>CAMRHE010000570.1:447500-697500 GCA_947044405.1 Leptodactylus fallax | reverse complement strand
GGTCTTCACCATAGTGGAGTTTGGAGTGTGACTGTTTGAGGTTGTGGACAGGAGTCTTTTATACTGATAACAATGTCACACAGGAGCCATTACTACAGGTAATGAGTGGAGGACAGAGGAGCCTCTTAAAGGAGAAGTTACAGGTCTGTGAGAGCCAGAAATCTTACTTGTTTGTAGGTGACCAAATACTTATTTTCCACCATAATTTGCAAATAAATTCTTCAAAAATCAGACAATGTGATTTTCTGGATTAGTTTTCTCATTTTGTCTCTCATAGTTGAGGTGTACCTATGATGACAATTACAGGTCGGCCTCATCTTTATAAGTGGGAGAACTTGCACAATTGGTGGCTGACTAAATACTTTTTTTTCCCCGCTGTACATGTACTGCATGAAAACCTATAAACAGTTGCCGCCATTCAGGTTACATGGGATTCTGCTATACAGTACAAATAAATAGCACTGCTAGAATGTACACATAACTAATGCCAACAAATACATACTATACAGAACAAATACCACTATACAGTACATATAACTAACAACACCATACAGTACTTAAAAAGTAAAAGTTCTGCCATACTATGCACATAAGTAATGTCACCAAACAGTACACATAAATAGTGCTATTATACTAGGTATATAACTAATATCACCAAACAATACACATAACTAGTGCTATCATACTAATATGAATGTAACTAATGCACTAAACAATTCACAAAAATAACATTGCTATACTGTATATATAGTTGATATCACCCTACAAATAGGACATGCCATACTATGCACATAACTAATGCCACCAAGCAGTACACAGAATAATTCTGCTATACTGTGCACTAATTCCATCAAACAGTACATATAGCTAGTACTGCCATATGATGCACACAACTAATGCCAGCAGAGAGTACACAGAAATAGTGCCGTCATATTATGCACATAACTAATGCTACCAAACAGTAATATAAACAGTGCTGCCATACTATGGACATATCATTTCTTGGTATCACAGAAACATGGCTAACACCCTCAGACACCACCTCCCCTGCTGCCCTCTCCTATGGAGGTCTGCAATTCTCGCACACTCCCCGCCCCAACAATAAACCCGGCGGAGGCGTAGGCATACTCCTGTCTGACGATTGCTCCTTTGCCCCAATCCAACCGCTACCTGCTCTCACCCTCCCCTCCTTTGAAGTGCACTTTGTTCGCATTTACTCGTCCTCGAACCTTCAACTGGCCGTCATATATTGACCGCCAGGACCTACCGCTGCCTTTATTGACCACTTCACCACGCTAATGCACTTCCTACCCACTGACACCCCCACCATCATCATGGGGGATTTCAACATCCCCATTAACACATCCCACCCTCCGCTTCCAGTCTCCTGTCCCTCACTGCCTCCTTTAGTCTCTCTCAATGGTCCTCCTCTGCCACCCACACAAAGGGGCACATGCTGGACTTCATATTCACCCGCCTCTGCTCTCTATTCAACCTCTAACTCTCCGTCCACGCTCTCTGACAACAACCTACTGACATTCTCTGCGCTCTCCTCTGTAATAGAACCCCCAAGCCCTAAACTAACACGTCCCCGTGGGAACCTTAATCGCCTCGACATCCGCACGCTCTCAGACTCTCCGCCACTGACTTCTACAATACCACCATTACCTCAGCCCTTGACTCTGTGGCCCCTTCACAAACACCAGAGCCCGACCGATCAATAGACAACCCTGGCACACTGACCTGACTAAAAAACTGAGACGTGCCTCACAGGTTGCAGAACACCTCTGGAAGAAAAGCCACTCCCAGGACTTCATCAGGTATAAAGAGGTAGTTCTCACATTCAAGAACGCACTCACCTCTGCTAAGCAGGTCTACTTCACCACACTAATATCTACCCTATCCCACAACCCCAAACAGCTATTCACTACCTTCAACTCCCTTCTCCGTCCTCCTGCGCCCCCTCCGACATCACTTATCTCAGCTGATGACTTTGCCTCTTATTTCAAAAGCAAAATTGACACCATCAGAAACACTCACCCTACACCCCTGACAACCACCCCACCCAACTGCTCGGTGCTTTTCATCTTTAACCTGCTTCTCCCCCGTCACTGATGAAAAGCTGGAAATTTCCAAAAATTTTAGGTTTATCGCCCATGAAACACTATTATATTTTGGGCTCCCTTGTGGTCCTCTTCGGTTGTCTTCCTGTCTCCTGGGTGACATCATGGACCCTGGGGGACCATTGAGGCCTGTGTTTGGGCTTCAGGGGTCACGTGGAGTCCATCAACATCATGACCCTTGTATTAAAAAGCCACCACATCGGCATAACCTCCTGACTACCAAATCCCAGGCCTCAGCGGTCCACCAGGGCCCATGACAACACCCAGGAGGCCGGAAGAAGGCGAAAGAGGACCCCGAGGGTGCACTGGAGGTTGTGATGGAGCCCAGGAAAGGTGAGGGAAGGGGAGTAGAAATGTTTATTATGTTTTTGCACCTACGATTATTACTGTATTATTACTAAACTCTGGGTCTGAGTAGCAACAACAGTTGGGTCCAAAGTAAAACAGGCGGACGGACCTTACAAGATACGCCCATCTCTAGATATGGTGATGGTGATAGAAGGCGGAATAATCAGGGGATCTAGCATATCTGGGACTGTGAGGAGACCATTATAGTGTGGGGGCTACAATGAGGAGGCCATTATACTATGTGAGGGGAATGGTACGAAGTCAGGGCCAGTAAAGGGGCATTATAATGTGTGGGGTTGGGAATGGGTAGCTATGGGAAGGATCTTAAAATACCTAAATTTTGTCCCTAATTTGATCCTTCCATTGCTACAATTGTATCCAGTCTAGATGAGAGTTTCAAAATTTCTCCTTCAGTGCCCCCCGTGTAATATAATGCCCCCCCTACACATATAGCATAATGCCCCCCCTACACACAGTATAATGGCTTCCATAGTGGGCAATGGTTCTCACGATGGGGTGTAATCCTGGGGTTAAACGTCAAAACATTCCCCTGTGAGCCAAATAGTCAATCGATACATTAGATGCACAGATACATTGTAACAAACCATCAGGAGAGATGAGAGGTTTGTACTGCTGAGGATGATTTTAGCTCACAGAGGATTGTCTAGACTGGATACATCTGTAACAAACCCTCAGCTGTGAGACGTATGAGGTTAGGAGAAGTGTTATATTCTACTAAATGCTGTTAAGAGGAGAAGCTGAGGCAAGATGGCCGCCCCCGTATCCATGTAAAGAAAACAGAAGCAAAAACAAACAAAAAACTACAATGACACAAATTTCATCTGATTTTAATAGATACATAAAATAACAATATATTCCTTCTAAAACAAAGATTTACACAAATCCCCTTTATGTTTAGAAATCGTCCCTCTTCACATCAGCCCCTCAGTCTGTGGTCCCTTCATCAGATTTATTAAAGGGGAATTATATTAAAGGGGATGTCCACATGTTTGCCAATCCTTAGGATAGGCCATAGACACCCCCTCCCCCTCCTGTAAGTTTCATTTACATAAAACTGGAAAAATAATAGAAATGGGCTCAGATCATTTTCCTCGGGACTAAATGAAATCTATGGAGACCACCAAGAGACGTTCCCCATATACAAAAGGAATTCTAATATGTGGCATTGCTGATGGTCTCCTAAAGTTCCTTAATTCCCAAGGAGGACCCATTTTTCATTATATGGGGTATTGAATAAATCTCAGAAGGTTCAATGGTGGTAACTGCAGAAGAACCTTCTTCGTGGACATCAACCTCAATGGCGCCGGCCTCTTCCCAGCAGATAGGTGTAAATGTCCTTGGGTGTACGTCTGTTGTCATCAGCGGCTGAGGTCACCCCATAGCAGATATCTCAGGAGTCCACAAGCCATATGGAGGAGTCTTCCCATGGAAAGGAGAACTTCTCCTGGTTTACCAAGGATTGGAGGTGCGGAACTTTTTGGCTGGTCTCAATAATCATGGTCAAGATTTCCCGGCAGCTGTAAGTTATGTACAGACCCAGGAGCAATGTGGGTGGGGGTCACTTCCAATGCCAGAAATTTAATGGAATTCTCTGGGAAGGGCATCAGTAAGTAGGAGGCATAGGGAATGTGATTGTGCATCATGGCACCGGTAAGTGCACTAGGAGGTGAGTACCAGCACCAATCTGCAGGGTCATAACAGACAGAAACTCTCAGGTTCTCCAGCCTCAGCACAAGCGCCTACTTCTTGATAGCCAGATAAGATAAGATGGAGGATAGCCCAGCTAAATATCCTCCATCTTCATCCAGACCAGATGAGAATTTGGGTCATCGGCTTCCTGTATACCCAGGAAATCCACCTATATATACAGAAGGTGACATCAGCAGGTCCGGCATCTATTGTCTTCCTGGTGTGCTAGCACATTGCATGGATTATGCAGATCACCTCCCCCTCCCCAAATACCGACCAATCATGTAAGAGCTGAGAGGACATGCACATGGTGCAGTATACAACAAGCCCTTTAACCTCTTAACAGCCAGACAATTTTTGACCATTTGGATCAGGAAGACCATTTTTGTAATTTTATAAGGCTTTATTTTTGTAGCATTTTTTAGTTTTTAAAAATGTTTACTTAGTGATCAAACCCCCTGGGGCTCGAGACACCGGAAAAAAAAAATATATAAATATATATAACAATTTTAAAAAGATTTAAAAACTCCGATCTCCCCCCTTTCCCTAGAACACATATAAATGTACATAAACAAGAGAACCCCATTAGGTAACCCTTTGTTGCTCGGCCTACAAAGTTATAAATATATTTTCCCATACAGTGAACGCCGTAGCGTGAAAAAAATCAAAAGAGCTGAACCGCTGTTTTTTTTTTTGCAGTTTTGCCTCCCATAAAAATTTGGATAAAAAATTATCTAAATATTAGACATTTCCCAAAATGGTGCATATAAAACGTGCACCTGGGCTCGCAAAGAAGACGCCTTATGTGTCCTCGTATATGGAAGTATAAAAGTCACAGGGTCAGAATGTGGCGACACCAAGAAATTTTATTTTTTTTTTTGCAAGGTTTTGAATTTTTTTTAAGGAATTAAAATCTAAAGAAACTATATGAATTTGGTATCGCCGTGATCGTACCGACCCACAGAATACAGGTGTAAAAAGAAAGTCCCTAAAAGTCGCGAAAATACAATTTTTTTCTAATTCTATCTCATTCTGAATTTTTTTCCAGCTTCTCAGTAAACTGTACAGAATATTACATGGTATCATTATGAAGTACAATTTTCCTGCAAACATTAACTCCTCATCCGGCTCTGTGAACGGAAAAATAAAAAAGCTATGGCGCTTGGGAGGCGGGGAGTAAAAAACGAAAATCAAAAAATGGCTGGAGTGGGAAGGGGTTAATATAGTATAGGAATTTCTGAAAGGGTGATCGCAATGGGTAATTACTCGTTTCATAGATTCGAAATAATTTGGGATGCGTGGATACATTCTAGATTTGTCACGTAAAAAGAATTGAATGGTATTTGAAACCCAATAGAGGAACTTGGGACAGAAATAGAGAGGGATATGAAGCTCGCCAACCCCGTCCAAAGGGGAACTGGGGAGGAATAGCCAATGTCGCAGGTACGAGTCAAACGTCCTCTGCACAATTAAACATCTCATGTAGAAGAGAAAACTGTTTACGGAGAATACACCCTAGAGGTAGATATCCACAGCCTAATATATGTGCCTATATATTATTACTAATGTTCACTTTAAAAGTAATCTTTATATTTGGTTTTAAAGATATGCGGTTCTAAGAATATATCTTGAAACTGTATTACAATGTTCGTACTTTTGCTTGTTGCCTCGCTGTGCCCTGATAGATGAAGGGTTAATTCTTTGTGCCCTTCCTATTTGCAGACCTCCTATCTGGATTGCATCGCTCTGATAGGTGGACGGAGCTGTCCATCTAAATCAGCTATAAAAGGCTGGGACACCCGGCCCACCCACTCCTTGCAGATCTGTGTAATATGGGGAATGCAGGTTGGGTGGCGGCAGCCAGGCAGGGTCAGAATATCCAGGGACAGTTCAGTATAGTATCCAGCAGCGCCTCTATAGGGTACCATATACTGTACACTGCGGCACTCTGCTGGGATTAGTCTGACCACAGAGCAGGTTACAGCTGTGCTTGGTGCAATAGACTCACCTGCAGCAGTCTCTCCTTCCAGCAGGTGCAGTGCATACTCGGCATTGTCCTCTAGGCCTCTAAGGGGTTCTCCTGGTAACTCTGATGCCGGAGAACTGGCGGATGCAAGTCAGGGCCACTGGGCTGGGGGAGAGGACGGATGTCTAGAGGCAGTTTTATCTGCAATCTCTCTCGCTCGGCTCATTTATATGTATTTTGCTACATCGTTCTTAAGCAGCCAAAAAAAGTCTGTGTGGGGGGGTTAGAAAAACTTATACAACGCTGAAATCAAAGCGTCCCCTTGAATGGCTTTATATATATTATACCTCGGAAGAATCAGACATCAAAACTGGCGGAAAATGTCTGGTTTAGATTTCATAACGCAGTCAGGATATAAGAGGGCTTTATGGAGGAGACTCCTGCTGAATACTGGATGCCTATAGCACATATATAGTAGATAAAGCCTATATAGCAGATCTGCAGCAGATAACCTCAGTGTATGAGCACATGGGCACTGTAGAGCTCTGATATGTATATACACAGGAGAATACACTAGGGGGCAGTCTGCAGTCACTCTGGACACTACCAGTACTGCAGAGTGTTGGATCGCAGACACCCCCTACCCTCCATATCCTCCATCCTTACCCATTGTAGACTTCATTGATATTATCCTAGGGAGCAGAAGGGGATACTAAATAGTGACCGCTCACACATATATATATATATATATATATAATTCGCCGGTGCTACTGCTGGGTCGAGGCTTCACCAAAAACTCCACTTTGTATATTTGGAGGAAGTTGCAGAACTGGTAATCCTTCAGGGAAAGCGAGGTCTTAAATGTTAGTCCTTAGGCTATTTATTACCTGACTCCCCTGCATTCATTACACTGGAGGACTCTATCACTCACCTGCAGCAGTCTCTCCTTCCAGCAGGTGCAGTGCATACTCGGCATTGTCCTCTTGGGGTTCCCCTGGTCGCTCTGATGCTGGAGGACTCACCCCGGCTTCAGCTACTAATAGACTTGCCTGAGTCTCTGGGAACCCTCCTGCGTTACAGCCACCTGTTCACATTACTGCTTCACTGCTGCTAATATGTCCTGGACTTACCTTCACTACTGTGATCAGAATACATTATAGAACATGGAGGTGCCAGGACTTGTATCTTGCGTCTTAACCAGCGCACAGCTTTGCTTTAAGCAGCCACATATGTAGCTTGCAGGGTCTTCAGTCAGGACCTTGTTCACACACCCAGGTCATTTATATTAAAAAAAAAAAAAAAAAAAAACTGCTTTTGGCAATAACTTCTGTATATTAAATACCCACAGGCAAGCCCCTGTCCTAAAGGGTAATTTTGGAGCATGTTAAATGTGTGCAGTGTAGGGTTAAACTCTGCTCCAGTTTTCCCATAGACTTGCATGCATAAACTCAAACTAAAATGGCCACCAGCATATATATAATTGCACAGTAAAAATACACACGTGTTGTCACTGTTCTGGTGCCACCTGTCATCAGCTGACAACCACTCAGCCAATAGTCAGTGGTAGGAGGACACCTTAGTGCTGATGTCATATACAGTATATAAGATCCTTTGGGCTGGAACACGAGGCATATCAGTGGTGGAAGTAGGGGATGGATGTGGTGGTCATCACATTGCAGGATACAGAGCACTGAGTGCTGCAAAGCTTACACTACAGCTAGGAGTAGAAGAAATAGAACACAGTTTAGTCATATTCAATAAATTACAGGCAAATAGTGATAGAAATCATAGATGGGAGTGAGGGAGAATATCTGTGCTGTGTGAGCCTGACTGCTGCAGTAATTTAAAGGACAGCTTAACCCTTTTTAGTTTCAAATCTTATTTTGCCTGTTTTGCAATAGAGCAGTTTCATCTGGCCATAGATGAACACAGTTTTTACTGGCAGTCAATCTCATATTTTCACCTGAGCTGGATATTTTGGACAACATCATGTGTCCACTTTTATTGGGGGTTGATGTTGCCCCATGGTGCACAAGAATCAACACCGTCACCTCTAAGAAGTTAACACGCCAGATGTAAGGTGGTCTTTCCATCCCCTGGAGCAAAGTAATGCTCCAGGTTAATATAGGAGCGGGGGAGATTTTTGTCCGGCCTCAAGGATAATGGTCAGGATTTTCTGCCGGTTATGTTTATGGCCAGACCCAGGTGGTAGGCATAATGTGACTGGTCGCCTTTCATGCCTGGCACTTTGGATGACTCTAGGAAGTGAGTCGAGGTACCAGGCATAAAGAATGTGAGTGTGCATCACTGCATACTGATAATGGTGTCCTAATGTCCCTCCATACCCAGAGGAGAACCCATTTTTCACCATATTGGGTATTGGTAACCTGAATACATTCCAGAAGGTTAAATGATGGCAGTCTTCATTGACATCAAATCCAATGGAGCCAGCCTCTTCCCCAGCAGATAGGCATAAATTTCTTCACCCAGTATGGCAGCCCTGTATTCCCAGTTCCACAAGGTGGTTCTTTTCTTCTGTAAACTTGTTGGAGGTGCAAAGAGCAGGAGATGGGCTAAACATTGGACCTTCAATTTCATGTTGTTCCTTTTTGTGCTTGATAGTTGGATCAATATAACATCCATGGGTGTATGTCCGCTCAGCTCAGCCGATAAGAATATTTGGGACAACAGAATATCCATGGGTGTCCAATATTATTGGGGGTTTATTGCCCATGGCACAAGAGGATAAAGCCCAGATCACCTCTTAGTAGTTCACACACCAGATGTAAGGCGGTCTTCCCTTACCCTGGAGTGTAATAATGCTCCAGGGTTTATGTAGTACTGGAGGTGAACTTTTTGTACAGCCTCAAGGATGATTGTCAGGATCTCCCGCCGGTTTATACGTTATGGCCAGACCCAAGTGTGATATGCATAGTGTGGCTGGTGGTCGACTTTCATTCCTGGCACTTTGGTTGACTCTTCTGGAAAGTGAGGTGAGGTACCGGGCATAGGATATATGATTATGCATCACGGCATATGTGAGGGCACTAGAAGGGGAGTAGTACCAATCTTTGAGGTCAGGTTCCCAGTCAAAGCAGACTTGAGCTCTCAGCTTCTCCAGTCTCCATACAGGCTCCTGGTTCTTGATGGCCTGAGGAAACCAGAAAGATACAGGGTTGTATCCCAAAAAAACACATTGCAGTGAGAAGGCGCCCCCTCCTGAATAGAATAACACATCTCTTGTGACACAGAGAATATACAAAAAAGAACTCTCAAAACCTTTTAAAACCAGACAAATGAGGCTCAGCCATAATTAGGGGGGACCCACTAGCCAGGGCAGAATCCAGATTACTCAAGGAGCACAAAATATAAAAGCGTGAATGAAATCTGGGAATCCCCAAATGCATCATACCAGGTATCCAGAACATGAGGACATAGCAGCAACAATACCAGGAACATGAATGAACTAATCCCCAATGTGCAAACACAGAAGATGCACTGGCTGGAGAACCTCCCCCCCCCCCCCCCCCCCCCCCATGTGTATCACCGCTATATTGTGGCTTCAGTCCTACCTCATAAGCGTGTACGTATGGCACGGATACCATGTAAGTGCACATGCTTGTAGATAAGAGCGCATGCACTGTCCGTACTGCCTCTGTACATTGTGTGCACGGCCATGTCTTTTGTGAGGGGGCCATGCACATGTGCAATCTTTCCCTCTGCTAAATATGCGCAAGCGCCACGGATGCAACGTGTAATATTCTAGCAGTCTAGCGGACACAATCCCAATGCAGGATAAGTGCTGTATACAAAAGGGCAAATGAATTTTATACAATTCATACATATAGGATCTGAATCATATTTTATACAGCACATACGTAATAGGCTATATATCCTAAATTGTACAATATGCATATAACTGAGTATAAATATAAAGTTTCACATATATAGTTTTCCCCTATGAGAATACTCTGAATGATCCTATATAGGAATAAATATATCTAACCTACACATCAATTCATATATGGAGAAATGATCCAAACTATATAGAGCACAAATAGAACTAGAATATACAGTACAATCTCATACCACAGTGTGCCAATATAATTATAAACTGAACAATGAGAATTTTTTTTTTTTTAAATTTGTAGAAAGTGCATAATATATAAATATCCAAATCACAACTACATGAGAATATATGATGGGAATAAAACAGATCATCCTCATGAAATACTCCAATAAAAAAATCCCCCAAATGTCAGCGGCTTCAAGTTCAAAAACTACTAAAATTTCCAATGGCCAAAAGTGGAAAATATTGCAGATATATCCATGAATAAACCATGTCATGTCTCAGGTACTAGAAATAAAATAATCCTATTGCAAAACATAAAGGTTTAAATTTTATATTATATAAATGCTTTATGATGTAATAAAATCCCCAAGGTAATATTTATAGTCTGCATATTTATACACACCTGACAACTTCTGTCTCAGTGAAAATGCATCAAACAGGAAAAATAAAAATTTCAAGTAAACTTCAAGATGTCGCCTAATTTACCATTTGAATTCCGTTCATTGATCCCATTAGGGGCTCCTGTAATTCAGGGTGACAGCGCTAACAAATGACGACAAGGATACAGGAGGGCATTAATTGTCACAATCCCATTTTTAAGCTTGATTTACATAAAAATATGGAAAATAGTCTCAAATGAATTTCCATGGGAATGAAAAACTCAGGAAACCGAGAGATGTTCCCTATATATAAGTAGGTATCTGGGATGTGGCATTGCTGATGGTGTCCTAATGTCCCCCCATACCCAGAGGAGAACCCATTTTTCACCATATGAGGTATTGGTAACCTGAATACATCCCAGAAGGTTAAATGATGGCAGTCTTCATTGACATCAAACCCAATGGAGCCGGCCTCTTCCCCAGCAGATAGGCATAAATGTCCTCTCCCAGTATTCCCAGTTGTTCCACAAGGTTCTTCTCTTCTGTAAACTTGTCGGAGGTGCAAAGAGCAGGAGATGGGCTAAACATTGGAGCTTCAATTTTATGGTCTCTTGTGCTTGATAGTTGGATCAATATAACCTCCATGGGTGTATGTCCGCTCTTATTGGCTGTTATCTATAGCTAAGCAAGATGACCAGATCAGATCTCAGAAGTTCACAGGCAGGATGACTCCTACATCTGACTCCATGGACAGGAGTAATGCTCCAGGTTTACATAGGATTGGAGGTGAAGAACGTATTGGATTGTCTCAATAATCATGGTCAGGATCTCCTGACTGTTGTAGGTGATCTGTTGCATTTCTATTCTAACACTTTGGCCTCTTCCTGGAAGTGTCACATTATCGAGCATAGGGGATATGGTTGTGCATTATGGCAAAGGTAAGGGTGTCAGGAGAGTAAAACCAATCCTCTGGGCCAAGTTCCCAATAGAAACAGACTTGAGCCTTTATATTCTTCACCAGGCTCCTGGCTCTTGATGTTTTCAACTCACCTGTTTCGTTGGGCTATGTAGTCCAGCCATTTTGTCCAATCGATACATTGCAGTATCTGTGCATCTAATATGTATCAGGAGATGTGAAAGATCCTCAGTGCGCAACACCGCTGTGGCCCCACCTGAGTCGTCTTTCATATAAAAACCACACCGCCAGTGAGTGCCGGGTTCACAAGATAAATACAAGACAAGCTTTCTAAATTTTATATATTAACCCCTAAATGGGTCGGTATTAACATCTAACACATGAAGTTCAGAACAGATATGCAGATATATGCAAGCATTAACAGTTACTAGTTACAATATACAGTACAATAAAAATAAAAAGGGAATAACATGGAAATAATTACTTTACCACACCTCCTTGATGTGGCTCTCTAATCCAACACTCACACATGCTCTGTCATGTGTGAATACCCAGTGGAGGCTGCTTAACATTAACTCCTAGCATGTGGCATCACAGTATATTCCAGCCTGCATGCTCTCATCACAGTCTCAGTAAACTCTTGTAGTCTTAGCCCAATCTCCTCCCATTGCCTCTTACCTCATCTTTTATACCCTTTATGCCACCTCCCAGAATGAGGTCACCGGCGGCAGCAAGTCTGATTGAATAATGCATTCAAGTCCAGATCCTTTGTAAAGAGCTGGGACCAAGTGAAATGATACAATGTTATCAGCCATATCTGATCAACCAGTACAGACTGATCAATGCATGTTTCTTGGATCACTCAGGGCTGTGAATACAATGGAGCCCTGCTGGGATTGATACAAAGCCCTATTGTTCCAGCCTGGCCACTACTGCCAATATACACCTAGGATTATAGCTGCGCACCTTATGAGTAAAGAGACACTACCCAGAGAGCGAAATAGAGTTTTGAGTTATAACCATATTTAAGCAGAATCATAGGAGAGATGAGATTTCAGCTGCTGAAGGTATGATCTGAGGATTGTCTAGACTGGATACTATTGTGACAACCCTCCAGCTGTGAGGAGTAATGGTTCAGGAGAAGGGTTCTCACTAAATGCTAACATGATGATCTGACAAATGACTGCCTCAAAACCATGTACAGGAAATAGAAAAATCTACAATCAGCAAATAAAAACATTTAGAAAAGTGATTTCATCTGATTTTTAATAAAAAGCAAAACCAATCCTTTAGAAAAGACACAATTTCCCATTTACATACAATATATAACACCAACATATATCCTGCAGCGCTGTATAGAAATTCTCTTCACATCACATCAGTCCCTCATAGTGTAGTTTCCCTTTCTGATCAGTTTAATAGGCAGTTTGTTAAAGGGGATGTCAAATCCTCAGGATAGGCCATAAATATCATCTGTGGGTGCCCAAATACTGAGACCTACAAAAACCAACAAGATGTTCACCATACACAAGTAGATTTACAGGATGTGGCATTGCTGATGGTGTCCTAATGTCCCTCAATATCCAAGGGAGAACCCACTTTCCATGAGATGTGGTATTGGTAACTGCTGAATAAATCTCAGGTTTTCTGATTGTTGCAGAACCTTCTTCATGGACATCAAACTTAATGGATCCGGCCTTTTTCCCAGCAGGTCAGTGTAAATATCCTCTTCCTGAAATTCATCCCAGTTGTCCTGCAAGGTCCTTCTGATCTGTAAAGCTCCCGATGAAATTCAGGAGATACACACTGGAGCTTCAATTTCATGTTGTCCCTTGTGCTTGATAGTTGGGTCAAAATAATATCCATGGGTGTATGTCCGCTCTTATGGGCTGTTGATGTTGCCCCATAGCACAGCAAGGTCATGACCAGATCAGATCTTAGGAGTTCCGGCTATGAGTTCTTCTCATCCCCTGGATAGATGTAATGCTCCAGGTTTATGTAGGATTATGGGTGAGGAACTTTTTTGACTGGTCTCAATCATGGTCACGATATTCCAGCTGTTGTAAGTGATGGCCAGATCCAGGTAATAGGTGTAATGTGGCTGGTCACATTGCAATCATGGAACTTTAATTTCTTTGGGAATTGCGTCAGAAGGTATTGGACATCGGAGGGGGGGGGGGGATGATATGGTTGTGCATCACTGCATAGGTAATTGTTCTAGTAGGGGAGTAGAACCAGTTCCCAGTTGGAGCAGACACGAGGCCTTAGGTACTACAGCCTCCACACAGGCCAGACGTAGAGGGGTCTTCCCATCCTCTGGATAGAAGGAATGTTCTAGTTTGAAGGATTGGAGAGGAACTGTGTGATCCCAATAATAGTTGGGGTTTCCCAGCTGATGGGCGTAACGCGGATATTTGTTGCATTTCAATCCTGAAACTTCAATAGACTACACCGGAAATGGCATCAGATTACTGGGCATAGAGGATATGGTTGTGAGCCACGGTAAAGGTAAGGGCATCAGAAGGGGAGTAAAACCAGTCTTCAGGGTTTGGTTCCCAGTAGATACAGATTTGAGCCCTTAGGTTCTCCACACAGGCTCCTGGTTCTCAATAGCCCAACAAAACAGGTCAGTTGTAAATATGTAGTCCGGTCACACATTGCTAACCCAAGCCAGAGGAGAACTCCAGCTTTATTCCCCTAGTTGAGATGAGCAAACAGATGCGTCACTAACTGGGTTTGACCCAAATATTCCAAATTGTTAGGTTTTTAAAGAAAACCGAAAAATTGGTGAATAAACTCAAACTAAAATGGCCACCAGCATATATATAATTGCACAGTAAAAATACACACGTGTTGTCACTGTTCTGGTGCCACCTGTCATCAGCTGACAACCAGTCAGCCAATAGTCGGTGGTAGGAGGACACCTTAGTGCTGATGTCATATACAGTATATAAGATCCTATGGGCTGGAACATGAGGCATATCAGTGATGGTGGAAGTAGGGGATGGATGTTCATCACTATGCAGGATACAGAGCACTGAATGCTGCAAAGCTTACAATACAGCTAGGAGTAGGAGAAATAGAACACAGTATAGTCAGATTCAATAAATTACAGGCAAATGGTGATAGAAATCATAGGAGTGAGGGAGAATATCTGTGCTGTGAGCCTGACTGCTGCAGTAATACACAGGACAGCTTAATCCTTTAGTTGGCAATTTAATTGGCTGTTATGCAATAGCAGTTTGCTCTGTCCATTAGACTTAGATTTTACTGTTTATTTTCACCTGATCTGGATATTTTGGACATCATATCCATGGGGGTGTGTCCACTTTTTTATTGGGGGTTGATATTGCCCCATGGCACGAGAATAAAGACCAGATAACCTCTTAGTTCACACGCCAGATGTAAGGCGGTCTTCCTGTGCCTTCGAGTGAAGTAATGCTCCAAGCTTATGTAGGACTGGAGGTGAACTCTTTGGCTGGCCTTAAGGATGATTATCAGGATTTCCCGCCGGTTATAGGTAATGGTCCTAGGTGATAGGCATAGCACGGCTGGTGGTCGCCTTTTCAATCCTGGCACTTTGGTTGACTCTTCTGGAAAGTGAGATGAGGTACCGGGCATAGGTTATATGGTTATGCATCACGGCATAGGTGAGGGCACTAGATGGGAAGTAGTACCAATCTTCGGGGTCATGTTCCCAGTCGAAGCAGACTTGAGCTCTCATCTTCTCCAGTCTCCATACAGGCTCCTGGTTCTTGCTGGCCTGAGGAAACCAGAAAGATACAGGGTTGTAGTCCAGGCAGAGATCCTCCATCTTTCATCCAAGCCAGAGTAGACCTCAGGTTATCCAGTGTGTCCTCCTATACTCCATATACACAAAATATATAGAGGACTCGGGAGGTGACATCCGTACACTGGTGCGTCTTGTACCATACTTGAAAGGTTTTTCAATATTTTTATAATGACCATAGGACAGGTTGTCAATACATTACGGTCAGGGCCACTGAAAGGGCATATTCTGTGTGGGGGAGCCAAAGAACCAGGTTAGGGATGAGTATAAATATAAAAATCCAGAATATATAGTTTTCCCCTGTGGTGGTGGTGAACCCTGAAAGATCTATATAGGAATAAATATATCTAACCTAAACATCAATTCATATATGGAGAAATTATCCAAACTACACTGTTCCAAATTATTATGCAAATATTCTCATTTTCATTGTAATTTTCCAGTCATCAACTATTCGAGTATAATTGAAAGGTTTTTGAACAAACTGCCTATAACAGTATATTTTTAAAAAAATAAACACTCAAAATGCATGTTTTAAAAAAAATGGTCATTGTGAAATTATAAGCATTAGCAGGTTAACTGAAATCAAACCGTTTTCAAGCCAAAACTTTATTCGAGGTGATGTTACATTTGCACATAGGACCCCTTGTTCGAAAGAAGCTTCTGAACTCCATTGAAAGTCAGTTTTTGGATGGTTTCTGCTTCAATTGTTTTGCATGAGGACAGAATCCCCTCCCAGAGCTGTTGCTTAGATGTGAGCTGCCTCCCGCCATCATAGACACTCCTTTTGATGATGCTCCAGAGGTTCTCCATGGGGTTGAGGTCAGGGGAGCATGGGGGCCACACCATAAGTTTGTCCCCTTTTTATGCCCATAGCAGCCAGAGATGCAGATGTGTTATTTGCAGCATGAGACGGTGCATTATCTGCATGAAAATGATCTTTCTGCGGAATGCATGGTTCTTCTTCTTGAACCATGGCAGGAAGTGCTGTTTGAGAATCTCCACATACATTATGGAGTTCATCTTTACCCCTTCAGGGATCCTAAAGGGGCCGACAATCTCTCTCCCCATGATTCCAGCCCAAAACATTACTCCACCTCCTCCTCGTTGGCGCCGTAGCCGTGTTTACATGGGGTGTCCATCAACAAGCCATCCTCCACTCCATCCATCTGGACCATCGAGCGTTGCACGGCCCTCATCGGTCTTCATGTATTGTTTGGCCCACTGGAGCCGTTTCTGCTTGTGTACAGTGGATAGAGGAGGTCGACAGGATGGCTTACGCACAGCTGCAAACCTCTGAAGGACCCTGCATCTTGTTGTTCGGGGGACGTTGGAGGCACCAGCAGCTTCAAAACCTTGTCTGCTGCTATGACAAGGCATTTTTGAAGCTGCTCTTTTAACCTGACGTGATTGCCTGTTGGAAAGAGTCCCTTATCAGCACGCACACGTGTGTGCTGTGAATCAGCTACATACTACTTGATTGTGCGATGATCACGATGAAGTGTCTTGGCAATGTTGATTGTAGTCACGCCTTGACCTAAACACTCCACAATTTGTTGCTTCTCAGCAGCCGACACATCCTTTTTCTTTCCCATTTTGGCTGAAAATGTAGGCTGCTTAATAATGTGGGACAGCCTTCTTAAGGAGTCTTGCCTTTAATTGGACACACCTGCCAAACTAATTAGCACAGGTATCTGCAATTGCTTTCAGTGATATAAAGAGCCCTGACACACATCACCAGCAATGAGTTTAACTGACAAACAAAAAAATTCTTACCTTATCACTCCTAAACACTTTTTGCATAATTTGGAACAGTGTATATACAGCACAAATATATAGATCTATAATATACAATCTCATACCACAGGTACCGGAAATAATCAACCTATTAACCTATTGCAAAATAAAGGCTTAAATTATATTACATATAAATATGGGATTTTACTGCAACTAATATTATTGTGGATATTTAGACCCACCTGACCTGTAAAGTGAAAATGCATCAATGCATAAATATTTCATAAGATGCCGCTTTACCTTTTTAGAGGTCTGTTCATTGATCCCATTAGGGGCTTTTGTATTCAGGGTGACAGCGCTAAGAAATGACAAGGATACAGGAGGGCATTTTGTCCCAGAAAATCCCTTTAACCCCTTAGCGACCTTGGACGTAATAGTACGTCCTGCGTCACATAGGGATATATGGAGCGAGCTCAGCTGAGCTCTGTACATAGTGGCAGGTGCTGCTGTATTATACAGCCGGCATCCGCCCTGTAACAGCAATCGCTGCTTGCACCGAACGTGGCTGTTAACCCTTTAGACAACAGGGTCAAACGGGACCGCGGCATCTAAACTGTGCAGGCGCCGCCATTTTTCACCGATGGCCGCCCTCTTGAACATCATGGGAGGACGGTGAGCGGTTGCCATGAGTCGGAAGCCTATTGAAGGCTCCCAGACTTGTCATTGCATTAGATGTATTGCACGCTGCCAGAGGCGGTGTAATAGAGAGGTAGGTATTTTGTTCACTTTAATACAGTAGTAATGCAGTGAATAGTATGAGCGATCAGACCCCCTAGGTTTCAAGGTCCCTAACGGGTCTGATAAAAAAAAAACCTCCCTTTCTCTAAATCAGATACAAAAGTAAACACACACTTTAGGTATTCCTGCGCTCCAATGTCCAAACTATTAAGTTTTTTATCCCATACGGTGAACGGCGTAGCAACGGAAAAAAAAAATGCTATTTGGCTATTTTGAGTTTTCATTCAAATTTTTTTTATAGGAGGCAAACTATCAGAACTTTCTCCCAATGGATCAGTAAAAATGTCACCTGGTCCCACAGATGCCATACCCAGCTCCATACATGTAACTATGCAAAAGATAAAGGCGTCACACACTATGGCAAACATTATTCTTTTTTTTTTTTTAAAGTTATTAAAACATTGCAAATACTATCAATTTGGTTTCGCCGTGTTCGTACTGACCCACAGAATACAGGTAACATGTAATTCTTACCACAAAGTGAGCCATAAAAATGAAATTGGCGCAAATGAATTTTCTCCAATTCCACCTCATTCTGATTTTTCCAGCTTCCCAGTACATTGCACAGGATATTGAATGGTGACATTACAAAGTACAAATTGTTTTGCAAACAAGCCATAACGTGACACTGAACTGAAAAATTAAAAAAAAAGTTATGGCTCTTGAATGTGGGGAGGGAAAGACAAAATGCAAAAACGAGAATTGACGGGGTCCTTAAGGGGTTAAGCTTCATTTACATAAACATGGAAATTAATAAAATGGACTCAAATCAATGTCCACAAGAATGAACTCTCTGGAATCCACCAAGAGACGTTCCCTATATAAAAGTAGATATCTGGGATATGGCATTGCTGATGGTGTCCTAATATCCCTCCATATCCAGAGAACCCATTTTTCACCATATGAGGTATTGGTAACCTGAATACATCCCAGAAGGTTAAATGATGGCAGTCTTCATTGACATC
The DNA here is from genome assembly GCA_947044405.1 of Leptodactylus fallax. NCBI lineage: Eukaryota > Metazoa > Chordata > Amphibia > Anura > Leptodactylidae > Leptodactylus > Leptodactylus fallax. The sequence continues at coordinate 678,695 of CAMRHE010000570.1, read as the reverse complement.
AAACCCAATGGAGCCGGCCTCTTCCCCAGCAGATAGGCATAAATGTCCTCTCCCAGTATTCCCAGTTGTTCCACAAGGTTCTTCTCTTCTGTAAACTTGTCGAAGGTGCAAAGAGCAGGAGATGGGCTAAACATTGGAGCTTCAATTTCATGCTGTCCCTTGAGCTTGCTGTTTGGATCAATATAATATCCGTGGGTGTATGTCCACTCATATTGGCTGTTGACGTTGCCCCATAGCACAGCAAGATGAAGACCAGATCTCAGAAGTTCACAGGCAGGATGACTCCTACATCTGACTCCATGGACAGGAGTAATGCTCCAGGTATACATAGGATTGGAGGTGAAGAACTTATTGGATTGTCTCAATAACCATGGTCAGGATCTCCTGACTGTTGTAGGTGATCTGTTGCATTTCTATTCTAACACTTTGGTCTCTTCCTGGAAGCGCGTCACATTATCGAACATAGGGGATATGGTTCTCCATTACGGCAAAGGTAAGGGTGTCAGGGTAATAACAATCCTCTGGGTCAGGTTCCCAGTAGAAACAGACTTGAGCCCTTAGATTCTTCCCAATTAGACTCCTGATATATTGAACTGACCTGTTTCGTTGGGCTATGTAGTCCAGACACATTGGCCATCAAATGGCCAATCAATTAAATTGCAATATCTGTACATCTAATATGTATCAGAGATTAGATTTGAGCTGCTGAAGGTATGATCTGAGGATTGTCTAGACTGGATACTATTGTAACAACCCTCCAGCTGTGAGAAATATTGGTTCAGGAGAAGTGTTCTCACTAAATGCTAACATGAGACTCTGACAAGATGGCCGCCCCATACCCATGTACCAAAAATAGAAAAATCTACAATCGGAAAATAAACATTTAAAAAAGTGATATTCATCTGATTTTAATAAAAAGCAAATCCATTCCTTTGACACAGCATATCCTGCAGCGCTGTATAGAAATTGTCCCTCATCACATCAGTCCCTCATAGTGTAATGTCCCTTTCTGATACTTCCCAAGATCAGTTGAATAGGCAATATGTTAAAGGGGATGTCCAGTTCTTAGGATAGTCCATAAATATCTAATCTGTGGGTGCCCAAATACTGAGACCTACAGAAACCGAGATGTTCACCATACACAAGTAGACTTTCTAGGATGTGGCATTGCTGATATTGGCCTATTGTCCCTTAATACCCAAGGGAGAACCCACTTTAAATGTCATGAGGTATTGGTAACTGCTGAATACATCTCAGGTTTTCTGATGTCCGTGAATAAGGTTCTTCAACAAACTTAATGGATCCGGCCTTTTCCCAGCAGGTCAATGTAAATATCCTCTTCCTGAAATTCATCCCAGTATTCCCAGTTTCCCTCCTGCAAGGGCCTTCTAATATGTAAAACTCCCAGTGGAAGAATTTCAGGAGATGCACACTGGAGCTTCAATTTCATTGTCCCCCAAGTTGGATATTTGGGTCAATGTAACATCCATGGGTGTATGGCCACTCTTATGGGCTGTTGATGTTGCCCCAGCAAGATCAAGACCAGATCAGATCTCAGTTCAGGCTATGAGTATTCTTATTCCCTGGATAGATATAATGCTCCAGGTTTATATAGGGTAGGAGATTAGGAACTTCTGACTGGTCTTTATAATGGTCAGGATATTCCAGCTGTTGTAGGTGATGGCCAGACCCAGATGAGCGTAATGTGGCTGGTCACATTTCAATCATGGAACTTTAATAAATTTCTTCGGGAAGCGTGTCAGAAGGTATTGGGCATGGAGCGGGGGGATATGGTTGTGCATCGCTGCATAAGTGTGTTCTAGTAGGGGAGGAGTACCAGTTCCCAGTTGGAACAGACTCGAGGCCTTAGGTGCTCCAGCCTCCACACAGGCCAGATGTAGAGGGGTCTTCAAATCCTCTGGATAGAAGGAATGCTCTAGTTTTATGTAGAACAACTTTGCCTGGACCCAATAATTAGGATTTCCTAACGGATTTGGGTGATGGACAGTATCGGGCATAGAGGAAATGGTTGAGAGCCATGGTAAAGGTAAGGGCATCAGAAGGGGAGTAAAACCAGTCTTTAGGGTCAGGTTCCCAATTGATACAGATTTGAGCCCTTAGGTTCTCCATACAGGCTCCTGGTTCTTGATAGCCCAACAAAACAGCCCAGCTTTATTCCTAGTAGAGATGAGCAAACAGATTCGTCACTAACTAGGTGCGACCCAAATATTCTGAATTGTTAGGTTTTTAAACGAAACTTGAAAAATGGCGATTAGCCTCACAAACTAAAATGGCCACCAGCTTATATATATCAGTGAAAAGTCACTGATGTTCTGCTGCCTCCTGACATCAGCTGACAACCCCTCAGCCAATAGTCAGTGGTAGGAGGACACCTTAGTCCTGATGTCATATCCAGTATAGAAGATCCTATGGGATGGAACATGAGGCATATCAGTGGTGGAAGTAGAGGATGGATGTTCATCACTATGCAGGATACAGAGCACTGAATGCTGCAAAGCTTACAATACAGTTAGGAGTAGGAGAAATAGAACACAGTTTAGTCAGATTCAATAAATTACAGGCAAATAGTGAGAAATCATAGGAGTGAGGGAGAATATCTGTGCTGTGAGCCTGACTGCATTAGTACACAGGACAGTGGCACCTAAAGGGTTAAAATCTGTTTTGCAATAGAGTAGTTTGAGCTGTCCATAGATTTAGCTTTTGCTGTTAATCTCATATTGTCACCTGAGCTGGATATTTTGGACATCATATCCATGGGGGTGTGTCCACTTTTTATTGGGGGTTGACTTTGCACCATCGCAGGAGGATAAAGCCCAGATCCCCTCTTAGTAGTTCACATGCCAGATGTAAGGTGGTCTTCCTGTGCCTGTTCCTTTTTGGCCGGCCTCAATGATCATGGCCAGGATCTCACGTGAGGCATGATAGTGGCTGGTGGTCATCTTTAAATCCTGGTACTTTGTCTCTTCTGGAAAGTGAGACAAGAGGTACTGGGCATAGGTTATATGGTTATGCATCCCGGCATACAGTGCCTTGGGAAAGTATTCGGCCCCGTTGAACTTTTCAACCTTTTGCCACATTTCAGGCTTCAAAAGGATATAAAATTTGAATTTTTTGGTGAAGAACCAACAAGTGGGACACAATCGTGAAGTGGAATGAAATTTGTTGGTTATTTTAAACTTTTGTGAAAAAATAAACTGAAAAGTGGGGCGTGCAATATTATTCAGCCCCCTTAAGTTAATACTTTGTAGCGCCACCTTTTGCTGCGATTACAGCTACAAGTCGCTTGGGGTATGTTTCTATCAGTTTTGCACATCGAGAGACTGAAAATCTTCACCATTCTTCCTTGGAAAACAGCTGGAGCTCAGTGAGGTTGGATGGAGAGCGTTTGTGAACAGCAGTTTTCAGCTCTTTCCACATTCTCGATTGGATTCAGGTCTGGACTTTGACTTGGCCATTCTAACACCCGGATACGTTTATTTGTGAACCATTCCATTGTAGATTTTGCTTTGTTTGGGATCATTGTCTTGTTGGAAGATAAATCTCCATCCCAGTCTCAGGTCTTTTGCAGACTCCAACAAGTTTTCTTCCAGAATGGTCCTGTATTTGGCTCCATCCATCTTCCCATCAATTTTGACCATCTTCGCTGTCCCTGCTGAAGAAAAGCAGGCCCAAACCATGATGCTGCCCCCACCATGTGTGACAGTGGGGATGGTGTGTTCAGGGTGATGAGCTGTGTTGCTTTTACGCCAAACATATCGTTTTGCATTGTGGCCAAAAAGTTGGATTTTGGTTTCATCTGACCAGAGCACCTTCTTCCACATGTTTGGTTTCTCCCAGGTGGCTTTTTATGGCTATCTTTGAGAAATGGCTTTCTTCTTGCCACTCTTCCATAAAGGCCAGATTTGTGCAGTGTACGACTGATTGTTGTCCTATGGACAGACTCTCCCACCTCAGCTGTAGATTTCTGCAGTTCATTCAGAGTGATCATGGGCCTCTTGGCTGCATCTCTGATCAGTCTTCTCCTTGTTTGAGATGAAAGGTTAGAGGGACGGCCGGGTCTTGGGAGATTTGCAGTGGTCTGATACTCCCATTTCAATATGATCGCTTGCACAGTGCTCCTTGGGATGTTGGAAGTTTGGGAAATCTTTTTGTATCCAAATCCGGCTTTAAACTTGTCCACAACAGTATCACGGACCTGCCTGGTGTGTTCCTTGGTCTTCATGATGCTCTCTGCGCTTTAAACAGAACCCTGAGACTATCACAGAGCAGGTGCATTTATACAGAGACTGGATTACACACAGGTGGATTATATTTATCATCAGTCATTTAGGACAACATTGGATCATTCAGAGATCCTCACTGAACTTCTGGAGTGAGTTTGCTGCACTGAAAGTAAAGGGGCTGAATAATATTGCACGCCCCACTTTTCAGTTTTTTATTTTTTACAAGTTTAAAATAACCAATAAATTTCGTTCCACTTCACGATTGTGTCCCACTTGTTGTTGGTTCTTCACCAAAAAATAAAAATTTTATATCCTTATGTTTGAAGCCTGAAATGTGGCAAAAGGTTGAAGTTCAAGGGGGCCGAATACTTTCCCAAGGCACTGTGTGAGGGCACTAGAAGGGGAGTAGTACCAATCTTCAGGGTCAGGTTCCCAGTCGAAGCAGACTTGAGCTCTCAGCTTCTCCAGTCTCCATACAGGCTCCTGGTTCTTGCTGGCCTGAGGAAACCAGAAAGATACAGGGTTGTAGTCCAGGCAGAGATCCTCCCATCTTTCATCCAAGCCAGAGTAGACCTCAGGTTATCCAGTGTGTCCTCCTATACTCCATATACACAAAATATATAGAGGACTCGGGAGGTGACATCCGTACACTGGTGCGTCTTGTACCATACTTGAAAGGTTTTTCAATATTTTTATAATGACCATAGGACAGGTTGTCAATACATTACGGTCAGGGCCACTGAAAGGGCATATTCTGTGTGGGGGAGCCAAAGAACCAGGTTTGGGATGAGTATAAATATAAAAATCCAGAATATATAGTTTTCCCCTTGGTGGTGGTGAACCCTGAAAGATCTATAGAGGAATAAATATATCTAACCTAAACATCAATTCATATATGGAGAAATGATCCAAACTATATACAGCACAAATATATAGAACTAGAATATACAATCTCATACCACAGGTACTGGAAATAATCAACCTATTAACCTATTGCAAAATAAAGGTTTATATTATATATAAATATGGGATTTTACTGCAACTAATATTATTGTGGATATTTAGACCCACCTGACCTGTAAAGTGAAAATGCATCAATGCATAAATATTTCATAAGATGCCGCTTAACTTTACTTTTTTTTTTTTTTTTTTTTGAGGTCCGTTCATTGACCCTATTAGGGGCTTTTGTATTCAGGGTGACAGCGCTAAGAAATGACAAGGATACAGGAGGGCATTTTGTCCTTGTCCTTAGCAACCTTGGACGCAATAGTACGTCCTGCGTCACATGGTGATATATGGAGCGAGCTCAGCTGAGCTCTGTACATAGTGGCAGGTGCTGCTGTGCAATCGCTGCTTGCACCGAACGTGGCTGTTAACCCTTTAAACGACGCGGTCAAACGGGACTGCGGGATCTAAACTGTGCAGGCGCCGCCATTTTTCACCGATGGCCGCCCTCTTGAACATCATGGGAGGACGGTGAGCGTTTGCCATGAGTTGGAAGCCTATTGAAGGCTCCCAGCCTTGTCATTGCATTAGATCTATTGCACGCTGCCAGAGGCGGTGTAATAGAGGTAGGCATTTTGTTCACTTTAATACAGTAGTAATGCAGTGAATAGTATGAGCGATCAGACCTCCTAGGTTTCAAGGTCCCTAAGGGGTCTGATCATAAAAGTAAAAAAAAAACAGCCCCCTTTCTCTAGATCAGATACAAAAGTAAACACACACTTTAGGTATTCCTGCGCTCCAATGTCCAAACTATTAAAATATTTTTTTATCTCATACGGTGAACGGCATAGCGACGGAAAAAAATGCTATTTGGCTATTGAATTATTTTCAACACTTTGATCACTTTTTTTTATTCAAATTTTTTTTATAGGAGGCAAACTATCAGAACTTCCCCCAATGGGATCAGTAAAAATGTCATCTGGTCCCACAGACGCCATACTCAGCTCCATACATGTAAATATGAAAAAGATAAAGGTGTCACACAATATGGCAAATTTTTTTTTTTTTTTTTTTTTTTTTAAAAGGTATCAACATTTCAAATTTTGGTTTCGCCGTGTTCGTACTGACCCACAGAATACAGGTAACATGTAATTCTTACCACAAAGTGAGAGCCATAAAAATGAGACCCATACGAAATTGGCGCAAATGCATTTTCTCCAATTCCACCTCATTCTGATTTTTCCAGCTTCCCAGTACATTGCACAGGATACTGAATGGTGACATTACAAAGTACAAATTGTTTCGCAAACAAGCCATAACGTGACACTGAACTGAAAAATGAGCTATGGCTCCTGAATGTGGGGGAGGGAAAGACCAAATGCAAAAACGAGAATTGACGGGGTCCTTAAGGGGTTAAGCTTCATTTACATAAAAACATGGAAATTAATAAAATAGACTCAAATCAATGTCCACAAGAATGAACTCTCCGAAAACCACCAAGAGACGTTCCCTATATAAAAGTAAATATCTGGGATGTGGCATTGCTGATGGTGTCCTAATGTCCCCCCATACCCAGAGAACCCATTTTTCACCATATGAGGTATTGGTAACCTGAATATATCCCAGAAGGTTAAATGATGGCAGTCTTCATTGACATCAAACCCAATGGAGCTGGCCTCTTCCCCAGCAGATTCCCAGTTGTTCCACAAGGTTCTTCTCTTCTGTAAACTTGTCGGAGGTGCAAAGAGCAGGAGATGGGCTAAACATTGGACCTTCAATTTCATGTTGTCCGTTGTGCTTGATAGTTGGATCAATATAACATCCATGGGTGTATGTCCGCTCTTATTGGCTGAGCTGAATATTTGGAACATAATATCCATAGGGGTGTACAATTATATTGGGAGTTTATATTGCCCATGGCACAAGAGGGATAAAACCCAGATCACCTCTTAGTAGTTTGCACGCCAGATGTAAGTTGGTCTTCCCATCCCCTGGAGTGGAGTAATGCTCCAGGGTTTATGTAGTACAGGAGGGGAACTTTTTGTACCGCCTCAAAGATCAGTCAGGATCTCCTGCCGGTTATACGTTATGGCCAGACCCAGGTGATATGCATAGCGTGGCTGGTGGTCGTCTTTCAATCCTGTCACTTTGGTTGATTCTTCTGGAAAGTGAGTCGAGGTACCGGGCATAGGTTATATGATTATGCATCACGGCATATGTGCGGGCACTAGAAGGGGAGTAGTACCAATCTTCGGGGTCAGGTTCCCAGTCGAAGCAGACTTGAGCTCTCATCTTCTCCAGTCTCCATACAGGCTCCTGGTTCTTGATGGCCTGAGGAAACCAGAAAGATACAGGGTTGTAGTCCAGGCAGAGATCCTCCATCTTTCATCCAAGCCAGAGTAGACCTCAGGTTATCCAGTGTCCTTCTACACTCCATATATAGAATATATGTACAGGACTCAGGTGACATCTGCATAATCCATCCATTGTTCTGCCTCACCAGTAAGACCACACATGCTGATCCCTTCCCCCTCAAATACTGGCCTGTCATGTAAGAGCTGTCATACAGGACACACAAGCCTCAGGTCCTTGAAGAAAAATCCAAATATATTCAAATGGTTTAAACTATGTAAATTAAATTTTAGTTGCGTTTTGTAATATTGTAATCCCCTACGTAATGTTGCCTGCATATTTACATACACAGGACAACTTCCGTGTCATAAGTGAAAGTGTTCATTGAGAGAGAGAGAACATTTTTATATTCTAAAAATTCAACTAGTAAATATCACAAGATGCCGTCTAATAAATTACCATTTGAAGCCGCTTCATTTAATCCCATTAGGGGCTCCTGTATTCAGGGTGACAGCGCTAACAAATGACTAAGGATACAGGAGGGCAGTAATATTTGTCCCAGAAAATCCCTTTTAAGCTTCATTTGCATAAAAACATGGAAAATTCAAATTTCCACAGGAATGAATAAACGCTCTGGAAACCGAGACATTCACTATATACAAGTAGATATCTGGGATGTGGCATTGCTGATGGTGTCCTAATGTCCCTCCATACCCAGAGGAGAACCCATTTTTCACCATATGAGGTATTGGTAACCTGAATACATCCCAGATGGTTAAATGATGGCAGACTTTGGCCTTTTGGCTAAGATCAAGTGTAATATCTGTTCTTATCAGTAGCAGCTAGTAGGTTGGTTCCGCCAGTGGGAGTGGTTAACCCACTGTAGGGGGCCAACTGAAGACTGTGAACGTAGGCAGAGAACCACACCAGGGTTTAGCAGACGGCCCTGGTATCGAAGCCATTTGGCCGGGAAAGCTTTCGAAGGTCTCATGGTGCAAGTGCCTCTGGGGACGGTGACTCCAGAGGTGCCTGAACTCACTGGGCGTGGGAAACCCACTGAGTGTGGCACATTGCACAAGCACTTGAAACACTTTTGAAGCACTCGCCCTATTGCTTGGTTTATCTAGCATGGGTAATTTTTATAGATCCGGCGGATAGACCGGGCCAGTACACTGGCACTCTATTCACTTATTTATTTTTATTTGTCACCGTTTGTCACGGTGTATAGATGTAGGGGTGTGGAAACCCTTTTGGGTCCTACCCAGAGTCTAGGGGTTGGAGTGTGTGGCCTTTGGGTTCCCTCCTTCCTTGCTCTCCAGTGTCTGTCTCTGTTTTTGTGGAGATGGACAACAGTTGCAGGCGCAGTAGTACTCCTGGCGGTGGCAGCCTGAGAGGAAACCAAGTAAGATCTTACCCTCCTGTCTTGGCAGTTGGGTTGGTTCAGCCTCCTTACTCTTGGGCCTTTTGGCTCTGAGTTTGGGGACAGTTTCAGAGGACCCATTCTCTTTTGAGATGGGTTTTGCGATAGACCGCATCCTTTGCACGTTTTTTCAGTGGCACCCGTCACTTTTTTTTCCGTGCACTGATGTTTCGATGGCACAGCTTTGAGACCTTCGATTAAAATAAAAAATAAAAAAATTGGTAACCTGAATACATCCCAGAAGGTTAAATGATGGCAGTCTTCATTGACATCAAACCCAATGGTGCCGGCCTCTTCCCCAGCAGATAGGCATAAATGTCCTCTCCCAGTATTCCCAGTTGTTCCACAAGGTTCTTCTCTTCTGTAAACATGTCGGAGGTGCAAAGAGCAGGAGATGGGCTAAACATTGGAGCTTCAATTTCATGCTGTCCCTTGAGCTTGCTATTTGGGCCAATATAATATCCATGGGTGTATGTCCGTTCATATTGGCTGTTGACGTTACCCCATAGCACAGCAAGATGAAGACCAGATCTCAGAAGTTCACAGGCAGGATGACTTCTACATCTGACGCCATGGACAGGAGTAATGCTCCAGGTTTACATTGGATTGGAGGTGAAGAACTTGTTGGGTTGTCTCTATCATGGTCAGGATCTCGTGACTGTGTTGTAGGTGACAGAATAGACAAATATAGCCGAACACTTTGGCCGCCTCCTGGAAGCGCGTCACGTTATCGAGCATAGGGAATATGGTTCTCCATTACGGCAAAGGTAAGGGTGTCATGGTAATACCAATCCTCTGGGTCAGGTTCCCAGTAGAAACAGACTTGAGCCCTAAGATTCTTCCCAATTAGACTCCTGATATTTTGAACTCACCTGTTTCGTTGGGCTATGTAGTCCAGACACATTGGCCATCACATGGCCAATCGATAAATTGCAATATCTGTACATCTAATATGTATCAGACTAGATTTGAGCTGCTCAAGGTATGATCTCAGAGGCTTGTCTAGACTGGATACTATTGTAACAACCCTCCAGCTGTGAGTATTGGTTCAGGAGAAGTGTTCTCACTAAATGCTAACATGAGGCTCTCAGACAAGATGGCCACCCCATAACCATGTACAGAAAACAGAAAAATCTACAATCAGAAAATAAAAACATTTAGAAAAGTGATTTCATCTGATTTTAATAGATAAAAAGCAAAACATTCCTTTAGAACAAATGAGACAATTTCCCATTTACTTACAATATATAACACCAACATATCCTGCAGTGCTGTATAGAAATTGTCCCTCTTCACATCAGTCCCTCATAGTGTAATGTCCCTTTCTGATACTTCCCAAGATGTTTAATAGGCAGTTTGTTAAATGGGATGTCCAATCCTCAGGCCATAAATATCTGATCTGTGGGTGCCCAAATACTGAGACCTACAGAAACCAACAAGATGTTCACCATACACAAGTAGATTTCAAGGATGTGGCATTGCTGATGGTGTCCTAATGTCCCTTAATACCCCAGAACCCACTTTCCATGACATGAGTTATTGGTAACTGCTGAATACATCTCAGGTTTTCTGATTGTTGCAGAACCTTCTTCATGGACATCAAACTTGATGGATCCGGCCTTTTTCCCAGCAGGTCAGTATAAATTTCCTTTTCCTGAAACTCGTACCAGTATTCCCAGTTCTCCTGCAAGGTCCTTCTAATCTGTAAAGATCCCAGTGGAGGAAGTTCAGGAGATGACACACTGGAGATTCAATTTCATATTGTCCCCCAAGCTGGATAGTTAGGTCAATGTAACATCCATGGGTGTATGTCCGCTCTTATGGGCTGTTGATGTTGCCCCATAGTACAGCAAGATCCAGATCCAGATGAGATGTCAGGAGTTCCAGCTATGAGTGTTCTCATCCCCTGGATAGATGTAATGCTCCAGGTTTATGTAGGGTTGGAGGTGAGGAACTTTTTTGACTGGTCAGGATATTCCGGCTGTTGTAAGTGATGGCCAGATCCAGATGATGAGCGTAATGTGGCTGGTCACATTTGTCATGGAACTTTTAATGAATTTCTTTGGGAAGGATGTCAGAAGGTATTGGGCATGGAGGAGGAGGGGGTGGGATATGGTTGTGCATCGCTGCATAAGTGTGTGTTCTAGTAGGGGAGTAGTACCAATTCCCAGTTGAAGCAGACTCGAGGTCTTGGGTGCTCCAGCCTCCACACAGGCCAGATGTAGAGGGGTCTTCCCATCCTCTGGATAAAAGGAATTTACCAGTTTTATGTAGGATTGGAGGAGAGGAACTTTGTGTGGTCCCAATAATAGTTAGGATTTCCCAGTGGATTTGGGTGATGGGCAGTATCTGGCATAGAGGATATGGTTGTGAACCATGGTAAAGGTAAGGGCATCAGAAGGGGGAGTAAAACCAGTCTTCATGGTCAGGTTCCCAGTAGATACAGATTTGAGCCCTTAGGTTCTCCACACAGGCTCCTGGTTCTCAATATCCCAACAAAACAAGTCAGTTGTAAATATGTAGTCCGGCCACATATTGCTAACCAAAGCCAGAGAACTTCAGCTTTATTCCCCTAGTTGAGATGATCAAACAGATTTGTCCCTAACTGGGCTCAACCCAAATATTCCAAATTGTTAGCTTTTTAAACGAAACCGGAAAAATGATTAACCTCACACAAACTAAAATGGCCACCACCATATATATATTGCACAGTAAAAAGTCTCTGATCTTGTGCCACCTGACATCAGCTGACGACGAGGCAGATCACGAGGCAGATCAGTGATGGTGGAAGTAGGGGATGGATGTGGTGGTCATCACATTGCAGAATACAGAGCACTGAGTGCTGCAAAGCTTACAGTATAGCTAGGAGTAGAAGAAATAGAACACAGTTTAATCAGATTCAATAAATTACAGGCAAATAGTGATAGAAATCATAGGAGTGAGGGAGAATGTGTGCTTTGAGCCTGACTTTCCACTGTCCTGTGTATTAATGCAGCAAAGGGTTAAAATCTGTATTTTGCAATAGTTTGATCTGTCCATAGATTTAGCTTTTACTGTTAATCTCATATTTTCACTTGCTGGATATTTTGGACATCATATCCATGGGGGTGTCCACTTTTTTATTGGGGGTTGATTTTGCCCCGTGGCGCGAGGATAAAGCCCAGATCACCTCTTAGTAGTTCACACACCAGATGTAAGGCGGTCTTCCTGTGCCCTGGAGTGAAATAATGCTCCAGGTTTCTATAGGACTGGAGGTGAACTTTTTGGCCGGCCTCTGATCATGGTAAGGATCTCGCAGCGGTTATGTTATGGCCAGATCCAGGTGGTAGGAATATTGTGGCTGGTGGTCGTCTTTCAATCCTGGCACTTTGACTCTTCTGGAAAGTGAGACGAGGTACTGGGCATAGGTTATATGATTATGCATCACGGCATATGTGAGGGCACTAGAAGGGGAGTAGTACCAATCTTCGGGGTCAGGTTCCCAGTTGAAGCAGACTTGAGCTCTCAGCTTCTCCATTCTCCATACAGGCTTTTGGTTTTTGAGTGTTTGGGGGCAAATTCTTGGTTGAAACAGCTCTTAGGTTCTCCAGCTTCCACACAGGCTCCTGGTTCGATTGCCCAAGAAAACAGATCAGTTCACCTTATAGCCATGAAATTTGGGGAGGGGGGTTTGATGTCCACACTTGCACATGCTGTAGGGTCAGTGTGAGCAGCAGTATATGGAGTAACTGCATGCAGCAAACCAGCCATAATGTCCATAAACCAATGCCAGAACTAATGGGCTGGTCAGGAGGATTCACCATGCATTTCCTATTGATCTGAAATTTCCCTATCAAATCAACTTTAACCAACACGTTTCATGACCCACAGTCAATCCTCAGGGGATTAGTAGCGTGTGCCCAGTCAGCTACTTTATATTCCTCTTAAGCTTGATGATGCAGGGCAATAGAAAATTGTGCTCAGCCCTGTGCAGGGGAGTTCCTATGTCAGCGACGGTCCCATAATTGACAGAACTGGAATGCGTTGGTAGGAGTTGATGGGGAATTTTCAGGGGGAGCTTTGGGGACTGTCCTTGTCAGGACAGGAGTCAATGGGGACATAGGTGAAGGGTGTAAGACCCGTTGGGTCCCCATGACTTCTCATGAGGTTTGGATAAGACTGTTCCTTTACTAATGTTAGTGCACATGTCCAACCGTGCTCATTTTTGATAGTCTTACTAGAACGGTCTATTTCTTACAACTTAAAGGTTATTCATTTAATGGTCCTTGGCTTATGGTACTGCTGCATCATGGACGCTACCTGATAAATTAGAAAATACATGCTTTACCAGGGCAGAGGAGACGCTCAGACAAATCTACAATGTGAAAATATATTTAGGGGAAAGGGATTTCACAATCTGGTTTTAGTAAATGAAAATATTGGTGACTTTTTTGTTTAAAAAAAAAAAAAAATTTCAATATTACTTTTATATAGCACCAACATATGTAGCATTGTACACACATTATCCCTCCTTCACATCAGTCCCTCAATATCCATGTCCCTGTCTCGGATACTTGCCCAGGTCACTTTCATAGAAAGTGTTTAATGGCATAAACAGCGCCATGCCCTGTATAGTGGCCAGTCACCGGTACTGCAGCTCAGCTCTCATTGAAGACACTGGTCAAATCTGTACCCAGGACCCCATTCCTGCAGGGTGACAGCGCAAGTATAAGGATAAAGGAGGTCACTAGTCCAAGAAAACCCCTTTAAGCCTCACAAACTGGAAAAATTAAAGCAAATGGTTCAAGTCAGTTTCAGTGGTAATGAATTAAATCTATGGCAACCAGACGTTCACCATACACGCACGCACCTGGGATGTGGCATTCTTGGATGGAGTCCTAATGTTCCTAATACCCAAGGGAGAACCCACTTTCCCAATATGAGTATTTGTAGCTGAATACATCTCAGAAGGTTAGATGGTGGTAACTGCAGTAGAACCGCCTTAAACATCAAACCCAACAGAGCCGGCCTTTTTCCCCAGTAGGTAGCTGTAAATATCCTCTAACATTATGGCATCCTAATATTCCCAATTCTTCTGCAAGGTCCTTCTCTGTAATCTTGGCAGAAGTGGGAAGAGCAGAAGGTCTAAACCCTGGACCTCCTATTTCATGTTTGTCCTTTTGATCTTAGGAGTTCACAGGCCAGATGGAGGAGTCTTCTCATCCCCTGGATAGAAGTTAATATTTGAGGTTTATGGAGGATTGGAGGTTAGGAACTTTGGTCTCAACAATCATGGTCAGGAGATGGTCTAAGCACCGTCTTTTCACCTGAGCTGAATATTTGGGACATCATATCCATGGGTGTCTACTTTTATTGGGGATTGATATGACAACATGGCACAAGAGGATCAAGACCAAATCACTTCTTAGTAGTTTGCACGCCAGATGTAAGGCAGTCTTCCCATCCCCTGGATTGAAATAATGCTTCAGGTTTTATGTAGGTCTATAGGTGACCTTTGTCCAGCCTCAAGGATAATTGTCAGAATCTCCTGGCGGCTATACGTTATGGCTAGACCCAGGTGATAGGCATAGCGCGGCTGGTGGTCGCCTTTCAATCCTGTTACTTTGGTTGACTCTTCCGGAAAGTGAGTAAAGAGACACCGGGCATAGCTTATATGGTTATACATGATGGCATATTTGAAGGCACTAAAAGGGGAGAACCTTCTTCATGGACATCAAACTTAATGGATCTGGTCTTTTTCCCAGCAGGTCTGTGTAAATATCCTCTTCCTGAAATTCCTTCCAGTATTCCCAGTTCTCCCACAAGGTCCTAATCTGTAAAGCTCCCGGTGGAGGAAGTTCAGATGACACACTGGAGCTTCAATTTCATAATGTCTCCCAAGCTGGATAGTTGGGTCAATGTCTTATGGGCTGTTGATGTTGCCCCATAGCACAGCAAAATCAGATCTCAGGAGTTCAGGCTGAGTATTCTCATCCCCTGGATAGATGTAATGCTCCAGGTTTATGTAGGATTGGGGGTGAGGAACTTTTTTGACTGGTCAGGATATTCTGGATGTTGTAGGTGATGGCCAGATCCAGATGATGAGCGTAATGTGGTCACATTTAAATCATGGAACTTTAATGAATTTCTTTGGGAAGCGCGTCAGAAGGTATTGGGCATGGGGGGGGGGGGTGAGGATATGGTTGGTTGTGCATCACTGCATAGGTAAGTGTTCTAGTAGGGGAGTAGTACCAGTTGAAGCGGACTTGAGGCCTTAGGTGCTCCAGTCTCCACACAGGCCAGATGTAGAGGGGTCTTCCCATAATCTGGATAGAAGTTGTAGTTTTATTTAGGATTGGAGGAGAGGAACTGTGTGGTCCCAATAATAGTTAGGGTTTCCCAGCAGATTTGGGTGATGGGCAGACTCAGGTGATAGGCGTAACGTGGATATTTGTTGCATTTTAATCCTGAAACTTCAATAGACTCCACCGGAAAGGGCATCAGAGTACCGGGCATAGAGGTGTCAGAGGAGTAAAACCAGTCTTCAGGGTTTGGTTCCCAGTAGATACAGATTTGAGCCCTTAGGTTCTCCACACAGGCTCCTGGTTCTCAATAGCCCAACAAAACAGGTCAGTTGTAAATATGTAGTCCGGCCACATATTGTCAACCCAAGCCAGAGGAAAATTCCAGCTTTATTCCCCTAGTAGAGATGAGCAAACAGATTCATCACTAACTGGGTTTGACCCAAATATTCCAAATTGTTAGGTTTTTAAAGAAAACCGGAAAAATGGCGATTAAACTCAAACCAAAATGGCCACCAGCATATATAATTGCACAGTAAAAATACTCTTGTTGAGTCACTGATGTTCTGGTGCCACCTGTCATCAGCTGACAACCACTCAGCCAATAGTCAGTGGTAGGAGGACACCTTAGTGCTGATGTCATATACAGTATATAAGATCCTTTGGGCTGGAACACGAGGCATATCAGTGGTGGAAGTAGGGGATGGATGTGGTGGTCATCACATTGCAGGATACAGAGCACTGAGTGCTGCAAAGCTTACACTACAGCTAGGAGTAGAAGAAATAGAACACAGTTTAGTCATATTCAATTAATTACAGGCAAATAGTGATAGAAATCATAGATGGGAGTGAGGGAGAATATCTGTGCTGTGTGAGCCTGACTGCTGCAGTAATTTAAAGGACAGCTTAACCCTTTTTAGTTTCAAATCTTATTTTGCCTGTTTTGCAATAGAGCAGTTTCATCTGGCCATAGATGAACACAGTTTTTACTGGCAGTCAATCTCATATTTTCACCTGAGCTGGATATTTTGGACAACATCATGTGTCCACTTTTATTGGGGGTTGATGTTGCCCCATGGTGCACAAGAATCAACACCGTCACCTCTAAGAAGTTCACACGCCAGATGTAAGGTGGTCTTTCCATCCCCTGGAGCAAAGTAATGCTCCAGGTTAATATAGGAGCGGGGGAGATTTTTGTCCGGCCTCAAGGATAATGGTCAGGATTTTCTGCCGGTTATGTTTATGGCCAGACCCAGGTGGTAGGCATAATGTGACTGGTCGCCTTTCATGCCTGGCACTTTGGATGACTCTAGGAAGTGAGTCGAGGTACCAGGCATAAAGAATGTGAGTGTGCATCACTGCATACTGATAATGGTGTCCTAATGTCCCTCCATACCCAGAGGAGAACCCATTTTTCACCATATTGGGTATTGGTAACCTGAATACATTCCAGAAGGTTAAATGATGGCAGTCTTCATTGACATCAAATCCAATGGAGCCAGCCTCTTCCCCAGCAGATAGGCATAAATTTCTTCACCCAGTATGGCAGCCCTGTATTCCCAGTTCCACAAGGTGGTTCTTTTCTTCTGTAAACTTGTTGGAGGTGCAAAGAGCAGGAGATGGGCTAAACATTGGACCTTCAATTTCATGTTGTTCCTTTTTGTGCTTGATAGTTGGATCAATATAACATCCATGGGTGTATGTCCGCTCAGCTCAGCCGATAAGAATATTTGGGACAACAGAATATCCATGGGTGTCCAATATTATTGGGGGTTTATTGCCCATGGCACAAGAGGATAAAGCCCAGATCACCTCTTAGTAGTTCACACACCAGATGTAAGGCGGTCTTCCCTTACCCTGGAGTGTAATAATGCTCCAGGGTTTATGTAGTACTGGAGGTGAACTTTTTGTACAGCCTCAAGGATGATTGTCAGGATCTCCCGCCGGTTTATACGTTATGGCCAGACCCAAGTGTGATATGCATAGTGTGGCTGGTGGTCGACTTTCATTCCTGGCACTTTGGTTGACTCTTCTGGAAAGTGAGGTGAGGTACCGGGCATAGGATATATGATTATGCATCACGGCATATGTGAGGGCACTAGAAGGGGAGTAGTACCAATCTTTGAGGTCAGGTTCCCAGTCAAAGCAGACTTGAGCTCTCAGCTTCTCCAGTCTCCATACAGGCTCCTGGTTCTTGATGGCCTGAGGAAACCAGAAAGATACAGGGTTGTATCCCAAAAAAACACATTGCAGTGAGAAGGCGCCCCCTCCTGAATAGAATAACACATCTCTTGTGACACAGAGAATATACAAAAAAGAACTCTCAAAACCTTTTAAAACCAGACAAATGAGGCTCAGCCATAATTAGGGGGACCCACTAGCCAGGGCAGAATCCAGATTACTCAAGGAGCACAAAATATAAAAGCGTGAATGAAATCTGGGAATCCCCAAATGCATCATACCAGGTATCCAGAACATGAGGACATAGCAGCAACAATACCAGGAACATGAATGAACTAATCCCCAATGTGCAAACACAGAAGATGCACTGGCTGGAGAACCTCCCCCCCCCCCCCCCCCCCATGTGTATCACCGCTATATTGTGGCTTCAGTCCTACCTCATAAGCGTGTACGTATGGCACGGATACCATGTAAGTGCACATGCTTGTAGATAAGAGCGCATGCACTGTCCGTACTGCCTCTGTACATTGTGTGCACGGCCATGTCTTTTGTGAGGGGGCCATGTGCATGTGCAATCTTTCCCTCTGCTAAATATGCGCAAGCGCCACGGATGCAACGTGTAATATTCTAGCAGTCTAGCGGACACAATCCCAATGCAGGATAAGTGCTGTATACAAAAGGGCAAATGAATTTTATACAATTCATACATATAGGATCTGAATCATATTTTATACAGCACATACGTAATAGGCTATATATCCTAAATTGTACAATATGCATATAACTGAGTATAAATATAAAGTTTCACATATATAGTTTTCCCCTATGAGAATACTCTGAATGATCCTATATAGGAATAAATATATCTAACCTACACATCAATTCATATATGGAGAAATGATCCAAACTATATAGAGCACAAATAGAACTAGAATATACAGTACAATCTCATACCACAGTGTGCCAATATAATTATAAACTGAACAATGAGAATTTTTTTTTTTTTAAATTTGTAGAAAGTGCATAATATATAAATATCCAAATCACAACTACATGAGAATATATGATGGGAATAAAACAGATCATCCTCATGAAATACTCCAATAAAAAAAATCCCCCAAATGTCAGCGGCTTCAAGTTCAAAAACTACTAAAATTTCCAATGGCCAAAAGTGGAAAATATTGCAGATATATCCATGAATAAACCATGTCATGTCTCAGGTACTAGAAATAAAATAATCCTATTGCAAAACATAAAGGTTTAAATTTTATATTATATAAATGCTTTATGATGTAATAAAATCCCCAAGGTAATATTTATAGTCTGCATATTTATACACACCTGACAACTTCTGTCTCAGTGAAAATGCATCAAACAGGAAAAATAAAAATTTCAAGTAAACTTCAAGATGTCGCCTAATTTACCATTTGAATTCCGTTCATTGATCCCATTAGGGGCTCCTGTAATTCAGGGTGACAGCGCTAACAAATGACGACAAGGATACAGGAGGGCATTAATTGTCACAATCCCATTTTTAAGCTTGATTTACATAAAAATATGGAAAATAGTCTCAAATGAATTTCCATGGGAATGAAAAACTCAGGAAACCGAGAGATGTTCCCTATATATAAGTAGGTATCTGGGATGTGGCATTGCTGATGGTGTCCTAATGTCCCCCCATACCCAGAGGAGAACCCATTTTTCACCATATGAGGTATTGGTAACCTGAATACATCCCAGAAGGTTAAATGATGGCAGTCTTCATTGACATCAAACCCAATGGAGCCGGCCTCTTCCCCAGCAGATAGGCATAAATGTCCTCTCCCAGTATTCCCAGTTGTTCCACAAGGTTCTTCTCTTCTGTAAACTTGTCGGAGGTGCAAAGAGCAGGAGATGGGCTAAACATTGGAGCTTCAATTTTATGGTCTCTTGTGCTTGATAGTTGGATCAATATAACCTCCATGGGTGTATGTCCGCTCTTATTGGCTGTTATCTATAGCTAAGCAAGATGACCAGATCAGATCTCAGAAGTTCACAGGCAGGATGACTCCTACATCTGACTCCATGGACAGGAGTAATGCTCCAGGTTTACATAGGATTGGAGGTGAAGAACGTATTGGATTGTCTCAATAATCATGGTCAGGATCTCCTGACTGTTGTAGGTGATCTGTTGCATTTCTATTCTAACACTTTGGCCTCTTCCTGGAAGTGTCACATTATCGAGCATAGGGGATATGGTTGTGCATTATGGCAAAGGTAAGGGTGTCAGGAGAGTAAAACCAATCCTCTGGGCCAAGTTCCCAATAGAAACAGACTTGAGCCTTTATATTCTTCACCAGGCTCCTGGCTCTTGATGTTTTCAACTCACCTGTTTCGTTGGGCTATGTAGTCCAGCCATTTTGTCCAATCGATACATTGCAGTATCTGTGCATCTAATATGTATCAGGAGATGTGAAAGATCCTCAGTGCGCAACACCGCTGTGGCCCCACCTGAGTCGTCTTTCATATAAAAACCACACCGCCAGTGAGTGCCGGGTTCACAAGATAAATACAAGACAAGCTTTCTAAATTTTATATATTAACCCCTAAATGGGTCGGTATTAACATCTAACACATGAAGTTCAGAACAGATATGCAGATATATGCAAGCATTAACAGTTACTAGTTACAATATACAGTACAATAAAAATAAAAAGGGAATAACATGGAAATAATTACTTTACCACACCTCCTTGATGTGGCTCTCTAATCCAACACTCACACATGCTCTGTCATGTGTGAATACCCAGTGGAGGCTGCTTAACATTAACTCCTAGCATGTGGCATCACAGTATATTCCAGCCTGCATGCTCTCATCACAGTCTCAGTAAACTCTTGTAGTCTTAGCCCAATCTCCTCCCATTGCCTCTTACCTCATCTTTTATACCCTTTATGCCACCTCCCAGAATGAGGTCACCGGCGGCAGCAAGTCTGATTGAATAATGCATTCAAGTCCAGATCCTTTGTAAAGAGCTGGGACCAAGTGAAATGATACAATGTTATCAGCCATATCTGATCAACCAGTACAGACTGATCAATGCATGTTTCTTGGATCACTCAGGGCTGTGAATACAATGGAGCCCTGCTGGGATTGATACAAAGCCCTATTGTTCCAGCCTGGCCACTACTGCCAATATACACCTAGGATTATAGCTGCGCACCTTATGAGTAAAGAGACACTACCCAGAGAGCGAAATAGAGTTTTGAGTTATAACCATATTTAAGCAGAATCATAGGAGAGATGAGATTTCAGCTGCTGAAGGTATGATCTGAGGATTGTCTAGACTGGATACTATTGTGACAACCCTCCAGCTGTGAGGAGTAATGGTTCAGGAGAAGGGTTCTCACTAAATGCTAACATGATGATCTGACAAATGACTGCCTCAAAACCATGTACAGGAAATAGAAAAATCTACAATCAGCAAATAAAAACATTTAGAAAAGTGATTTCATCTGATTTTTAATAAAAAGCAAAACCAATCCTTTAGAAAAGACACAATTTCCCATTTACATACAATATATAACACCAACATATATCCTGCAGCGCTGTATAGAAATTCTCTTCACATCACATCAGTCCCTCATAGTGTAGTTTCCCTTTCTGATCAGTTTAATAGGCAGTTTGTTAAAGGGGATGTCAAATCCTCAGGATAGGCCATAAATATCATCTGTGGGTGCCCAAATACTGAGACCTACAAAAACCAACAAGATGTTCACCATACACAAGTAGATTTACAGGATGTGGCATTGCTGATGGTGTCCTAATGTCCCTCAATATCCAAGGGAGAACCCACTTTCCATGAGATGTGGTATTGGTAACTGCTGAATAAATCTCAGGTTTTCTGATTGTTGCAGAACCTTCTTCATGGACATCAAACTTAATGGATCCGGCCTTTTTCCCAGCAGGTCAGTGTAAATATCCTCTTCCTGAAATTCATCCCAGTTGTCCTGCAAGGTCCTTCTGATCTGTAAAGCTCCCGATGAAATTCAGGAGATACACACTGGAGCTTCAATTTCATGTTGTCCCTTGTGCTTGATAGTTGGGTCAAAATAATATCCATGGGTGTATGTCCGCTCTTATGGGCTGTTGATGTTGCCCCATAGCACAGCAAGGTCATGACCAGATCAGATCTTAGGAGTTCCGGCTATGAGTTCTTCTCATCCCCTGGATAGATGTAATGCTCCAGGTTTATGTAGGATTATGGGTGAGGAACTTTTTTGACTGGTCTCAATCATGGTCACGATATTCCAGCTGTTGTAAGTGATGGCCAGATCCAGGTAATAGGTGTAATGTGGCTGGTCACATTGCAATCATGGAACTTTAATTTCTTTGGGAATTGCGTCAGAAGGTATTGGACATCGGAGGGGGGGGGGGATGATATGGTTGTGCATCACTGCATAGGTAATTGTTCTAGTAGGGGAGTAGAACCAGTTCCCAGTTGGAGCAGACACGAGGCCTTAGGTACTACAGCCTCCACACAGGCCAGACGTAGAGGGGTCTTCCCATCCTCTGGATAGAAGGAATGTTCTAGTTTGAAGGATTGGAGAGGAACTGTGTGATCCCAATAATAGTTGGGGTTTCCCAGCTGATGGGCGTAACGCGGATATTTGTTGCATTTCAATCCTGAAACTTCAATAGACTACACCGGAAATGGCATCAGATTACTGGGCATAGAGGATATGGTTGTGAGCCACGGTAAAGGTAAGGGCATCAGAAGGGGAGTAAAACCAGTCTTCAGGGTTTGGTTCCCAGTAGATACAGATTTGAGCCCTTAGGTTCTCCACACAGGCTCCTGGTTCTCAATAGCCCAACAAAACAGGTCAGTTGTAAATATGTAGTCCGGTCACACATTGCTAACCCAAGCCAGAGGAGAACTCCAGCTTTATTCCCCTAGTTGAGATGAGCAAACAGATGCGTCACTAACTGGGTTTGACCCAAATATTCCAAATTGTTAGGTTTTTAAAGAAAACCGAAAAATTGGTGAATAAACTCAAACTAAAATGGCCACCAGCATATATATAATTGCACAGTAAAAATACACACGTGTTGTCACTGTTCTGGTGCCACCTGTCATCAGCTGACAACCAGTCAGCCAATAGTCGGTGGTAGGAGGACACCTTAGTGCTGATGTCATATACAGTATATAAGATCCTATGGGCTGGAACATGAGGCATATCAGTGATGGTGGAAGTAGGGGATGGATGTTCATCACTATGCAGGATACAGAGCACTGAATGCTGCAAAGCTTACAATACAGCTAGGAGTAGGAGAAATAGAACACAGTATAGTCAGATTCAATAAATTACAGGCAAATGGTGATAGAAATCATAGGAGTGAGGGAGAATATCTGTGCTGTGAGCCTGACTGCTGCAGTAATACACAGGACAGCTTAATCCTTTAGTTGGCAATTTAATTGGCTGTTATGCAATAGCAGTTTGCTCTGTCCATTAGACTTAGATTTTACTGTTTATTTTCACCTGATCTGGATATTTTGGACATCATATCCATGGGGGTGTGTCCACTTTTTTATTGGGGGTTGATATTGCCCCATGGCACGAGAATAAAGACCAGATAACCTCTTAGTTCACACGCCAGATGTAAGGCGGTCTTCCTGTGCCTTCGAGTGAAGTAATGCTCCAAGCTTATGTAGGACTGGAGGTGAACTCTTTGGCTGGCCTTAAGGATGATTATCAGGATTTCCCGCCGGTTATAGGTAATGGTCCTAGGTGATAGGCATAGCACGGCTGGTGGTCGCCTTTTCAATCCTGGCACTTTGGTTGACTCTTCTGGAAAGTGAGATGAGGTACCGGGCATAGGTTATATGGTTATGCATCACGGCATAGGTGAGGGCACTAGATGGGAAGTAGTACCAATCTTCGGGGTCATGTTCCCAGTCGAAGCAGACTTGAGCTCTCATCTTCTCCAGTCTCCATACAGGCTCCTGGTTCTTGCTGGCCTGAGGAAACCAGAAAGATACAGGGTTGTAGTCCAGGCAGAGATCCTCCATCTTTCATCCAAGCCAGAGTAGACCTCAGGTTATCCAGTGTGTCCTCCTATACTCCATATACACAAAATATATAGAGGACTCGGGAGGTGACATCCGTACACTGGTGCGTCTTGTACCATACTTGAAAGGTTTTTCAATATTTTTATAATGACCATAGGACAGGTTGTCAATACATTACGGTCAGGGCCACTGAAAGGGCATATTCTGTGTGGGGGAGCCAAAGAACCAGGTTAGGGATGAGTATAAATATAAAAATCCAGAATATATAGTTTTCCCCTGTGGTGGTGGTGAACCCTGAAAGATCTATATAGGAATAAATATATCTAACCTAAACATCAATTCATATATGGAGAAATTATCCAAACTACACTGTTCCAAATTATTATGCAAATATTCTCATTTTCATTGTAATTTTCCAGTCATCAACTATTCGAGTATAATTGAAAGGTTTTTGAACAAACTGCCTATAACAGTATATTTTTAAAAAAATAAACACTCAAAATGCATGTTTTAAAAAAAATGGTCATTGTGAAATTATAAGCATTAGCAGGTTAACTGAAATCAAACCGTTTTCAAGCCAAAACTTTATTCGAGGTGATGTTACATTTGCACATAGGACCCCTTGTTCGAAAGAAGCTTCTGAACTCCATTGAAAGTCAGTTTTTGGATGGTTTCTGCTTCAATTGTTTTGCATGAGGACAGAATCCCCTCCCAGAGCTGTTGCTTAGATGTGAGCTGCCTCCCGCCATCATAGACACTCCTTTTGATGATGCTCCAGAGGTTCTCCATGGGGTTGAGGTCAGGGGAGCATGGGGGCCACACCATAAGTTTGTCCCCTTTTTATGCCCATAGCAGCCAGAGATGCAGATGTGTTATTTGCAGCATGAGACGGTGCATTATCTGCATGAAAATGATCTTTCTGCGGAATGCATGGTTCTTCTTCTTGAACCATGGCAGGAAGTGCTGTTTGAGAATCTCCACATACATTATGGAGTTCATCTTTACCCCTTCAGGGATCCTAAAGGGGCCGACAATCTCTCTCCCCATGATTCCAGCCCAAAACATTACTCCACCTCCTCCTCGTTGGCGCCGTAGCCGTGTTTACATGGGGTGTCCATCAACAAGCCATCCTCCACTCCATCCATCTGGACCATCGAGCGTTGCACGGCCCTCATCGGTCTTCATGTATTGTTTGGACCACTGGAGCCGTTTCTGCTTGTGTACAGTGGATAGAGGAGGTCGACAGGATGGCTTACGCACAGCTGCAAACCTCTGAAGGACCCTGCATCTTGTTGTTCGGGGGACGTTGGAGGCACCAGCAGCTTCAAAACCTTGTCTGCTGCTATGACAAGGCATTTTTGAAGCTGCTCTTTTAACCTGACGTGATTGCCTGTTGGAAAGAGTCCCTTATCAGCACGCACACGTGTGTGCTGTGAATCAGCTACATACTACTTGATTGTGCGATGATCACGATGAAGTGTCTTGGCAATGTTGATTGTAGTCACGCCTTGACCTAAACACTCCACAATTTGTTGCTTCTCAGCAGCCGACACATCCTTTTTCTTTCCCATTTTGGCTGAAAATGTAGGCTGCTTAATAATGTGGGACAGCCTTCTTAAGTAGTCTTGCCTTTAATTGGACACACCTGCCAAACTAATTAGCACAGGTATCTGCAATTGCTTTCAGTGATATAAAGAGCCCTGACACACATCACCAGCAATGAGTTTAACTGACAAACAAAAAAAATTCTTACCTTATCACTCCTAAACACTTTTTGCATAATTTGGAACAGTGTATATACAGCACAAATATATAGATCTATAATATACAATCTCATACCACAGGTACCGGAAATAATCAACCTATTAACCTATTGCAAAATAAAGGCTTAAATTATATTACATATAAATATGGGATTTTACTGCAACTAATATTATTGTGGATATTTAGACCCACCTGACCTGTAAAGTGAAAATGCATCAATGCATAAATATTTCATAAGATGCCGCTTTACCTTTTTAGAGGTCTGTTCATTGATCCCATTAGGGGCTTTTGTATTCAGGGTGACAGCGCTAAGAAATGACAAGGATACAGGAGGGCATTTTGTCCCAGAAAATCCCTTTAACCCCTTAGCGACCTTGGACGTAATAGTACGTCCTGCGTCACATAGGGATATATGGAGCGAGCTCAGCTGAGCTCTGTACATAGTGGCAGGTGCTGCTGTATTATACAGCCGGCATCCGCCCTGTAACAGCAATCGCTGCTTGCACCGAACGTGGCTGTTAACCCTTTAGACAACAGGGTCAAACGGGACCGCGGCATCTAAACTGTGCAGGCGCCGCCATTTTTCACCGATGGCCGCCCTCTTGAACATCATGGGAGGACGGTGAGCGGTTGCCATGAGTCGGAAGCCTATTGAAGGCTCCCAGACTTGTCATTGCATTAGATGTATTGCACGCTGCCAGAGGCGGTGTAATAGAGAGGTAGGTATTTTGTTCACTTTAATACAGTAGTAATGCAGTGAATAGTATGAGCGATCAGACCCCCTAGGTTTCAAGGTCCCTAACGGGTCTGATAAAAAAAAAACCTCCCTTTCTCTAAATCAGATACAAAAGTAAACACACACTTTAGGTATTCCTGCGCTCCAATGTCCAAACTATTAAGTTTTTTATCCCATACGGTGAACGGCGTAGCAACGGAAAAAAAAATGCTATTTGGCTATTTTGAGTTTTCATTCAAATTTTTTTTATAGGAGGCAAACTATCAGAACTTTCTCCCAATGGATCAGTAAAAATGTCACCTGGTCCCACAGATGCCATACCCAGCTCCATACATGTAACTATGCAAAAGATAAAGGCGTCACACACTATGGCAAACATTATTCTTTTTTTTTTTTTAAAGTTATTAAAACATTGCAAATACTATCAATTTGGTTTCGCCGTGTTCGTACTGACCCACAGAATACAGGTAACATGTAATTCTTACCACAAAGTGAGCCATAAAAATGAAATTGGCGCAAATGAATTTTCTCCAATTCCACCTCATTCTGATTTTTCCAGCTTCCCAGTACATTGCACAGGATATTGAATGGTGACATTACAAAGTACAAATTGTTTTGCAAACAAGCCATAACGTGACACTGAACTGAAAAATTAAAAAAAAAGTTATGGCTCTTGAATGTGGGGAGGGAAAGACAAAATGCAAAAACGAGAATTGACGGGGTCCTTAAGGGGTTAAGCTTCATTTACATAAACATGGAAATTAATAAAATGGACTCAAATCAATGTCCACAAGAATGAACTCTCTGGAATCCACCAAGAGACGTTCCCTATATAAAAGTAGATATCTGGGATATGGCATTGCTGATGGTGTCCTAATATCCCTCCATATCCAGAGAACCCATTTTTCACCATATGAGGTATTGGTAACCTGAATACATCCCAGAAGGTTAAATGATGGCAGTCTTCATTGACATCAAACCCAATGGAGCCGGCCTCTTCCCCAGCAGATAGGCATAAATGTCCTCTCCCAGTATTCCCAGTTGTTCCACAAGGTTCTTCTCTTCTGTAAACTTGTCGAAGGTGCAAAGAGCAGGAGATGGGCTAAACATTGGAGCTTCAATTTCATGCTGTCCCTTGAGCTTGCTGTTTGGATCAATATAATATCCGTGGGTGTATGTCCACTCATATTGGCTGTTGACGTTGCCCCATAGCACAGCAAGATGAAGACCAGATCTCAGAAGTTCACAGGCAGGATGACTCCTACATCTGACTCCATGGACAGGTGTAATGCTCCAGGTATACATAGGATTGGAGGTGAAGAACTTATTGGATTGTCTCAATAACCATGGTCAGGATCTCCTGACTGTTGTAGGTGATCTGTTGCATTTCTATTCTAACACTTTGGTCTCTTCCTGGAAGCGCGTCACATTATCGAACATAGGGGATATGGTTCTCCATTACGGCAAAGGTAAGGGTGTCAGGGTAATAACAATCCTCTGGGTCAGGTTCCCAGTAGAAACAGACTTGAGCCCTTAGATTCTTCCCAATTAGACTCCTGATATATTGAACTGACCTGTTTCGTTGGGCTATGTAGTCCAGACACATTGGCCATCAAATGGCCAATCAATTAAATTGCAATATCTGTACATCTAATATGTATCAGAGATTAGATTTGAGCTGCTGAAGGTATGATCTGAGGATTGTCTAGACTGGATACTATTGTAACAACCCTCCAGCTGTGAGAAATATTGGTTCAGGAGAAGTGTTCTCACTAAATGCTAACATGAGACTCTGACAAGATGGCCGCCCCATACCCATGTACCAAAAATAGAAAAATCTACAATCGGAAAATAAACATTTAAAAAAGTGATATTCATCTGATTTTAATAAAAAGCAAATCCATTCCTTTGACACAGCATATCCTGCAGCGCTGTATAGAAATTGTCCCTCATCACATCAGTCCCTCATAGTGTAATGTCCCTTTCTGATACTTCCCAAGATCAGTTGAATAGGCAATATGTTAAAGGGGATGTCCAGTTCTTAGGATAGTCCATAAATATCTAATCTGTGGGTGCCCAAATACTGAGACCTACAGAAACCGAGATGTTCACCATACACAAGTAGACTTTCTAGGATGTGGCATTGCTGATATTGGCCTATTGTCCCTTAATACCCAAGGGAGAACCCACTTTAAATGTCATGAGGTATTGGTAACTGCTGAATACATCTCAGGTTTTCTGATGTCCGTGAATAAGGTTCTTCAACAAACTTAATGGATCCGGCCTTTTCCCAGCAGGTCAATGTAAATATCCTCTTCCTGAAATTCATCCCAGTATTCCCAGTTTCCCTCCTGCAAGGGCCTTCTAATATGTAAAACTCCCAGTGGAAGAATTTCAGGAGATGCACACTGGAGCTTCAATTTCATTGTCCCCCAAGTTGGATATTTGGGTCAATGTAACATCCATGGGTGTATGGCCACTCTTATGGGCTGTTGATGTTGCCCCAGCAAGATCAAGACCAGATCAGATCTCAGTTCAGGCTATGAGTATTCTTATTCCCTGGATAGATATAATGCTCCAGGTTTATATAGGGTAGGAGATTAGGAACTTCTGACTGGTCTTTATAATGGTCAGGATATTCCAGCTGTTGTAGGTGATGGCCAGACCCAGATGAGCGTAATGTGGCTGGTCACATTTCAATCATGGAACTTTAATAAATTTCTTCGGGAAGCGTGTCAGAAGGTATTGGGCATGGAGCGGGGGGATATGGTTGTGCATCGCTGCATAAGTGTGTTCTAGTAGGGGAGGAGTACCAGTTCCCAGTTGGAACAGACTCGAGGCCTTAGGTGCTCCAGCCTCCACACAGGCCAGATGTAGAGGGGTCTTCAAATCCTCTGGATAGAAGGAATGCTCTAGTTTTATGTAGAACAACTTTGCCTGGACCCAATAATTAGGATTTCCTAACGGATTTGGGTGATGGACAGTATCGGGCATAGAGGAAATGGTTGAGAGCCATGGTAAAGGTAAGGGCATCAGAAGGGGAGTAAAACCAGTCTTTAGGGTCAGGTTCCCAATTGATACAGATTTGAGCCCTTAGGTTCTCCATACAGGCTCCTGGTTCTTGATAGCCCAACAAAACAGCCCAGCTTTATTCCTAGTAGAGATGAGCAAACAGATTCGTCACTAACTAGGTGCGACCCAAATATTCTGAATTGTTAGGTTTTTAAACGAAACTTGAAAAATGGCGATTAGCCTCACAAACTAAAATGGCCACCAGCTTATATATATCAGTGAAAAGTCACTGATGTTCTGCTGCCTCCTGACATCAGCTGACAACCCCTCAGCCAATAGTCAGTGGTAGGAGGACACCTTAGTCCTGATGTCATATCCAGTATAGAAGATCCTATGGGATGGAACATGAGGCATATCAGTGGTGGAAGTAGAGGATGGATGTTCATCACTATGCAGGATACAGAGCACTGAATGCTGCAAAGCTTACAATACAGTTAGGAGTAGGAGAAATAGAACACAGTTTAGTCAGATTCAATAAATTACAGGCAAATAGTGAGAAATCATAGGAGTGAGGGAGAATATCTGTGCTGTGAGCCTGACTGCATTAGTACACAGGACAGTGGCACCTAAAGGGTTAAAATCTGTTTTGCAATAGAGTAGTTTGAGCTGTCCATAGATTTAGCTTTTGCTGTTAATCTCATATTGTCACCTGAGCTGGATATTTTGGACATCATATCCATGGGGGTGTGTCCACTTTTTATTGGGGGTTGACTTTGCACCATCGCAGGAGGATAAAGCCCAGATCCCCTCTTAGTAGTTCACATGCCAGATGTAAGGTGGTCTTCCTGTGCCTGTTCCTTTTTGGCCGGCCTCAATGATCATGGCCAGGATCTCACGTGAGGCATGATAGTGGCTGGTGGTCATCTTTAAATCCTGGTACTTTGTCTCTTCTGGAAAGTGAGACAAGAGGTACTGGGCATAGGTTATATGGTTATGCATCCCGGCATACAGTGCCTTGGGAAAGTATTCGGCCCCGTTGAACTTTTCAACCTTTTGCCACATTTCAGGCTTCAAAAGGATATAAAATTTGAATTTTTTGGTGAAGAACCAACAAGTGGGACACAATCGTGAAGTGGAATGAAATTTGTTGGTTATTTTAAACTTTTGTGAAAAAATAAACTGAAAAGTGGGGCGTGCAATATTATTCAGCCCCCTTAAGTTAATACTTTGTAGCGCCACCTTTTGCTGCGATTACAGCTACAAGTCGCTTGGGGTATGTTTCTATCAGTTTTGCACATCGAGAGACTGAAAATCTTCACCATTCTTCCTTGGAAAACAGCTGGAGCTCAGTGAGGTTGGATGGAGAGCGTTTGTGAACAGCAGTTTTCAGCTCTTTCCACATTCTCGATTGGATTCAGGTCTGGACTTTGACTTGGCCATTCTAACACCCGGATACGTTTATTTGTGAACCATTCCATTGTAGATTTTGCTTTGTTTGGGATCATTGTCTTGTTGGAAGATAAATCTCCATCCCAGTCTCAGGTCTTTTGCAGACTCCAAGTTTTCTTCCAGAATGGTCCTGTATTTGGCTCCATCCATCTTCCCATCAATTTTGACCATCTTCGCTGTCCCTGCTGAAGAAAAGCAGGCCCAAACCATGATGCTGCCCCCACCATGTGTGACAGTGGGGATGGTGTGTTCAGGGTGATGAGCTGTGTTGCTTTTACGCCAAACATATCGTTTTGCATTGTGGCCAAAAAGTTGGATTTTGGTTTCATCTGACCAGAGCACCTTCTTCCACATGTTTGGTTTCTCCCAGGTGGCTTTTTATGGCTATCTTTGAGAAATGGCTTTCTTCTTGCCACTCTTCCATAAAGGCCAGATTTGTGCAGTGTACGACTGATTGTTGTCCTATGGACAGACTCTCCCACCTCAGCTGTAGATTTCTGCAGTTCATTCAGAGTGATCATGGGCCTCTTGGCTGCATCTCTGATCAGTCTTCTCCTTGTTTGAGATGAAAGGTTAGAGGGACGGCCGGGTCTTGGGAGATTTGCAGTGGTCTGATACTCCCATTTCAATATGATCGCTTGCACAGTGCTCCTTGGGATGTTGGAAGTTTGGGAAATCTTTTTGTATCCAAATCCGGCTTTAAACTTGTCCACAACAGTATCACGGACCTGCCTGGTGTGTTCCTTGGTCTTCATGATGCTCTCTGCGCTTTAAACAGAACCCTGAGACTATCACAGAGCAGGTGCATTTATACAGAGACTGGATTACACACAGGTGGATTATATTTATCATCAGTCATTTAGGACAACATTGGATCATTCAGAGATCCTCACTGAACTTCTGGAGTGAGTTTGCTGCACTGAAAGTAAAGGGGCTGAATAATATTGCACGCCCCACTTTTCAGTTTTTTATTTTTTACAAGTTTAAAATAACCAATAAATTTCGTTCCACTTCACGATTGTGTCCCACTTGTTGTTGGTTCTTCACCAAAAAATAAAAATTTTATATCCTTATGTTTGAAGCCTGAAATGTGGCAAAAGGTTGAAGTTCAAGGGGGCCGAATACTTTCCCAAGGCACTGTGTGAGGGCACTAGAAGGGGAGTAGTACCAATCTTC
Organism: Leptodactylus fallax; assembly: GCA_947044405.1. Taxonomy (NCBI): domain Eukaryota; kingdom Metazoa; phylum Chordata; class Amphibia; order Anura; family Leptodactylidae; genus Leptodactylus; species Leptodactylus fallax. The sequence continues at coordinate 647,088 of CAMRHE010000570.1, read as the reverse complement.
AGGGTCAGGTTCCCAGTCGAAGCAGACTTGAGCTCTCAGCTTCTCCAGTCTCCATACAGGCTCCTGGTTCTTGCTGGCCTGAGGAAACCAGAAAGATACAGGGTTGTAGTCCAGGCAGAGATCCTCCCATCTTTCATCCAAGCCAGAGTAGACCTCAGGTTATCCAGTGTGTCCTCCTATACTCCATATACACAAAATATATAGAGGACTCGGGAGGTGACATCCGTACACTGGTGCGTCTTGTACCATACTTGAAAGGTTTTTCAATATTTTTATAATGACCATAGGACAGGTTGTCAATACATTACGGTCAGGGCCACTGAAAGGGCATATTCTGTGTGGGGGAGCCAAAGAACCAGGTTTGGGATGAGTATAAATATAAAAATCCAGAATATATAGTTTTCCCCTTGGTGGTGGTGAACCCTGAAAGATCTATAGAGGAATAAATATATCTAACCTAAACATCAATTCATATATGGAGAAATGATCCAAACTATATACAGCACAAATATATAGAACTAGAATATACAATCTCATACCACAGGTACTGGAAATAATCAACCTATTAACCTATTGCAAAATAAAGGTTTATATTATATATAAATATGGGATTTTACTGCAACTAATATTATTGTGGATATTTAGACCCACCTGACCTGTAAAGTGAAAATGCATCAATGCATAAATATTTCATAAGATGCCGCTTAACTTTACTTTTTTTTTTTTTTTTTGAGGTCCGTTCATTGACCCTATTAGGGGCTTTTGTATTCAGGGTGACAGCGCTAAGAAATGACAAGGATACAGGAGGGCATTTTGTCCTTGTCCTTAGCAACCTTGGACGCAATAGTACGTCCTGCGTCACATGGTGATATATGGAGCGAGCTCAGCTGAGCTCTGTACATAGTGGCAGGTGCTGCTGTGCAATCGCTGCTTGCACCGAACGTGGCTGTTAACCCTTTAAACGACGCGGTCAAACGGGACTGCGGGATCTAAACTGTGCAGGCGCCGCCATTTTTCACCGATGGCCGCCCTCTTGAACATCATGGGAGGACGGTGAGCGTTTGCCATGAGTTGGAAGCCTATTGAAGGCTCCCAGCCTTGTCATTGCATTAGATCTATTGCACGCTGCCAGAGGCGGTGTAATAGAGGTAGGCATTTTGTTCACTTTAATACAGTAGTAATGCAGTGAATAGTATGAGCGATCAGACCTCCTAGGTTTCAAGGTCCCTAAGGGGTCTGATCATAAAAGTAAAAAAAAAACAGCCCCCTTTCTCTAGATCAGATACAAAAGTAAACACACACTTTAGGTATTCCTGCGCTCCAATGTCCAAACTATTAAAATATTTTTTTATCTCATACGGTGAACGGCATAGCGACGGAAAAAATGCTATTTGGCTATTGAATTATTTTCAACACTTTGATCACTTTTTTTTATTCAAATTTTTTTTATAGGAGGCAAACTATCAGAACTTCCCCCAATGGGATCAGTAAAAATGTCATCTGGTCCCACAGACGCCATACTCAGCTCCATACATGTAAATATGAAAAAGATAAAGGTGTCACACAATATGGCAAATTTTTTTTTTTCTTTTTTTTTTTTTTAAAAGGTATCAACATTTCAAATTTTGGTTTCGCCGTGTTCGTACTGACCCACAGAATACAGGTAACATGTAATTCTTACCACAAAGTGAGAGCCATAAAAATGAGACCCATACGAAATTGGCGCAAATGCATTTTCTCCAATTCCACCTCATTCTGATTTTTCCAGCTTCCCAGTACATTGCACAGGATACTGAATGGTGACATTACAAAGTACAAATTGTTTCGCAAACAAGCCATAACGTGACACTGAACTGAAAAATGAGCTATGGCTCCTGAATGTGGGGAGGGAAAGACCAAATGCAAAAACGAGAATTGACGGGGTCCTTAAGGGGTTAAGCTTCATTTACATAAAAACATGGAAATTAATAAAATAGACTCAAATCAATGTCCACAAGAATGAACTCTCCGAAAACCACCAAGAGACGTTCCCTATATAAAAGTAAATATCTGGGATGTGGCATTGCTGATGGTGTCCTAATGTCCCCCCATACCCAGAGAACCCATTTTTCACCATATGAGGTATTGGTAACCTGAATATATCCCAGAAGGTTAAATGATGGCAGTCTTCATTGACATCAAACCCAATGGAGCTGGCCTCTTCCCCAGCAGATTCCCAGTTGTTCCACAAGGTTCTTCTCTTCTGTAAACTTGTCGGAGGTGCAAAGAGCAGGAGATGGGCTAAACATTGGACCTTCAATTTCATGTTGTCCGTTGTGCTTGATAGTTGGATCAATATAACATCCATGGGTGTATGTCCGCTCTTATTGGCTGAGCTGAATATTTGGAACATAATATCCATAGGGGTGTACAATTATATTGGGAGTTTATATTGCCCATGGCACAAGAGGGATAAAACCCAGATCACCTCTTAGTAGTTTGCACGCCAGATGTAAGTTGGTCTTCCCATCCCCTGGAGTGGAGTAATGCTCCAGGGTTTATGTAGTACAGGAGGGGAACTTTTTGTACCGCCTCAAAGATCAGTCAGGATCTCCTGCCGGTTATACGTTATGGCCAGACCCAGGTGATATGCATAGCGTGGCTGGTGGTCGTCTTTCAATCCTGTCACTTTGGTTGATTCTTCTGGAAAGTGAGTCGAGGTACCGGGCATAGGTTATATGATTATGCATCACGGCATATGTGCGGGCACTAGAAGGGGAGTAGTACCAATCTTCGGGGTCAGGTTCCCAGTCGAAGCAGACTTGAGCTCTCATCTTCTCCAGTCTCCATACAGGCTCCTGGTTCTTGATGGCCTGAGGAAACCAGAAAGATACAGGGTTGTAGTCCAGGCAGAGATCCTCCATCTTTCATCCAAGCCAGAGTAGACCTCAGGTTATCCAGTGTCCTTCTACACTCCATATATAGAATATATGTACAGGACTCAGGTGACATCTGCATAATCCATCCATTGTTCTGCCTCACCAGTAAGACCACACATGCTGATCACTTCCCCTCAAATACTGGCCTGTCATGTAAGAGCTGTCAAATACAGGACACACAAGCCTCAGGTCCTTGAAAAAAAATCCAAATATATTCAAATGGTTTAAACTATGTAAATTAAATTTTAGTTGCGTTTTATAATATTGTAATCCCCTACGTAATGTTGCCTGCATATTTACATACACAGGACAACTTCCGTGTCATAAGTGAAAGTGTTCATTGAGAGAGAGAGAACATTTTTTATATTCTAAAAATTCAATCAGTAAATATCACAAGATGCCGTCTAATAAATTACTATTTGAAGCCGCTTCATTTAATCCCATTAGGGGCTCCTGTATTCAGGGTGACAGCGCTAACAAATGACTAAGGATACAGGAGGGCAGTAATATTTGTCCCAGAAAATCCCTTTTAAGCTTCATTTGCATAAAAACATGGAAAATTCAAATTTCCACAGGAATGAATAAACGCTCTGGAAACCGAGACATTCACTATATACAAGTAGATATCTGGGATGTGGCATTGCTGATGGTGTACTAATGTCCCTCCATACCCAGAGGAGAACCCATTTTTCACCATATGAGGTATTGGTAACCTGAATACATCCCAGATGGTTAAATGATGGCAGACTTTGGCCTTTTGGCTAAGATCAAGTGTAATATCTGTTCTTATCAGTAGCAGCTAGTAGGTTGGTTCCGCCAGTGGGAGTGGTTAACCCACTGTAGGGGGCCAACTGAAGACTGTGAACGTAGGCAGAGAACCACACCAGGGTTTAGCAGACGGCCCTGGTATCGAAGCCATTTGGCCGGGAAAGCTTTCGAAGGTCTCATGGTGCAAGTGCCTCTGGGGACGGTGACTCCAGAGGTGCCTGAACTCACTGGGCGTGGGAAACCCACTGAGCATGGCACATTGCACAAGCACTTGAAACACTTTTGAAGCACTCGCCCTATTGCTTGGTTTATCTAGCATGGGTAATTTTTATAGATCCGGCGGATAGACCGGGCCAGTACACTGGCACTCTATTCACTTATTTATTTTTATTTGTCACCGTGTATAGATGTAGGGGTGTGGAAACCCTTTTGGGTCCTACCCAGAGTCTAGGGGTTGGAGTGTGTGGCCTTTGGGTTCCCTCCTTCCTTGCTCTCCAGTGTCTGTCTCTGTTTTTGTGGAGATGGACAACAGTTGCAGGCGCAGTAGTACTCCTGGCGGTGGCAGCCTGAGAGGAAACCAAGTAAGATCTTACCCTCCTGTCTTGGCAGTTGGGTTGGTTCAGCCTCCTTACTCTTGGGCCTTTTGGCTCTGAGTTTGGGGACAGTTTCAGAGGACCCATTCTCTTTTGAGATGGGTTTTGCGATAGACCGCATCCTTTGCACGTTTTTTCAGTGGCACCCGTCACTTTTTTTTTCCGTGCACTGATGTTTCGATGGCACAGCTTTGAGACCTTCGATTAAAATAAAAAATAAAAAAATTGGTAACCTGAATACATCCCAGAAGGTTAAATGATGGCAGTCTTCATTGACATCAAACCCAATGGTGCCGGCCTCTTCCCCAGCAGATAGGCATAAATGTCCTCTCCCAGTATTCCCAGTTGTTCCACAAGGTTCTTCTCTTCTGTAAACATGTCGGAGGTGCAAAGAGCAGGAGATGGGCTAAACATTGGAGCTTCAATTTCATGCTGTCCCTTGAGCTTGCTATTTGGGCCAATATAATATCCATGGGTGTATGTCCGTTCATATTGGCTGTTGACGTTACCCCATAGCACAGCAAGATGAAGACCAGATCTCAGAAGTTCACAGGCAGGATGACTTCTACATCTGACGCCATGGACAGGAGTAATGCTCCAGGTTTACATTGGATTGGAGGTGAAGAACTTGTTGGGTTGTCTCTATCATGGTCAGGATCTCCTGACTGTGGTGTAGGTGACAGAATAGACAAATATAGCCGAACACTTTGGCCGCCTCCTGAAAGCGCGTCACGTTATCGAGCATAGGGAATATGGTTCTCCATTACGGCAAAGGTAAGGGTGTCAGGGTAATACCAATCCTCTGGGTCAGGTTCCCAGTAGAAACAGGCTTGAGCCCTTAGATTCTTCCCAATTAGACTCTTGATATTTTGAACTGACCTGTTTCGTTGAGCTATGTAGTCCAGACACATTGGTCATGTGGTGGACAATAGATAAATTGCAATATCTGTACATCTAATATGTATCAGGAGAGATTAGATTTGAGCTGCTCAAGATATGATCTGAGGCTTGTCTAGACTGGATACTACTGTAACAACCCTCCAGCTGTGAGTATTGGTTCAGGAGAAGTGTTCTCACTAAATGCTAACATGAGACTCTGACAAGATGGCCGCCCTATAACCATGTACCAAAAATAGAAAAATCTACATTCAGAAAATAAAAACATTTAGAAAAGTGGTATTCATCTGATAAAAAAGCAAATCCATTCCTTTGACACAGCATATCCTGCAGTGCTATATAGAAATAGTCCATAAATATCTAATCTGTGTGCCGACCCCAAATACTGAGACCTACAGAAACAGACGTTCACCATACATAAGTAGATTTTCTAGGATGTGGCATTGCTGATGGTGTCCTAATGTCCCTTAATACCCAAGGGAGAACCCACTTTTCATGACATGAGGTATTGGTAACTGCTGAATGCATCTCAGGATTTCTGATGTCCATGAATAAGGTTCTGCAACAAACTTAATGGATCCGGCCTTTTTCCCAGCAGGTCAATGTAAATATCCTCTTCCTGAAATTCATTCCAGTATTCCCAGTTTTCCTCCTGCAAGGGCCTTCTAATATGTAAATCTCCCAGTGGAGGAATTTCAGGAGATGCACACTGGAGCTTCAATTTCATAGTCCCCCAAGCTGGATAGTTGGGTCAATGTAACATCCATGGGTGTATGGCCACTCTTATGGGCTGTTTGTCATCTATAGCACAGCAAGATGAAGACCAGATCTCAGAAGTTCACAGGCAGGATGACCCCTACATCTGACTCCATGGACAGGAGTAATGCTCCAGGTTTACATAGGATTGGAGGTGAAGAACTTATTGGATTGTCTCAACAATCATGGTCAGGATCTTCTGACTGTAGGTGATTTGTTGCATTTCTATTCTAACACTTTGGCCTCTTCCTGGAAGTGTCACATTATCGAGCATAGGGAATATGGTTCTCCATTACGGCAAAGGTAAGGGTGTCGGGGTAATACCAATCCTCTGGGTCAGGTTCCCAGTAGAAACAGACTTGAGCCCTTAGATTCTTCCCAATTAGACTCCTGATATATTGAACTGACCTGTTTCGTTGGGCTATGTAGTCCAGACACATTGGCCATCACATGGTCAATCGATAAATTGCAATATCTGTACATCTAATATGTATCAGATTAGATTTGAGCTGCTCAAGGTATGATCTCAGAGGCTTGTCTAGACTGGATACTATTGTAACAACCCTCCAGCTGTGAGTATTGGTTCAGGAGAAGTGTTCTCACTAAATGCTAACATGAGGCTCTCAGACAAGATGGCCACCCCATAACCATGTACAGAAAATAGAAAAATCTACAATCAGAAAATAAAAACATTTAGAAAAGTGATTTCATCTCATTTTAATAGATAAAAAGCAAACCATTCCTTTAGAACAAATGAGACAATTTCCCATTTACTTACAATATATAACACCAACATATCCTGCAGCGCTGTATAGAAATTGTCCCTCTTCACATCAGTCCCTCATAGTGTAATGTCCCTTTCTGATACTTCCCAAGATGTTTAATAGGCAGTTTGTTAAATGGGATGTCCAATCCTCAGGCCATAAATATCTGATCTGTGGGTGCCCAAATACTGAGACCTACAGAAACCAACAAGATGTTCACCATACACAAGTAGATTTCCAGGATGTGGCATTGCTGATGGTGTCCTAATGTCCCTCAATACCCAAGGGAGAACCCACTTTTCATGACATGACATATTGGTAACTGTTGAATACATCTCAGGTTTTCTGATAGTTGCAGAACCTTCTTCATGGACATCAAACTTGATGGATCTGGCCTTTTTCCCAGCAGGTCAGTGTAAATTTCCTTTTCCTGAAACTAATTCCAGTGTTCCCAGTTCTCCTGCAAGGTCCTTCTAATCTGTAAAGCTCCCGGTGGAGGAAGTTCAGGAGATGCACACTGGAGCTTCAATTTCATATTGTCCCCCAAGCTGGATAGTTGGGTCAATGTAACATCCATGGGTGTATGTCCGCTCTTATGGGCTGTTGATGTTTCCCCATAGCACAGCAAGATCCAGATCCAGATGAGATGTCAGGAGTTCCAGCTATGAGTATTCTCATCCCCTGGATAGATGTAATGCTCCAGGTTTATGTAGGGTTGGAGGTGAGGAACTTTTTTGACTGGTAAGGATATTCCGGCTGTAAGTGATGGCCAGATCCAGATGATGACCGTAATGTGGCTGGTCACATTTGTCATGGAACTTTTAATGAATTTCTTTGGGAAGGATGTCAGAAGGTATTGGGCATGGAGGAGGAGGGGGTGGGATATGGTTGTGCATCGCTGCATAAGTGTGTGTTCTAGTAGGGGAGTAGTACCAATTCCCAGTTGAAGCAGACTCGAGGTCTTGGGTGCTCCAGCCTCCACACAGGCCAGATGTAGAGGGGTCTTCCCATCCTCTGGATAAAAGGAATTTACCAGTTTTATGTAGGATTGGAGGAGAGGAACTTTGTGTGGTCCCAATAATAGTTAGGATTTCCCAGTGGATTTGGGTGATGGGCAGTATCTGGCATAGAGGATATGGTTGTGAACCATGGTAAAGGTAAGGGCATCAGAAGGGGGAGTAAAACCAGTCTTCATGGTCAGGTTCCCAGTAGATACAGATTTGAGCCCTTAGGTTCTCCACACAGGCTCCTGGTTCTCAATATCCCAACAAAACAAGTCAGTTGTAAATATGTAGTCCGGCCACATATTGCTAACCAAAGCCAGAGAACTTCAGCTTTATTCCCCTAGTTGAGATGATCAAACAGATTTGTCCCTAACTGGGCTCAACCCAAATATTCCAAATTGTTAGCTTTTTAAACGAAACCGGAAAAATGATTAACCTCACACAAACTAAAATGGCCGCCACCATATATATATTGCACAGTAAAAAGTCTCTGATCTTGTGCCACCTGACATCAGCTGACGACGAGGCAGATCAGTGATGGTGGAAGTAGGGGATGGATGTGGTGGTCATCACATTGCAGAATACAGAGCACTGAGTGCTGCAAAGCTTACAGTATAGCTAGGAGTAGGAGAAATAGAACACAGTTTAATCAGATTCAATAAATTACAGGCAAATAGTGATAGAAATCATAGGAGTGAGGGAGAATGTGTGCTTTGAGCCTGACTTTCCACTGTCCTGTGTATTAATGCAGCAAAGGGTTAAAATCTGTATTTTGCAATAGTTTGATCTGTCCATAGATTTAGCTTTTACTGTTAATCTCATATTTTCACTTGAGCTGGATATTTTGGACATCATATCCATGGGGGTGTCCACTTTTTTATTGGGGGTTGATTTTGCCCCGTGGCACGAGGATAAAGCCCAGATCACCTCTTAGTAGTTCACACACCAGATGTAAGGTGGTCTTCCTGTGCCCTGGAGTGAAATAATGCTCCAGGTTTATATAGGACTGGAGGTGAACTTTTTGGCCGGCCTCTGATCATGGTCAGGATCTCGCGGTGGTTGTTATGGCCAGATCCAGGTGGTAGGAATATTGTGGCTGGTGGTCGCCTTTCAATCCTGTTACTTTGGTTGACTCTTCCGGAAAGTGAGTCAAGAGACACCGGGCATAGGTTTTATGGTTATACATGACGGCATATTTGAAGGCACTAAAAGGGGAGAACCTTCTTCATGGACATCAAACTTAATGGATCTGGTCTTTTTCCCAGCAGGTCCGTGTAAATATCCTCTTCCTGAAATTCCTTCCAGTATTCCCAGTTCTCCCACAAGGTCCTAATCTGTAAAGCTCCCGGTGGAGGAAGTTCAGATGACACACTGGAGCTTCAATTTCATAATGTCTCCCAAGCTGGATAGTTGGGTCAATGTCTTATGGGCTGTTGATGTTGCCCCATAGCACAGCAAAATCAGATCTCAGGAGTTCAGGCTGAGTATTCTCATCCCCTGGATAGATGTAATGCTCCAGGTTTATGTAGGATTGGGGGTGAGGAACTTTTTTGACTGGTCAGGATATTCTGGATGTTGTAGGTGATGGCCAGATCCAGATGATGAGCGTAATGTGGTCACATTTAAATCATGGAACTTGAATGAATTTCTTTGGGAAGCGCGTCAGAAGGTATTGGGCATGGGGGGGTGAGGATATGGTTGGTTGTGCATCACTGCATAGGTAAGTGTTCTAGTAGGGGAGTAGTACCAGTTGAAGCGGACTTGAGGCCTTAGGTGCTCCAGTCTCCACACAGGCCAGATGTAGAGGGGTCTTCCCATAATCTGGATAGTTGTAGTTTTATTTAGGATTGGAGGAGAGGAACTGTGTGGTCCCAATAATAGTTAGGGTTTCCCAGCAGATTTGGGTGGTGGGCAGACCCAGGTGATAGGCGTAACGTGGATATTTGTTGCATTTTAATCCTGAAACTTCAATAGACTCCACCGGAAAGGGCATCAGAGTACCGGGCATAGAGGTGTCAGAGGAGTAAAACCAGTCTTCAGGGTTTGGTTCCCAGTAGATACAGATTTGAGCCCTTAGGTTCTCCACACAGGCTCCTGGTTCTCAATAGCCCAACAAAACAGGTCAGTTGTAAATATGTAGTCCGGCCACATATTGTCAACCCAAGCCAGAGGAAAACTCCAGCTTTATTCCCCTAGTAGATATGAGCAAACAGATTCATCACTAACTGGGTTTGACCCAAATATTCCAAATTGTTAGGTTTTTAAAGAAAACCGGAAAAATGGCGATTAAACTCAAACCAAAATGGCCACCAGCATATATAATTGCACAGTAAAAATACTCGTTGAGTCACTGATGTTCTGGTGCCACCTGTCAGCTGACAACCACTCAGCCAATAGTCAGTGTTACGAGGACACCTTAGTGCTGATGTCATATACAGTATATAAATTCCTGTGGGCTGGAACACGAGGCATATCAGTGATGGTGGAAGTAGGGGATGGATGTGTTTCATCACTATGCAGGATACAGAGCACTGACAGCAAAGCTTTCAATACAGCTAGGAGTAGGAGAAATAGAACACAGTATAGTCAGATTCAATAAATTACAGGCAAATGGTGATAGAAATCATAGATAGGCGTGAGGGAGAATATCTGTGCTGTGAGCCTGACTGCTGCAGTAATACAAAGGACAGCTTAATCCTTTAGTTGGCAATTTAATTGGCTGTTATGCAATAGCAGTTTGATCTGTCCATAGATTTAGCTTTTACTGTTTATATTTTCACCTGAGCTGGATATTTTGGACATCCATGGGGGTGTGTCCACTTTTTTATTGGGGGTTGATATTGCCCCATGGCACAAGGATAAAGACCAGATCACCTCTTAGTAGTTCACACGCTAGATGTAAGGCGGTCTTCCTGTGCCTTCGAGTGAAGCAATGCTCCAAGCTTATGTAGGACTGGAAGTGAACTCTTTGGCTGGCCTTAAGGATGATTTATCAGGATTTCTCGCTGGTTATAGGTAATGGTCCTAGGTGATAGGCATAGCGCAGCTGGTGGTCGCCTTTTCAATCCTGGCACTTTCGTTGACTCTTCTGGAAAGTGAGTTGAGGTACCGGGCATAGGTTATATGGTTATGCATCACGGCATATGTGAGGGCACTAGAAGGGGAGTAGTACCAATCTTCGGGGTCAGGTTCCCAGTCGAAGCAGACTTGAGCTCTCAGCTTCTCCAGTCTCCATACAGGCTCCTGGTTCTTGATGGCCTGAGGAAACCAGAAAGATACAGGGTTGTAGTCCAGGCAGAGATCCTCCATCTTTCATCCAAGCCAGAGTAGACCCCAGGTTTATCCAGTGTGTCCTCCTAGACTCCATATATACAGAATATATAGAGGACTCGGGAGGTGACATCCGTACACTGGTGCGCCTTGTACCATACTTGAAAGGTTTTTCAATATTTTTATAATGACCATAGGACAGGTTGTCAATACATTACTGTCAGGGCCACTAAAGGGGAATATTCTGTGTGGGAGAGCCAAAGGACCAGGTTTGGGATGAGTATAAATATAAAAATCCAGAATATATAGTTTTCCCCTGTGGTGGTGGTGAACCCTGAAAGATCTATAGAGGAATAAATATATCTAACCTAAACATCAATTCATATATGGAGAAATGATCCAAACTATATACAGCACAAATATATAGAACTAGAATATACAATCTCATACCACAGGTACTGGAAATAATCAACCTATTAACCTATTGCAAAATAAAGGCTTAAATTATATAAAGGCTTTTGTATTCAGGGTGACAGCGCTAAGAAATGACAAGGATACAGGAGGGCATTTTGTCCCAGAAAATCCCTTTAACCCCTTAGCGACCTTGGACGTAATAGTACGTCCTGCGTCACATGGGGATATATGGAGCGAGCTCAGCTGAGCTCTGTACATAGTGGCAGGTGCTGCTGTATTATACAGCCGGCATCCGCCCTGTAACAGCAATCGCTGCTTGCACCGAACGTGGCTGGTAACCCTTTAGATGACATGGTCAAACGGGACCGTGGCATCTAAACTGTGCAGGTGCTGCCATTTTTCACCGATGGCCGCCCTCTTGAACATCATGGGAGGATGGTGAGCGTTGGCCAGGAGTCGGAAGCCTATTGAAGGCTCCCAGCCTTGTCATTGCATTAGATCTATTGCACGCTGCCAGAGGCGGTGTAATAGAGGTAGGCATTTTGTTCACTTTAATACAGTAGTAATGCAGTGAATAGTATGAGCGATCAGACCTCCTAGGTTTCAAGGTCCCTAAGGGGTCTGATCATAAAAGTGAAAAAATACAAATCACCCTCCTTTCCCTAGATCAGATACAAAAGGAAACACACACTTTAGGTATTCCTGCTCTCCAATGTCCAAACTATTAAAATTTTTTATCCCATACGGTGAACGGCGTAGCGACGGAAAAAAAATGCTATTTGGCTATTTTGAGCGTGTGTTCAAATTTTTTTATAGGAGGCAAACTATCAGAACTTCCCCCAATGGGATCAGTAAAAATGTCATCTGGTCCCACCATAAAGACGCCATACCCAGCTCCATACATGTAACTATGCAAAAGATATAGGCGTCACCCACTATGGCAAACATTATTATTTATTTATTTATTTTTTTTAAAGGTATCAAAACATTGCAAATACTATCAATTTGGTTTCGCCGTGTTCGTACTGACCCACAGAATACAGGTAACATGTAATTCTTACCACAAAGTGAGAGCCATAAAAATGCGACCCATACGAAATTAGCGCAAATGCATTTTCTCCAATTCCACCTCATTCTGATTTTTCCAGCTTCCCAGTACATTGCACAGGATATTGAAAGGTGACATTACAAAGTACAAATTGTTTCGCAAACAAGCCATAACGTGACACTGAACTGAAAAACGAAAAAGTTATGGCTCTTGAATGTGGGGAGGGAAAGACAAAATGCAAAAACGAAAATTGGCGGGGTCCTTAAGGGGTTAAGCTTCATTTACATAACATGGAAATTAATAAAGGACTCTCATCAATGTCCACAAGAATGAACTGTCCGGAAGCCAAGAGACGTTCCCTATATAAAAGTAGATAGCTGGAATGTGGCATTGCTGATGGTGTCCTAATGTCCCTCCATACCCAGAGGAGAACCCATTTTTCACCATATGAGGTATTGGTAACCTGAGTACATCCCAGAAGGTTAAATGATGGCAGTCTTCATTGACATCAAACCCAATGGAGCCGGCCTCTTCCCCAGCAGATAGGCATAAATGTCCTCTCCCAGTATTCCCAGTTGTTCCACAAGGTTCTTCTCTTCTGTAAACTTGTCGGAGGTGCAAAGAGCAGGAGATGGGCTAAACATTGGAGCTTCAATTTCACATTGTCCCTTGAGCTTGGTATTTGGGCCAATATAATATCCATGGGTGTATGTCCACTCATATTGGCTGTTGACGTTGCCCCATAGCACAGCAAGATGACCAGATCTCAGAAGTTCACAGGCAGGATGACTCCTACATCTGACTCCATGGACAGGAGTAATGCTCCAGGTATACATAGGATAGGAGGTGAAGAACTTATTGGATTTGTCTCCATAATCATGGTCAGGATCTCCTGACTGTTGTAGGTGATTTTGTTGCATTTCTATTCTAACACTTTGGTCTCTTCCTGGAAGCGTGTCACATTATCGAGCATAGGGGATATGGTTGTGCATTATGGCAAAGGTGAGGGTGTCAGGGTAATACCAATCCTCTGGGTCAGGTTCCCAGTAGAAACAGACTTGAGCCCTTAGATTCTTCCGAATTAGACTCCTGATATATTGAACTGACCTGTTTCGTTGGGCTATGTAGTCCAGACACATTGGCCATCACATGGCCAATCAATTAAATTGCAATATCTGTACATCTAATATGTATCAGAGATTAGATTTGAGCTGCTGAAGGTATGATCTGAGGATTGTCTAGACTGGTTACTATTGTAACAACCCTCCAGCTGTGAGTATTGGTTCAGGAGAAGTGGTCTCACTAAATGCTAACATGAGACTCTGACAAGATGGCCGCCCCATACCCATGTACCAAAAATAGAAAAATCTACAATCGGAAAATAAACATTTCAAAAAAGTGATATTCATCTGATTTTAATAAAAAAGCAAATCCATTCCTTTGACACAGCATATCCTGCAGTGCTGTATAGAAATTGTCCCTCTTCACATCACATCAGTCCCTCATAGTGTAATGTCCCTTTCTGATACTTCCCAAGATCAGTTGAATAGGCAATATGTTAAAGGGGATGTCCAGTTCTTAGGATAGTCCATAAATATCTAATCTGTGGGTGCCCAAATACTGAGACCTACAGAAACCGAGATGTTCACCATACACAAGTAGACTTTCTAGGATGTGGCATTGCTGATATTGGCCTATTGTCCCTTAATACCCAAGGGAGAACCCACTTTAAATGTCATGAGGTATTGGTAACTGCTGAATACATCTCAGGTTTTCTGATGTCCATGAATAAGGTTCTGCAACAAACTTAATGGATCCGGCCTTTTTCCCAGCAGGTCAATGTAAATATCCTCTTCCTGAAATTCATCCCAGTATTCCCAGTTTCCCTCCTGCAAGGGCCTTCTAATATGTAAAGCTCCCAGTGGAGGAAATTCAGGAGATGACACACTGGAGCTTAAATTTCATAGTCCCCCAAGCTGGATATTTGGGTCAATGTAACTTTAGGGTCAGGTTCCCAATTGATACAGATTTGAAATCTTAGGTTCTCCATACAGGCTCCTGGTTCTTGATAGCCCAACAAAACAGCCCAGCTTTATTCCTAGTAGAGATGAGCAAACAGATTCGTCACTAACTAGGTGCGACCGAAATATTCTGAATTGTTAGGTTTTTAAACGAAACTTGAAAAATGGCGATTAGCCTCACAAACTAAAATGGCCACCAGCTTATATATATCAGTGAAAAGTCACTGATGTTCTGCTGCCTCCTGACATCAGCTGACAACCCCTCAGCCAATAGTCAGTGGTAGGAGGACACCTTAGTCCTGATGTCATATCCAGTATAGAAGATCCTATGGGATGGAACATGAGGCATATCAGTGGTGGAAGTAGAGGATGGATGTTGTTCCTCACATTGCAGGATACAGAGCACTGAGTGCGACAAAGCTTACAATACAGCTAGGAGTAGGAGAAATAGAACACAGTTTAGTCAGATTCAATAAATTACAGGCAAATAGTGAGAAATCATAGGAGTGAGGGAGAATATCTGTGCTGTGAGCCTGACTGCAGTAGTACACAGGACAGTGGCACCTAAAGGGTTAAAATCTGTTTTGCAATAGAGTAGTTTGAGCTGTCCATAGATTTAGCTTTTGCTGTTAATCTCATATTGTCACCTGAGCTGGATATTTTGGACATCATATCCATGGGGGTGTGTCCACTTTTTATTGGGGGTTGACTTTGCACCATCACAGGAGGATAAAGCCCAGATCACCTCTTAGTAGTTCACATGCCAGATGTAAGGTGGTCTTCCTGTGCCTGTTCCTTTTTGGCCGGCCTCAATGATCATGGCCAGGATCTCACGTGAGGCATGATAGTGGCTGGTGGTCATCTTTAAATCCTGGTACTTTGTCTCTTCTGGAAAGCGAGACAAGAGGTACTGGGCATAGGTTATAGGATTATGCATCCCGGCATACAGTGCCTTGGGAAAGTATTCGGCCCCGTTGAACTTTTCAACCTTTTGCCACATTTCAGGCTTCAAAAGGATATAAAATTTGAATTTTTTGGTGAAAAACCAACAAGTGGGACACGATCGTGAAGTGGAATGAAATTTGTTGGTTTTAAACTTTTGTGAAAAAATAAACTGAAAAGTGGGGCGTGCAATATTATTCAGCCCCCTTAAGTTAATACTTTGTAGCGCCACCTTTTGCTGCGATTACAGCTGCAAGTCGCTTGAGGTATGTCTCTATCAGTTTTGCACATCGAGAGACTGAAATTCTTGCCCATTCTTCCTTGGAAAACAGCTGGAGCTCAGTGAGGTTGAATGGAGAGCGTTTGTGAACAGCAGTTTTCAGCTCTTTCCACAGATTCTCGATTGGATTCAGGTCTGGACTTTGACTTGGCCATTCTAACACCCGGATACGTTTATTTGTGAACCATTCCATTGTAGATTTTGCTTTGTTTGGGATCATTGTCTTGTTGGAAGATAAATCTCCGTCCCAGTCTCAGGTCTTTTGCAGACTCCAACAAGTTTTCTTCCAGAATGGTCCTGTATTTTGGCTCCATCCATCTTCCCATCAATTTTAACCATCTTCCCTGTCCCTGCTGAAAAGTAGGCCCAAACCATGATGCTGCCCCCACCATGTGTGACAGTGGGGATGGTGTGTTCAGGGTGATGAGCTGTGGTGTTTTTACGCCAAACATATATCGTTTTGCATTGTGGCCAAAAAGTTGGATTTTGGTTTCATCTGACCAGAGCACCTTCTTCCACATGTTTGGTTTCTCCCAGGTGGCTTTTTATGGCTATCTTTGAGAAATGGCTTTCTTCTTGCCACTCTTCCATAAAGGCCAGATTTGTGCAGTGTACGACTGATTGTTGTCCTATGGACAGACTCTCCCACCTCAGCTGTAGATCTCTGCAGTTCATCCAGAGTGATCATGGGCCTCTTGGCTGCATCTCTGATCAGTCTTCTCCTTGTTTGAGATGAAAGGTTAGAGGGACGGCCGGGTCTTGGTAGATTTGCAGTGGTCTGATACTCCCATTTCAATATGATTGCTTGCACAGTGCTCCTTGGGATGTTGGAAGTTTGGGAAATCTTTTTGTATCCAAATCCGGCTTTAAACTTGTCCACAACAGTATCACGGACCTGCCTGGTGTGTTCCTTGGTCTTCATGATGCTCTCTGAGCTTTAAACAGAACCCTGAGCCTATCACAGAGCAGGTGCATTTATACGGAGACTTGATTACACACAGGTGGATTATATTCATCAGTCATTTAGGACAACATTGGATCATTCAGAGATCCTCACTGAACTTCTGGACTGAGTTTGCTGCACTGAAAGTAAAGGGGCTGAATAATATTGCACGCCCCACTTTTCAGTTTTTTATTTTTTACAAGTTTAAAATAACCAATAAATTTCGTTCCACTTCACGATTGTCCCACTTGTTGTTGGTTCTTCACCAAAAAATAAAAATTTTATATCCTTATGTTTGAAGCCTGAAATGTGGCAAAAGGTTGAAGTTCAAAGGGGCCGAATACTTTCCCAAGGCACTGTGTGAGGGCACTAGAAGGGGAGTAGTACCAATCTTCGGGGTCAGGTTCCCAGTTGAAGCAGACTTGAGCTCTCAGCTTCTCCAGTCTCCATACAGGCTCCTGGTTCTTGATGGCCTGAGGAAACCAGAAAGATACAGGGTTGTAGTCCAGGCAGAGATCCTCCATCTTTCATCCAAGCCAGAGTAGACCTCAGGTTATCCAGTGTATCTTCCTAGACTCCATATATACAGTGTGTAAAATCACCTCAGGCAGGGTCCTGGGAAAGCTGGGTAGTCTAGGGAATACTGAGTATAGTAGTAATATAAATTGTGTGGGTGGAGCCACAAGGGCTACATGCTACTTGGGGGGCCTCAGTACTATCAGGGCCACTAAAGGGGCATATTCTGTGCAGGAGAGCCAAAGGACAAGGTTTGGGATGAGTATAAATATAAAAATCCAGAATATATAAAGTTTTCCCTGTGATAATGATGAACCCTGAATGATCTATATAGGAATAAATATATCTAACCGAAGCATCAATTCATATATGGCGAAATGATCCAAACTATATACAGCACAAATATATAGAACTATAATATGCAATCTCATACCACAGGTACTGGAAATAATCAACCTATTAACCTATTGCAAAAAGTAAAGGTTTAAATTTATGTATATTCTATATAAAGGATTTTATTACAACTATAATACTGTGCATATTTACAGATACACCTGACAACTTTTGTATCAAGTGAAAATGCATCGATTGAGAAATTTTTATAAATTCAACCAGTAAATATTTCACAAGATGCCACCTAATTTACCATTTTGAAGTCCGATCACTGATCCCATTATGGGCTCCTGTATTCAGGGTGACAGCGCTAACAAATGACAATAAGGATACAGGAGGACAGTAATATTTTGCCCCAGGAAAGCCATTTAAACTTTACATAACATGGAAAATAGACTCCAATGTCCATGGGAATGAATGAAGTCTCCGGAAACTTCCGAGAGACGTTCACTAAATACAAGTAGATATCTGGGATGTGGCATTGCTGATGGTGTCCTAATGTCCCTCCATACCCAGAGGAGAACCCATTTTTCACCATATGAGGTATTGGTAACCTGAATACATCCCAGAAGGTTAAATGATGGCAGTCTTCATTGACATCACACCCAATGCAGCGGCCTCTTTCCCCTGTAGATGGGTATAAATGTCCTCTCCAAGTATTCATTTCTCATGCAAGGTCAAAGTGCAAAGAGCAGGAGATGGTCTAAACACTGGACCTTCAGTTTCATGTTGTCGTAAGATCTCATTATTTGGGTCAATATAACATCCATGGGTATATGTCTATCGTGTGTTAGCACAGCAAGATCAGATCTCAGGAGTTCACAGTCCATACGTAGAGTCTTATCCTCTGGATAGATGTAGTGCTCCAGGTTTATGTAGGATTAGAGGTAAGGAACTTTTTGGCCGGTCTCTCTTCATGCTCAGGATCTTCCGGCGGTGTTTGGTGATGGTATACTAGTTGATGGGTGTAATGTGGATGGTGGTCACATTTCAATACTGGAACTTTTAATGGAATCATCCAGGAAGCGCATCAGAAGATACCGGGCAGAGGGAACATGATGATTGCATCACATCATAGGCAAGTGTACTAGTAGGGGGAGTAGTACCAGTTTCAGGGTTAGATTCCCAGTCAAAGCAGACACGAGGTTCTCCAGCCTCCACACACCAGATGTAGAGGGGTCTTCCCATCCTCTGGATAGAAGGAATGTTTGTTTTATGTAGGACTGGAGAGGCACTGTGTGGTCCCAATAATTGTTAGGCTTTCCCAGCAGATTTGGGTGATTGGCAGACAAAAGCGATAGGCAAAATGTGGATATTTGTTGCTTTTTAATCCTGAAACTTCAATAGACTCCACCAGAAAGGGCATCAGAGTACCGGGCATAGAGGTTATGGTTGTGAGCCACGGTAAAGGTAAGGGCATTAGAAGGGGAGTAAAACCAGTCTTCAGGGTTTGGTTCCCAGTTGATAAAGATTTGAGCCCTTAGGTTCTCCACACAGGCTCCTGGTTCTCAATATCCCAACAAAACAGGTCAGTTGTAAATATATAGTCCGTCCACATATTGTCAATCCAAGCCAGAGGAGAACTCCAGCTTTATTCCCCTAGTAGAGATGAGCAAAAAGATTCGTCACTAACTGGGCTCAGCCCAAATACTCCACAGTATATAAGATCCTATGGGCTGGAACATGAGGCATATCAGTGATGGTGGAAGTAGGGGATGGATGTGGTGGTCATTACATTGCAGGATACAGAGCACTGAGTGCTGCAAAGCTTATACTACAGCTAGGAGTAGGAGAAATAGAACACAGTTTAGTCAGATTCAATAAACTACAGGCAAATAGTGATAGAAATCATAGATGGGAGTGAGGGAGAATATCTGTGCTGTGAGCCTGACTGCTGCAGTAATACAAAGGACAGCTTAACCCTTTTTAGTTTCAAATCTTATTTTGCCTGTTTTGCAGTAGAGCAGTTTCATCTGTCCATAGATGAACACAGTTTTTACTGGCAGTCAATCTCATATTTTCACCTGAGCTGGATATTTTGGACAACATCGAGTGTCCACTTTTTATTGGGGGTTGTTGCCCTATGGCGCACAAGAATCAACACCATGTCACCTCTAAGAAGTTCGCACGCCAGATGTAAGGTGGTCTTTCCGTCCCCTGGAGCGAAGTAATGCTCCAGGTTTATATAGGAGTGGGGTAGATATTTTTGTCCGGCCTCAAGGATAATGGTCAGGAATTTCTGCCGGTTATGTTTATGGCCAGAATCAGGTGGTAGGAGTAATGTGACTGGTCACCTTTCATGCCTGGCACTTTGGATGACTCTAGGAAGTGAGTCGAGGTACCGGGCATAAGGAATGTGATTGCATCACTGCATACTGCTGATGGTGTCCTAATGTCCCTTCATACCCAGAGGAGAACCCATTTTTCACCATATATGAGGTATTGGTAACCTAAATACATCCTGGAAGGTTAAATGATGGCAGTCTTCATTGACATCAAACCCAATGGAGCCGGCCTCTTCCCCAGAAGATAGGCATAAATGTCCTCTCCCAGTATTCCCAGTTCCACAAGGTTCTTCTCTTCTGTAAACTTGTCGGCGGTGCAAAGAGCAGGAGATGGGCTAAACATTGGACCTTCAATTTTATGTTGTCCCTTTTTTGTGCTTGATAGTTGGATCAATATAACATCCATGGGTGTATGTCCGCTCAGCTCAGCCGATAAGAATATTTGGGACAACAGAATATCCATGGGTGTCCAATATTATTGGGGGTTTATTGCCCATGGCACAAGAGGATAAAGCCCAGATCACCTCTTAGTAGTTTGCGTGCCAGATGTAAGGCGGTCTTCCCGTACCCTGGAGTGTAATAATGCTCCAGGGTTTATGTAGTACTGGAGGTGAACTTTTTGTACAGCCTCAAGGATGATTGTCAGGATCTCCCGCCGGTTATACGTTATGGCCAGACCCAGGTGTGATATGCAGTGTGTAGCTGGTGGTCGACTTTCAATCCTGGCACTTTGGTTGACTCTTCTGGAAAGTGAGTCGAGAGGTATCGGGCATAAGTGATATGGTTATGCATCATGGCATAGGTGAGGGCACTAGAAGGGGAGTAGTACCAATCTTCGGGGTCAGGATCCCAGTCGAAGCAGACTTGAGCTCTCAGCTTCTCCAGTCTCCATACAGGCTCCTGGTTCTTGATGGCCTGAGGAAACCAGAAAGATACAGGGTTGTAGTCCAGGCAGAGATCCTCCATCTTTCATCCAAGCCAGAGTAGACCTCAGGTTATCCAGTGTATCCTCCTGGACTATAATTTATATATAATCACTCAGGAGGTGACATCTGCATAATCCATTCATTGTTCTGCCACATCAGTAAGACCACAGATGCTGAGATCACCTCCCCCTCAACTTCTGGTCAATGATGCAAGAGCTGTCAAATACAGTACACACAAGTCTCAGGTCCTTGAATAAAAACAAATATATGCAAATTATTTAAATAGTTGCTTTATAATAAAGCTGTAATGAAATCCCCCTACATAATTTTGTTTGCTTATTTGTACACACCTGGCTACTTCCATGTCTTAAGTGAAAGTGTGCATTGAGACATTTTTATTTCTTAATTCAACCAGTAAATATTTCACAAGATGTATTCAGGGTGACAGCACTAACAAATGACAATAAGGATACAGAAGGGCATTAATATTTTGTCCCAGAAAATCCCTTTAAGCTTCATTTAAATAACATGGAAAATAATAAAAAAACATTCAAATGACTTTCCATGAGAATTAATTCTATGGCAACCACCGAGACATTCACTATATCCAAGTAGATATCTGGGATGTGGCATTGCTGATGGTGTCCTAATGTCCCTCCATACACAGAGAAGAACCCATCTTTCACCATATGAGGTATTGGTAACCTGAATACATCCCAGAAGGTTAAATGATGGCAGTTTTCATTGACACCACACCCAATGGAGCCGGCCTCTTCCCCAGCAGGCATAAATGTCCTCTCCCAGTATTCCCAGTTCCACAAGGTTCTTCTCTTCTGTAAACTTGTCGGAGGTGCAAAGAGCAGGAGATGCGCTAAACATTGGGCCTTCAATTTCATGTTGTCCCTTGAGCTTGCATTTTGGGCCAATATAATATCCATGGGTGTATGTCCGCTCATATTGGCTGTTGACATTACCCCATAGCACAGCAAGATGAAGACCAGATCTCAGAAGTTCACAGGCAGGATGACTCTTAAATCTGACTCCATGGACAGGAGTAATGCACCAGGTTTACATTGGATTGGAGGTGAAGACATTGGATTGTCTCAATAATCATGGTCAGGATCTCCTGACAGATGGTGACAGAATAGACAAATATAGCCTAACACTTTGGCCGCCTCCTGGAAGCGCGTCACATTATCGAGCATAGGGGATATAGTTGTGCATTATGGCAAAGGTAAGGGTGTCAGGGTAATACCAATCCTCTTGGTCAGGTTCCCAGTAGAAACAGACTTGAGCCCTTAGATTCTTCCCAATTAGACTCCTGATATATTGAACTGACCTGTTTCGTTGGGCTATGTAGTCCAGACACATTGGCCATGTGATGGACAATCGATAAATTGCAATATCTGTACATCTAATATGTATCAGACTAGATTTGAGCTGCTCAAGGTATGATCTGAGGCTTGTCTAGACTGGATACTACTGTAACAACCCTCCAGCTGTGAAGTATTGGTTCAGGAGAAGTGTTCTCACTAAATGCTAACAGACTCAGACAAGATAGCCGCCCCATAACCATGTACCAAAAATAGAAAAATCTACAATCAGAAAATAAAAACATTTAGAAAAGTGATAAATTCATCTGATTTTTAATAAAAAGCAAAACCATTCCTTTAGAACAAATGAGACAATTTCCCATTACTTAGAATATAGAACATCAACATATCCTGCAGCGCTGTATAGAAATTGTCCTTCACATCAGTCCCTCATAGTGTAATGTCCCTTTCTGATACTTCCCAAGATGTTTAATAGGCAGTTTGTTAAATGGGATGTCCAATCCTCAGGATAGGCCATAAATATCTGATCTGTGGGTGCCCAAATACTGAGACCTACAGAAACCAACAAGATGTTCACCATACACAAGTAGATTTAAAGGATGTGGCATTGCTGATGGTGTCCTAATGTCCCTCAATACCCAAGGGAGAACCCACTTTTCATGACATGACATATTGGTAACTGTTGAATACATCTCAGGTTTTCTGATAGTTGCAGAACCTTCTTCATGGACATCAAACTTGATGGATCTGGCCTTTTTCCCAGCAGGTCAGTGTAAATTTCCTTTTCCTGAAACTAATTCCAGTGTTCCCAGTTCTCCTGCAAGGTCCTTCTAATCTGTAAAGCTCCCGGTGGAGGAAGTTCAGGAGATGCACACTGGAGCTTCAATTTCATATTGTCCCCCAAGCTGGATAGTTGGGTCAATGTAACATCCATGGGTGTATGCCCGCTCTTATGGGCTGTTGATGTTGCCCCATAGTACAGCAAGATCAAGATCCAGATCAGATCTCAGGAGTTCCGGCTATGAGTTCTTCTCATCCCCTGGATAGACAATGCTCCATGTTTATGTAGGGTTGGAGGTGAGGAACTTTTTTGACTGGTCTCAATCATGGTCAGGATATTCCGGCTGTTGTAAGTGATGGCCAGATCCAGATGATGACCGTAATGTGGCTGGTCACATTTGTCATGGAACTTTTAATGAATTTCTTTGGGAAGGATGTCAGAAGGTATTGGGCATGGAGGAGGAGGGGGATGGGATATGGTTGGGCATCACTGCATAAGTGTGTGTTCTAGTAGGGGAGTAGTACCAGTTCCCAGTTGAAGCAGACTCGAGGTCTTGGGTGCTCCAGCCTACACACAGGCCAGATGTAGAGGGGTCTTCCCATCCTCTGGATAGAAGGAATTTACCAGTTTTATGTAGGATTGAAGGAGAGGAACTTTGTGTGGTCCCAATAATTGGATTTCCCAGTGGATTTGGGTGATGGGCAGTATCTGGCATAGAGGATATGGTGGTGAACCACGGTAAAGGTAAGGGCATCAGAAGGGGAGTAAAACCAGTCTTCAGGGTCAGGTTCCCAGTAGATACAGATTTGAGCCCTTAGGTTCTCCACACAGGCTCCTGGTTCTCAATAGCCCAACAAAACAGGTCAGTTGTAAATATGTAGTCCGGCCACATATTGCTAACCCAAGCCAGAGAACTTCAGCTTTCATCCCCTAGTTGAGGAGATCAAACAGATTCGTCACTAACTGGGCTCAACCCAAATATTCCAAATTGTTAGGTTTTTAAACGAAACCGAAAAATTATTACTCACACACAAACTAAAATGGCCACCACCATATATATTGCACAGTAAAAAGTCACTGATCTGGTGCCACCTGACATCAGCTGACAACCCCTCAGCCAATAGTCAGTGGTAGGAGGACACCTTAGCCCTGATGTCATATCCAATATAGAAGATGCTGTGGGCTGGAACACGAGGCATATCAGTGATGGTGGAAGTAGGGGATGGATGTGGTGGTCATCACATTGCAGGATACAGAGCACTGAGTGCGGCAAAGCTTACAATACAGCTAGGAGTAGGAGAAATAGAACACAGTTTAATCAGATTCAATAAATTACAGGCAAATAGTGATAGAAATCATAGGAGTGAGGGAGAATGTGTGCTTTGAGCCTGACTTTCCACTGTCCTGTGTATTAATGTAGCAAAGGGTTAAAATCTGTATTTTGCAATAGTTTGATCTGTCCATAGATTTAGCTTTTACTGTTAATCTCATATTTTCACTTGAGCTGGATATTTTGGACATCATATCCATGGGGGTGTCCACTTTTTTATTGGGGATTGACTTTGAACCATGACAGGAGGATAAAGCCCAGATCACCTCTTAGTAGTTCACACACCAGATGTAAGGCGGTCTTCCTGTGCCCTGGAGTGAAATAATGCTCCAGGTTTATTTAGGACTGGAGGTGAACTTTTTGGCCGGCGCCTGATCATGGTCAGGATCTCGCAGCGGTTATGTTATGGCCAGATCCAGGTGATAGGAATATTGTGGCTGCTGGTCGTCTTTCAATCCTGGCACTTTAGTTGACTCTTCTGGAAAGTGAGATGAGGTACCGGGCATAGGTTATATGATTATGCATCACGGCATATGTGAGGGCACTAGAAGGGGAGTAGTACCAATCTTTGGGGTCAGGTTCCCAGTCAAAGCAGACCTTGAGCTCTCATCTTCTCCAGTCTCCATACAGGCTCCTGGTTTTTGAGTGTTTGGGGGCAAGTTCCTGGTTGAAACAGCTCTTAGGTTCTCCAGCTTCCACACAGGCTCCTGGTTCGATTGCCCAAGAAAACAGGTCAGTTCACCTTATAGCCATGAAATTTGGGGAGGGGGTTTAACGTCCACACTGTTGCACATGCTGTAGGGTCAGTGTGAGCAGCAGTATATGGAGTAACTGCATGCAGCAAACCAGACATAATGTCCATAAACCAATGCCAGAACTAATGGGCTGGTCAGGAGGATTCACCATGCATTTCCTATTCATCTGAAATTTCCCTATCAAATCAACTTTAACCAACACTTTTCATGACCCACAGACAATCCTCAGGGGATTAGTAGCGTGTGCCCAGTCAGCTGATTTATATTCCTCTTAAGCTTGATGATGCAGGGCAATAGAAAATTGTGCTCAGCCCTGAGTGCAGGGGAGTTCCTATGTCAGCAACAGTCCCATAATTGACAGAACTGGAAAGCGTTGGTAGGAGTTGATAGGGAATTTTCAGGGGGAGCTTTGGGGACGGTCCTTGTCAGGACAGGAGTCAATGGGGACATAGGTGAAGGGTGTAAGACCCGTTGGGTCCCCATGACTTCTCATTAGGTTTGGGTAAGACTGTTCCTTTACTAATGTTAGTGCACATGTCCAACCGTGCTCATTTTTGATAGTCTTACTAGAACGGTCTATTTCTTACAACTTAAAGGTTATTCATTTAATGGTCCTTGGCTTACAGTACTGTTGCATCATGGACGCTACCTGATAAATTAGTAAATACATGCTTTACCAGGGCAGAGGAGCTCAGACAAATCTACAATGTGAAAATATATTTAGGGGAAAGGGATTTCACAATCTGGTTTTAGTAAATGAAAATATTGGTGACTTTTATATTTAAAACAATTCCAACATTCAACATTGCTTTTATATAGCACCAACATATGTAGCATTGTACACACATTGTCCCTCCTTCACATCAGTCCCTCAATATCCATGTCCCTGTCTCGGATACTTGCCCAGGTCACTTTCATAGAAAGTGTTTAATGGGATAAACAGCGCCATGCCCTGTATAGTGGCCAGTCACCGGTACTGCAGCTCAGCTCTCATTGAAGACACTGGTCAAATCTGTACCCAGGACCCCATTCCTGCAGGGTGACAGCGCAAGCATAAGGATAAAGGAGGTCACTATAGTCCCAGAAAACCCCTTTAAGCCTCACAAACTGGAAAAATTTAAAGCAAATGGCTCGTCAGTTTCAATGGTAATGAATGAAATCTATGGAAACCACAGACACTCACCATACACGCACGCACCTGGGATGTGGCATTCTTACATAGTGTCCTAATGTTCCTAATACCCAAGGGAGAACCCACTTTCCCAATATGAGTATTTGTAGCTGAATACATCTCAGAAGGTTAGATGGTGGTAACTGCAGCAGAACCTCCTTCAACATCAAACCCAATGGAGCCGGCCTCTTTCCCCAGTAGGTAGCTGTAAATTATCCTCTTCCAGTATGGCATCCCAGTATTCCCAATTCTCCTGCAAGGTCCTTCCCATCTGTAATCTTGGCAGAAGTGGGAAGAGCAGAAGGTCTAAACCCTGGACCTCCTATTTCATGTTTGTCCTTTTGATCTTAGGAGTTCACAGGTCAGATGGAGAGGAGTCTTCTCATCCCCTGGATAGAAGTAATGTTTGAGGTTTGTGGAGGATTGGAGGTTAGGAACTTTGGTCTCAACAATCATGGTCAGGAGATGGTCCAAGCACCGTCTTTTCACCTGAGCTGAATATTTGGGACATAATCATATCCATGGGTGTCTACTTTTATTGGGGATTGATATGACAACATGGCACAAGAGGATCAAGACCAAATCACTTCTTTAGTAGTTTGCATGGCAGATGTAAGGTGGTCTTCCCATCCCCTGGATTGAAATAATGCTCCAGGTTTATGTAGGTCTAGAGATGACCTTTTTGTCCAGGCTCAAGGATAATGGACAATCTCCCGGCAGTTATACGTTATGGCTAGACCCAGGTGATAGGCATAGCGTGGCTGGTGGTCGCCTTTCAATCCTGGTACTTTGGTTGACTCTTCCGGAAAGTGAGTCAAGAGACACTGGGCATAGGTTATAGGATTATGCATCACGGCATATTTGAAGGCACTAGAAGGGGAGTAGTACCAATCTTTGGGATCAGGTTCCCAGTCGAAGCAGACTTGAGCTCTCAGCTTCTCCAGTCTACAGGCTCCTGGTTCTTCATAGCCTGAAGAAACACATACAGGGTTAAAATGATGTAAATGCTTTAAAATGTAGTAATTCCCCATGTAATGTGTGCATATCTACATACACACCTGACAACCTTCCTTGTCTAAGTGAAAAATGTGTGCATTGGTAGAGAAACATTACATTTTAAATTCAACCAGTAAATATTTCACTAGATGCCGCCTAATTTACCATTTGAATTCCGTTCATTGATCCTATTAGGGGCTCCTGTATTCAGGGTGACAGCGCTAACAAATGACAAGGATACAGGAGGGCATTAATTTGTCCTGGGAAATTCCTTTTCAGCCTCATTTACATAAACTTGAAAAATTTAAACTCTTGAATGTAAATGGGAATGAATGAACTCTGGAAACCCAGAGACGTTAACTATATAAAAGTAGATTTCTAGGATGTGGCATTGCTGATGGTGTCCTAATGTCCCTCCATACCCAGAGGAGAACCCATTTTTCACCATATGAGGTATTGGTAACCTGAATACTTCTCAGGTTTTCTGATTGTTGCAGAACCTTCTTCATGGACATCAAACTTGATAGATCCGGTCTTTTTCCCAGCAGGTCCGTGCAAATATCCTCTTCCTGAAATTCCTTCCAGTATTCCCCAGTTCTCCCACAAGGTCCTTCTAATCTGTAAAGCTCCCGGTGGAGGAAGTTCAGGAGATGACACACTGGAGCTTCAATTTTCATAATGTCCCCCAAGCTGGATAGTTGGGTCAATGTAACATCCATGGGTGTATGTCCGCTCTTATGGGCTGTTGATGTTGCCCCATAGCACAGCAAGATCATGACCAGATCACAGGAGTTCCGGCTATGAGTATTCTCATCCCCTGGATACATGTAATGCTCCAGGTTTATGTAGGGTTGGGGGTGAGGAACTTTTTTGACTGGTCAGGATATTCCGTCTGTTGTAGGTGATGGCCAGACCCAGATGATCATAATGTGGCTGGTCACATTTCAATCATGGAACTTTTAATGAATTTTTGGGAAGCGCGTCAGAAGGTATTGGGCATGGTGGTGGGGGGGAAGGATATGTTTGGTTGTGCATCACTGCATAGGTAAGTGTTCTAGTAGGGGAGTAGTACCAGTTGAAGCAGACTTAAGGCCTTAGGTGCTCCAGTCTCCACACAGGCCAGATGTAGAGGGGTCTTCCCATAATCTGGATAGAAGTTGTAGTTTTATTTAGGATTGGAGGAGGAACTGTGTGGTCCCAATAATAGTTAGGGTTTCCCAGCAGATTTGGGTGGTGGGCAGACCCAGGTGATAGGCGTAACGTGGATGTTTGTTGCATTTTAATCTTGAAACTTCAATAGACTCCACCGGAAAGGGCATCAGAGAGTACCAGGCATAGAGGATATGGTTGTGAGCCACGGTAAAGGTAAGGGCATCAGAAGGGGAGTAAAACCAGTCTTCAGGGTTTGGTTCCCAGTAGATACAGATTTGAGCCCTTAGGTTCTCCACACAGGCTCCTGGTTCTCAATAGCCCAACAAAAGAGGTCAGTTGAAAATATGTAGTCCGGCCACATATTGCTAACCCAAGCCAGAGAAATCCAGCTTTATTCCCCTAGTAGAGATGAGCAAACAGATGTGTCACTAACTGGGTTTGACCCAAATATTCCAAATTGTTAGGTTTTTACAGAAAACCGGAAAAATGGCGATTAAACTCAAAAACTAAAATGGCCACCAGCATATATATAATTGCACAGTAAAAATACACACGTGTATACACGGATATTTTGGACATCATATCCATGGGGGTGTGTCCACTTTTTTTTATTGGGGGTTGATATTGCCCCATGGCATGAGGAAAGACCAGATCACCTCTTAGTTCACACGCCAGATGTAAGGCGGTCTTCCTGTGCCTTGGAGTGATGTAATGCTCCAAGTTTATGTAGGGCTGGAGGTGAACTTTTTGGCCGGCCTCAAGGATGATTATCAGGATTTCCCGCCAGTTATAGGTAAAGGCCAGTCCTAGGTGATAGGCATAGCGCGGCTGGAGGTTGCCTTTTCAATCCTGGCACTTTAGTTGACTCTTCTGGTAAATGAGACGAGGTACCGGGCATAGGATATGTGATTATGCATCATGGCATAGGTGAGGGCACTAGAAGGGGAGTAGTACCAATCTTCGGGGTCAGGATCCCAGTCGAAGCAGACTTGAGCTCTCAGCTTCTCCAGTCTCCATACAGGCTCCTGGTTCTTGATGGCCTGAGGAAACCAGAAAGATACAGGGTTGTAGTCCAGGCAGAGATCCTCCATCTTTCATCCAAGCCAGAGTAGACCTCAGGTTATCCAGTGTCGTCCTAGACTCCATATATACAGGACACAGGACATCTGTACACTGGTGACTTATACCATATTTGAAGGGTTTTTCAATATTTTTATAATAGACCATAGGACAGACTGGTGGGGGTTTGATTACTGACAACCCCCACCAATCACCTCAGGCAGTGTCCTGGGAAAGCTGGGTAGTATAGGGAATACTGAGTATAGTAGTAATATATAAATTGTGTGGGTGGAGCCACAAGGGCAACATGCTACTTGGGGGGCCTCAGTACTGTCAGGGCCACTTAAGGGGCATATTCTGTGCAGGAGAGCCAAAGGACCAGGTTTGGGAGGAGTATAAATATAAAAATCCAGAATATATAAAGTTTTCCCCTGTGATAATGACCAACCCTGAGCTATCTATATAGGAATAAATATATCTAACCTAAACATCAATTCATATATGGAGAAATGATCCAAACTATATACAGCACAAATATATAGAACTATAATATACAATCTCATACCACAGGTACTGGAAATAATCAACCAATTAACCTATTGCAAAAAATAAAGATTTAAATTTATGTATATTCTATATAAAGGATTTTATTGCAACTATAATATTGTGCATATTTACAGATACACCTGACAACTTTTGTATAAAGTGAAAATGCATCGATTTGAGAAATTTTTTATAAATTTAACCAGTAAATATTTCACAAGATGCCGCCTAATTTACCATTTGAATTCCGTTCATTGATCCCATTAGGGGCTCCTGTATTCAGGGTGACAGCGCTAACAAATGACTAAGGATACAGGAGGCCATTAATAATTGCCCCAGGAAATCCATTTAAACTTTACATAACATGGAAAATATAGACCTCTGATGTCCATGGGAATGAATGAACTCTCCGGAAACGTCAGACGTTCACTATATCCAAGTAGATAACTGGGATGTGGCATTGCTGATGGTGTCCTAATGTCCCTCCGTACCCAGAGGAGAACCCATTTTTCACCATATGAGGTATTGGTAACCTGAATACATCCCAGAAGGTTAAATAATGGCAGTCTTCATTGACATCAAACCCAATGGAGCCGGCCTCTTCCCCAGCAGATAGGCATAAATGTCCTCTCCCAGTATTCCCAGTTCCACAAGGTTCTTCTCTTCTGTGAACTTGTGGGAGGTGCAAAGAGCAGGAGATGGGCTAAACATTGGAGCTTCAATTTCATGTTGTCCCTTGTGCTTGATAGTTGGATCAATATAACATCCATGGGTGTATGTCCGCTGTTATTGACTGACTTCTCTCAATGGAACAGCAAGATCAAGATCAGATCAGTTCTCAGGACTTCACTGGCCAGATGTAGAGGGGTCTTCTCATCCCCTGGATAGAAGTAATGCTCCAGAATTATGTAGGATGGGAGGTGAACTTTTTGACTGGTCTCCATCAGGATCTCCTGCGGGTGTAGATGACCAGATTCGGGGGTGGTCCCATTTCAATTCTGAAACTTTCTTGGAACCC
This sequence comes from Leptodactylus fallax, assembly GCA_947044405.1. Taxonomy (NCBI): domain Eukaryota; kingdom Metazoa; phylum Chordata; class Amphibia; order Anura; family Leptodactylidae; genus Leptodactylus; species Leptodactylus fallax. The sequence continues at coordinate 616,211 of CAMRHE010000570.1, read as the reverse complement.
ACCAGGAAGTGCATCAGAAGGTATTGGGAATATGATTTTAGTGGAGAGTAAAACAAGTGTTTGGGGGCAAGTTCTTGGTTGTAACAGCTCTTAGGTTCTCCAGCTTCCACACAGGCTCCTGGTTCGATTGCCCAAGAAAACAGATCAGTTCACCTTATAGCCATGAAATTTGGGGAGGGGGTTTGACGTCCACACTGTTGCACATGCTGTAGGGTCAGTGTGAGCAGCAGTATATGGAGTACCTGCATGCAGCAAACCAGACATAATGTCCATAAACCAATGCCAGAACTAATGGGCTGGTCAGGAGGATTCACCATGCATTTCCTATTCATCTGAAATTTCCCTATCAAATCAACTTTAACCAACACGTTTCATGACCCACAGACAATCCTCAGTGGATTAGTAGCGTGTGCCCAGTCAGCTGATTTATATTCCTCTTAAGCTTGATGAAGGGCAATAGAAAATTTGTGCTCAACCCTGAGTGCAGGGGAGTTCCTATGTCAGCGACGGTCCCATAATTGACAGAACTGAAACACGTTGATAGGAGATAAGGAATTTTCAGGGGGAGCTTTGGGGACTGTCCTTGTCAGGACAGGAGTCAATGGGGACATAGGTGAAGGGTTTCAGACCTGCTGGGTCCCCATGACTTCTCATGAGGTTTGGGTAAGACTGTTCCTTTACTAATCGTGGACATGTCAAACGTGATTAATTTTTGATAGACCTTTCTAGTAAGGCTATTTTTTACTACAACTTTATATTAAAGGTTATTCATTTAATGGTCCTTGGCTTACGCTACTGTTGGATCTTGGACGCTAGCCGATAAATTAGAAAATACATGCTTTACTGAAAATCTATTTAGAGGAAAGGGATTTCACCATCTGGTTTTAGTAAATGAAAATATTGGTGACATTTGGTTTTTAAAACCATTACAACCTTCCCCTTACACTATATAGCACCAACATATGTCCCTCTTCACATCAATCCCTCCAATATCCAATGTCCCTGTCTGGGATACTTGCCCAGGTCAGTTTCATGGAAAGTATGTTAAAGGGATAAATAGTGCCATCCCCAGCATAGTGGCCAGTCACCGGTACTGCAGCTCAGCTCTCATTGAAGACACTGGTCAAATCTGTACCCAGGACCCCATTCCTGCAGGGTGACAGCGCAAGCATAAGGATAAAGGAGGTCACCACTAGTCCCAGAAAACCCCTTTTAAGCCTCACAAACTGGAAAAATTAAAGCAAATGGCTCAAGTCAGTTTCAACGGGAATGAATGAAATCTATGGAAACCATAGACATTCACCATACACGCACGCACCTGGGATGTGGCATTCTTGGATGGTGTTCTAATGTCCCTTAATATCCAAGGGAGAACCCACTTTCCCAATATGAGGATTTGTAGCTGAATACATCTCAGAAGGTTAGATGGTGGTAACTGCAGCAGAACCGCCTTCAACATCAAACCCAATGGAGCCGGCCTCTTTCCACAGTAGTTGTAAAAATCTTCTCCCAGTAAGGCATCCCAGTATTTCCAGTTCTCCTGGAAGGTCCTCATCTGTACACTTGGCAGAAGACCAGGAGATGGTCTAAATGCTGGAACTTTCAAAAAGTGGTGTGGGGAAACCGTCCTTCACCAAAGGACACTTTTATTAATCTCAATTGACACAACACGTTTCTGGGATTTGTTCCCCTTTTTCAAGTGTATGAGGCTAAACATAAAAACAACCAGTAAGTGCAATAAAGAGAAAAAAAGTGAATACATAATGGAACAGAAAAGGTTCCCCCTAAATAAGATAAATATATAAATAATACACTTAATCAGGTGTGTATATATATATAGGCTAAAAGTATAAACAAACTACTTAGTCTCCATTTTATATATTTTTCTCTTTATCATACTATCAAAAAGGGTCAAGTACAAATCCTATATAAAGTGTAATACTCATTAGAACCATGGAACATAAACATGAATCATTAGTACTTAGAAGCCTTAAGGGTGGTGAAGAGGAAGGCTGAATAAACAGAGGTGTGTAGAAGAACCAAACTTGGAGCAATATCAATCATGGTCAGGAGATGGTCTAAGCACCAGATCTTCAGTCTTTTCCCCTGAGCTGAATATTTGGGACATCATATCCATGGGTGTGTCCACTTGTATTGAGGATTGATATCACAACATGGCACAAAGAGGATCAAGACCAAAACATGTCTTAGTTTGCACGCCAGATGTAAGGCAGTCTTCCCATCCCCTGGATAGAAGTAATGCTCCAGGTATATGTAGGTCTAGAGGTGAACTTTTTATCCGGCCTCAAGGATAATGGTCAGGATCTTCTGACGGTTACACGTTATGGCCAGACCCAGGTGAGAGGCATAGCGTGGCTGGTGGAAGCCTTTCATTCCTGGCACTTTGGTTGACTCATCTGGAAAGTGAGTCAAGAGGTATCGGGCATAAGTGATTATGGTTATGCAACATGGCATATGTGAGGGTACTAGAAGGGGAGTAGTACCAGTCTTAGGGACCAGCTTCTCCAGTCTCCATACAGGTTCCTGGTTCTTATAGCCTGAGGAAACCAGAAAGATACAGGGTTAAAACTATGTAATTTATAGAAATTATTTAATGAAATTCCCTAGAAGTGTGTACAGTCATGGCCAAAAGTTTTGAGTGACACAAATTATATTTTCACATGATCTGCTGCCCTCTGGTTTTTCTGTGTGTTTGTCAGATGTTTTTATCACATACAGAAATAGAATTGCATTCATATTATGAGTAACAGAAGCTTATATTGACAGTTAGAATGAGTTAATGCAGCAAGTCAATATTTGCAGTGTTGACCCTTCTTCAGGACCTCTGCAATTCTCCCTGGCATGCTCTCAATCAACTTCTGGACCAAATCCTGACTGATAGCAGTCCATTCTTGCAGAATCAATGCTTTAATTTTGTCTGAATTTGTTGGTCTTTTGTTTGTCCACCCGTCTCTTGATGATTGACCACAAGTTCTCAATGGGATTAAGATCTGGGGAGTTTCCAGGCCATGGACCCAAAATCTCTATGTTTTGTTCCCTGAGCCATTTAGTTATCACCTTTGCTTTATGGCAAGGTGCTCCATCATGCTGGAAAAGGCATTGTTGAGCGCCAAACTGCTCTAGGACGTTTGGGAGAAGTTGCTCTTGGAGGACATTCTGGTACCATTCTTTATTCATGGCTGTGTTTTTAGGCAAGACTGTGAGAGAGCCGATTCCCTTGGCTGAGAAGCAACCCCACACATGGTTTCAGGATGCTTTCCAGTTGGCATGAGACAAGACTGGTGGTAGCGCTCACCTCTTCTTCTCCGAATAAGCTGTTTTCCAGATGTTCCAAACAATCGAAAAGGGGATTCATCAGAGAAAATGACTTTCCCCCAGTCCTCAGCAGTCCACTCCCTGTACCTTTTGCAGAATATCAGTCTGTCCCTGATGTTTTTTCTGGAGAGAAGTGGCTTCTTTGCTGCCCTCCTTGAGACCAGGCCTTGCTCCAAGAGTCTCCGCCTCACAGTGCGTGCAGATGCACTCACACTTGCCTGCTGCCATTCCTCAGCAAGCTCTGCACTGCTGGTAGCCCGATCCCGCAGCTGAAACACTTTTAAGAGACGGTCCTGCCGCTTGCTGGTCTTTCTTGGGCGCCCTGGAGCCTTTTTGGCACCAATGGAACCTCTCTCCTTGAAGTTCTTGATGATGCGATAGATTGTTGACTGAGGTGCAATCTTTCTAGCTGCAATACTCTTCCCAGTTAGGCCATTTTTGTGCAGTGCAATGATGACTGCACGTGTTTCTTTAGAGATAACCATGGTTAACAGAAGAGAAACAATGATGGCAAGCACCAGCCTCCTTTTAAAGTGTCCAGTGGTGTCATTCTTAATCATGACAGATTGATCTCCAGCCCTGTCCTCATCAACACCCACACCTGTGTTAATGGAGCAATCACTGAAACGATGTTAGGTGGTCCTTTTAAGGCAGGGCTGCAATGATGTTGAAATGTGTTTTGGGGGATAAAGTTCATTTTCTAGGCAAATATTGACTTTGCAAGTAATTGCTGTTAAGCTGATCACTCTTTATAACATTCTGGAGTATATGCAAATTGCCATTTAGAAAAACTGAAGCAGTAGATTTTGTAAAAATTAATATTTGTATCATTCTCAAAACTTTTGGCCATGACTGTAGATCTGCATACACACCTGGCACTTACATGTCAAAGTTAAAAATGTGCATTGGTAGAGAAACGGATTTATTTTTTTTTTTCCACAAGATGCCGCCTAATTTACCATTTGAGGTCCGTTCATTGATCCCATTAGGGGCTCCTGTAGTCAGGGTGACAGCGCTAACAAATGACAATAAGGATACAGGAGGGCAGTAATATTTGTCCCAGAAAATCCCTTTAAGCTTCATTTACATAACATGGAAAAATGAAATAAACAATTTCTGCGGGAATAAATGAACTCTTTGGAAACAGATATTCATTATATACAAGTAGATATCTTGGATGTGGCATTGCTGATGTCCTAATATCCCTCCATATCCAGAGAACCCATTTTTCACCATATGAGGTATTGGTAACCTGAATACATCCCAGATGGTTAAATGATGGCAGTCTTCATTGACATCAAACCCAATGGAGCCGGCCTCTTCCCCAGCAGATAGGCATAAATGTCCTCTCCCAGTATTCCCAGTTGTTCCACAAGGTTCTTCTCTTCTGTAAACTTGTCGGAGGTGCAAAGAGCAGGAGATGGGCTAAATATTGAAGCTTCAATGTCACATTGTCCCTTGAACTTGCTATTTGGGCCAATATAATATCCATGGGTGTATGTCCGCTCATTGGCTGTTGACGTTGCCCCATAGCACAGCAAGATGAAGACCAGATCTCAGAAGTTCACAGGCGGGATGACTCCTACATCTGACGCCATGGACAGGTGTAATGCTCCAGGTTTACATTGGATTGGAGGTGAAGAACTTGTTGGGTTGTCTCTCTCATGGTCAGGATCTCGTGACTGTGTTGTAGGTGACAGAATATACAAATATAGCCGAACACTTTGGCCGCCTCCTGGAAGCGCGTCACGTTATCGAGCATAGGGGATATGGTTCTCCATTACGGCAAAGGTAAGGGTGTCAGGGTAATACCAATCCTCTGGGTCAGGTTCCCAGTAGAAACAGACTTGAGCCTTTAGATTCTTCCCAATTAGACTCCTGATATATTGAACTGACCTGTTTTGTTGGGCTATGTAGTCCAGACACATTGGTCATGTGGTGGACAATAGATAAATTGCAATATCTGTACATCTAATATGTATCAGGAGAGATTAGATTTGAGCTGCTCAAGATATGATCTGAGGCTTGTCTAGACTGGATACTATTGTAACAACCCTCCAGCTGTGAAGTATTGGTTCAGGAGAAGTGTTCTCACTAAATACTAACAGACTCTCAGACAAGATGGACGCCCTATAACCATGTACCAAAAATAGAAAAATCTACAATCGGAAAATAAACATTTAAAAAAAAGTGATATTCATCTGATTTTAATAAGCAAATCCATTCCTTTGACACAGCATATCCTGCAGCGCTGTATAGAAATTGTCCCTCATCACATCAGTCCCTCATAGTGTAATGTCCCTTTCTGATACTTCCCAAGATCAGTTGAATAGGCAATATGTTAAAGGGGATGTCCAGTTCTTAGGATAGTCCATAAATATCTAATCTGTGGGTGCCCAAATACTGAGACCTACAGAAACCGAGACGTTCACCATACACAAGTAGACTTTCTAGGATGTGGCATTGCTGATATTGGCCTATTGTCCCTTAATACCCAAGGGAGAACCCACTTTTCATGTCATGAGGTATTGGTAACTGCTTAATGCATCTCAGGTTTTCTGATGTCCATGAATAAGGTTCTGCAACAAACTTAATGGATCCGGCCTTTTTCCCAGCTGGTGAAATGTAAATATCCTCTTCCTGAAATTCATTCCAGTATTCCCAGTTTCCCTCCTGCAAGGGCCTTCTAATATGTAAAGCTCCCAGTGGAGGAAGTTCAGGAGATGCACACACGAGCTTCAATTTCATAGTCCCCCAAGCTAGATAGTTGGGTCAATGTAACATCCATGGGTGTATGTCCGCTCTTATGGGCTGTTGATGTTGCCCCAGCAAGATCAAGACCAGATCAGATCTCAGTTCAGGCTATGAGTATTCTTATCCCCCGGATAGATATAATGCTCCAGGTTTATGTAGGGTAGGTGGTTAGGAACTTCTGACTGATCTTTATAATGGTCAGGATATTCCGGCTGTTGTAGGTGATGGCCAGACCCAGATGAGCGTAATGTGGCTGGTCACATTTCAATCATGGAACTTTAATAAATTTCTTCGGGAAGCGTGTCAGAAGGTATTAGGCATGGAGGAGCGGAGGGATATGCTTGTGCATCGCTGCATAAGGAAGTGTTCTAGTAGGGGAGTAGTACCAGTTCCCAGTTGGAGCAGACTCGAGGTGTTAGATGCTCCAGTCTCTACACAGGCCAGATGTAGAAGGGTCTTCCCATCCTCTGTATAGAAGGAATGTTCTAGTTTTATGTAGTATTGAAGAACTTTGTGTGGTCCCAATAAGTTAGGATTTCCTAGCGGATTTGGGTGATGGACAGTATTGTTGGGCATAGAGGAAATGGTTGAGAGCCAAGGTAAAGGTAAGGGCATCAGAAAGGGAGTAAAACCAGTCTTCAGGGTTTGGTTTCCAGTTGATACAGATTTGAGCCCTGAAGTTCTCCACACAGGCTCCTGGTTCTCGATAGCCCAACAAAACAGGTCAGTTGTAAATATGTAGTCCGGCCACATATTGTCAACCCAAGCCAGAGGTCACTGATGTTCTGGTGCCTCCTGACATCAGCTGACAACCCCTCAGCCAAATGTCAGTGGTAGGAAGACACCTTAGTCCTGATGTCATAGTATAGAAGATCCTATGGGCTGGAACACGAGGCATATCAGTGATGGTGGAAGTAGGGGATTGATGTGGTGGTCATCACATTGCAGGATACAGAGCACTGAGTGCAGCAAAGCTTACAATACAGTTGGGAGTAGGAGAAATAGAACAGTTTGGTCAGATTCAATAAATTACAGGCAAAAAATTAGGGAGAATATCTGTGCTGTGTGAGCCTGACTATGCAGTAGTACACAGGACAGTGGCAACTAAAGGGTTAATCTGTTTTGCAATAGAGTAGTTTGATCTGTCCATAGATTTTAGCTTTTACTGTTCTCATATTTTGAGCTGGATATTTTGGACATCATATCCTTGGGGGTGCGTCCGTTTTGTTTTTTTTTTATTGGGGGTTGATTTTGCACCATGGCACGAGGATAAAGCCCAGATCACCTCTTAGTTCACACGCCAGATGTAAGGCGGTCTTCCTGTGCCCTGGAGTGAAATAATGCTCCAGGTTTATATAGGACTGGAGGTGAACTTTTTGGCCGGCCTCTGATCATGGTCAGGATTTCGCGGCGGTTATGTTATGGCCAGATCCAGGTGATTATGTATGTCTTTATACCCTGGCACTTGGATTCTTCCGGAAAGTGAGACTAGGTATCAGGCATAGGTTATATGGTTATGCCTCACGGCATACGTGAGGGCACTAGAAGGGGAGTAGTACCAATCTTCGGGTTCAGGTTCCCAGTCAAAGCAGACTTGAGCTCCCAGCGTGTCCTTCTAGACTCCATATATACAGGACTCAGGAGGTGACATCCGTACACTGGTGTGACTTGTACCATATTTGTTGAAAAGGTGGTTAAATATTTTATAATAGACTATAGGACAGGTTGTCAATGTCAGATCGGTGGGGGCCGATTTGCTGACACCCTCTGCCAATCACCTCAGTCAGTCTTGGGGAAAGCTGAGGTAGTATAGGGAATACTGAGTATAGTAATATAAATTCTGCAGGTGGACATTTGTGTGGGGGAGCCACAAGGGCAACATGTACTGTGGCCTCACAGTAGCTGTCATGGCTACTAAAGGGGCATATTCTTTGTGGAGCAGCCGAAGGACCAGGTTTGGATTGAGTATAAATTATAGAAATCCTGACTCTAGTTTTTCCCCTGTGATGATCAACTGTGAACGATCTATATAGGAATAAATATATCTAACCTAAACATCAATTCATATATGGAGAAATGATCCAAACTATATACAGCACAAATATATAGATCTATAATATACAATCTCATACCAGTGTGCCAATATAATTATAAACTGAACAATGAGAATTGCATAATATATAAATATCCAAATCACAACTACATGAGAATATATGATGGGAATAAAACTGGTGGAGCATCCTCATGAAATAATCCAAAAAATTATCCCCCAAATGTCGGCGGCTTCAAGTGGAAGATAAAGCAGATAGATCCATGAATAAACCACTGGTCTCAGGTACCGGGGGAAAAAAAAATAAACCTATTGCAATAAAGGTATAAATTATGTACATAGTTGTAATGAAATCCCCTACGTAATATTTATATAGTCTGCATATTTATACACCCCTGACACCGTCTGTGTCAAAGTGCAAATACACCAACCAGGAAACGAAAAATTAAAATTTTTTTCATGTAAATATTTCACAAGATGCCGCCTAACTTACCATTTGAATTCCGTTCATTGATCCCATTAGGGGCTCCTGTATTCAGGGTGACAGCGCTAACAAATGACAATAAGGATACAGGAGGGCATTAATATTTGTCCCAGAAAATCCCTTTAAGCTTCATTTACATAAAACATGGAAAATAATAAAATACTTTCACATGACTTTCCACGAGAATGAACTCTCTGGAAACAGAGACATTCCGTATATACAAGTAGCTATCTGGGATGTGGCATTGCTGATAGTGTCCTAATGTCCCTCCATACCCAGAGGAGAACCCATTTTTCACCATATGAGGTATTGGTAACCTGAATACATCCCAGAAGGTTAAATGATGGCAGTCTTCATTGACATCAAACCCAATGGAGCCGGCCTCTTCCCCAGCAGATAGGCATAAATGTCCTCTCCCAGTATTCCCAGTTGTTCCACAAGGTTCTTCTTCTCTTCTGTAAACTTGTGGGAGGTGCAAAGAGCAGGAGATTGGCTAAACATTGGACCTTCAATTTCATGTTGTCCCTTGTTCTTGATAGTTGGATCAATATGACATCCATGGGTGTATGTCCACTGTTATTGTCTCGCCATGTTACAGCACGATCAAGATCAGATCTGTGGCCCTTCCTTGTAAATCTCCATGTGGATAAGGTGCACGACACCCTCAATACATGGAGCATAAGCTATGGGCAGGGACAATACATTAGCAGCATCAGAGGCCACAGTCTAGAAATGCAGCAAGTCCCGGTACTTTCTAATACTGACATCACTTACAGGTGCAGGGCAGGCGCAGTCTATACACCAGATGGGACCCATCAGTCCAATGTGGAGAAACTGGAGGAGGCAATTTCCAACCCCCAACTGCATCAGGACAAGCCATTGCTTACACTCCCCCCTTATTTCATGGTTATAAGGTGAAGCACTTTCACTGTATATAGGAAAACTAGAAGTTTGGATTTTTTTTGCAGGGATTCCTGAGCGGCCGCCATATTTATAGACCTGACATTTGCTGTAATATTACAAGGCTTTTATATTGATGGGTACAAGACATCGATTCATTCTATTAAACATCCAAGTTCTTGGCTGAGGGATCATCTGTAAGAATCTCCTAGTATTCCTTATCTGATAGAATTCTGTGATCTCGCCATCTTGATCTAATATTACTGCCCCCCTTATCTGCAGGACGTATTACAATATTATTGCTCTTCAGTGTAGATAAAGCCTTTCCTTCTGATTCTACTTCCATTGTCTTTTATCATGATCTTAGCTCCTAGGGTCGCCCCCCCTGAGATGCTGTATCCTGGGGACATGCTACTGTGCGGGGGCCACAAGGGAGGTGTTCTGCAGTATAGGGGTCACATGGGCCACATGTAATGATGGCCCCCCATACTGTAGCATCACTACTCACAATAGATGTCGCTGCTTATCTTCTCCTCCCGCATGTCTACAATACTGTCCCATAGACACTCAATGAGTCGGCGTCCGGGTTTTGCTGCCTATGGCCATGACTGTGCTGTAAAGTAGATCACTAAATGCTGTTACCAGAGCACAGGAGAAGCTCAGACAAATCTACAATCTGAAAATACATTGAGGAAAGGGACTTCACCATCTGGATTTAGTAAATGAAAATATTGGTGGCTTTCATTATAAAACAATTACACAATTTCCCATTACTTACACTATGTAGCACCAACATTATGTAGTTCTGTACAGAAATTCTGTCCTTCACTTCAAAATCTGAATATCCAATGTCCCTGTCTCATACTTTCCCAGGTCAGTTTCATAGGAAGTATGTTAAAGGGACAAACAGCTCCATCCCCTGTATAGTGGCCAGTCACCGGTACTGCAGCTCAGCTCTCATTGAAAACAATGGTCAAATCTGTACCCAGGACCCCATTCCTGCAGGGTGACAGTGCTAACATCACAATAAGGAAAAAGGAAGTCACCATTTATAGGCCCATAACCTCTAAGCCTCATTCACAAACTAGAAGAATAAAGCAAATGGCTCAAATCATTTTCCACAGGAATGAATTAAATCTATGGAAACCACTGAGACATTCACCACACACACTTCTAGGATGTGGCATTGCTGATGGTATCCTAATGTCCCTCCAATACCCAAGGGAGAACCCACTTTCCATGACATGAGGTATTGGTAACCTGAATAAATCTCAGGTTTTCTGATTGTTGCAGAACCTTCTTCATGGACATCAAACTTAATGGATCCAGCCTTTCCCAGCAGGTCAGTAAAATTTCCTCTTCCTGAAATTTATCCCAGTATTCCCAGTTCTCCTGCAAGGCCCTTCTATTCTGTAAGGTTTCCAGTGGAGGAAGTTCAGGAGATGACACACTGGAGCTAAAATGTCATGTTGTCCCCCAAGTTAATAGTTGGGTTAATGTAACATCCGTGGGTGTATGTCCGCTCTTATTGGCTGCTGACATTGCCCCATAGCACAGCAAGATCAAGACCAGATCAGATCTCAGGAATTCACAGACCAGATGTAGAGGATTCTTCTCATCCCCAGGATAGAATTAATGCTCTAGATTTATGTAGGACTGGAGGTAAGGACCTTTTTGGCAGGTCTCAATAATTTATGGTCAGGATCTTCCATCGACTGTAGGTGATGGCCAGACCCAGACGATAGGTGTAACAGGGTTGGTGGCCACATTTCATTCCTAGAACTTTAATGGAATTCTTTGGGAATTGCGTCAGAAGGTATTGGGTATAGGGGGATGATATGGTTGTGCATCACAGCATAGGTAATTGTTCTAGTAGGGGAGTAGTACGAGTTCCCTGTTAAAGCAGACACGAGGCCTTAGGTGCTCCGGCCTCCACACAGGCCAGATGTAGAGGGGTCTTCCCATCCTCTGGATAGAAGTAATGTTCTAGTTTTATGTAGGATTGGAGAGGAACTGTGTGGTCCCAATAGGATTTTCCAGTGTATTTGGCAGATCCAAGTGATAGGCTTATCATGGATATTTGTTGCATTTAAATCCTGAAACATTAATATCTTCCCCTGGGAAGTGCATCAGAGAGTACTGGTCATACAGGATATGGTGGTGAGCCACGGTAAGGGCATCAGAAGGGGAGTAAAACCAGTCTTCAGGGTGAGGTTCCCAGTTGATACCGATTTGAGCCCTTAGGTTCTCCACACAGGCTCTTAGTTCTCGATAGCCCAACAAAACAGGTCAGTTGTAAATATGTAGTCCGGCCACACATTGTCAACCCAAGCCAGAGGAGAACTCCAGCTTTATTCCCCTAGTAGAGATGAGCAAACAGATTCATCACTAACTGGGCTCAACCCAAATATTCCAAAGTGTTAGATTTTGGAAAGAAACAGAATAAATAGCATTTTGTCTCAAACTAAAATGTCTGCCATTAAATAGCATAAAAAAATACACGTTTTGAGTCACTGATCTGGTGCCACCTGACATCAACTGAGGTTGTCAGCTAATAGTCAGTGGCAGGAGGACACCTTAGTTTTGACGTCATATACAGTATATAAGAGGCTGGAACACAAGGCAAAGCTTACAATAAAGCTAGGAATAGGAGAAATAGAACACAGTTTAGTCAGATTCAATAAATTATATATCTGTGCTGTAAATCTGACTGCAGTAATACAAAGGACAGTTTAACCCTTTTAGTTGACAATCTGTTTTGCAATAGGACAGTTTCATCTGTCATAGATGAACAGTTTTTTTTTTTTTTTTTTACTGGAAGTCACTCATATTTTCACCTGAGGTGGATATTTTCGACATCATCCATGGATGTGTCCGTTTTTATTGGAGGTTGGTTGATATTGCCCCATGGCGCACAAGGATCAACACCATGTCACCTCTAAGAAGTTCGCACGCCAGATGTGAGGCGGTCTTTCCATCCCCTGGACCAAGTAATGCTCCAGGTTTATATAGGAGCGGTGGAGAACTTTTTGTACAGCTTCAAGGATAATGGTCAGGATCTCTCCCTGGTTATGGTTATGGCCAGACCCAGGTGATAGGCATAACGTGGCTAGTGGTCGCCTTTCATTCCTGGCACTTTCGTGGGCAACTCTAGGAAGTGAGTCATGAGGTAATGGGCATAAGGAATATGATTGTGTATCACTGCATACTGCTGATGGTGTCCTAATGTCCCTCCATACCCAGAGAACCCATTTTTTGCCGTATTGATAACCTGAATACATCCCAGAAGGTTAAATGATGGCAGACTTCATTGACATCAAATCCAATGGAGCCGGCCTCTTCCCCAGCAGATAGGCATAAATGTCCTCTCCCAGTATTCCCAGTTGTTCCACAAGGTTCTTCTCTTCTGTAAACTTGTCGGAGGTGCAAAGAGCAGGAGATGGGCTAAACATTGGAGCTTCAATATCATGTCCCTTGTGCTGGATAGTTGGATCAATATAAAATCCATGGGTGTGTGTCCGCTCTTATCGGCTGAGCTGAATATTTGGGACAACATAATATCAATGAGTGTCCAATATTATTGGGGGTTTATATCGCCTATGGCACAAGATAAAGCCCAGATCATCTTAGTAGTTTGTACGACAGATGTAAGTTGGTCTTCCCATCCCCTGGAGTGAAGTAATGCTCCAGGGTTTTAGTACTGGAGGTGAAATTTTGTACAGCCTCAAGGATTGTCAGGATCTCCCACCGGTTGTATGTTATGGTCAGACCCAGGTGATATGCATAGCGTGGCTGGTGGTCGACTTTCAATCCTGGCACTTTGGACTCATCTGGGAAATGTCAAGAGGTACCGGGCATAGGTTATATGGTTATGCATCACGGCATATGTGAGGGCACTAGAAGGGGAGTAGTACCAATCTTCGGGGTCAGGTTCCCAGTCGAAGCAGACTTGAGCTCTCATCTTCTCCAGTCTCCATACAGGCACCTGGTTCTTGGACTGAGGAAACCAGAAAGATACAGGGTTGTAGTCCAGGCAGAGATCCTCCATCTTTCATCCAAGCCAGAGTAGACCTCAGGTTATCCAGTGTATCCTCCTTGACTGGCCAATTGACAACCCCCATCAATTACCTCAGTCAGTGTCCTGGGAAATCTGGGTAGTATAGGGGATGCTGAATACTAAGTATAGTAATAAAATACCATGTAAGTGTGCATGTTTGCAGATGAGAGCATGCACTGCCTGAACTGCCTCTGTACATTGTGCACAGCCATGTCTCTTGCGAATGGCCAAGCGCATGTGCAATTTTACCCAATGCTAAATATGTGCAAGTGCCATGGAGAGTGTGTATATAGATTTTTTATATATATTCAAAGGAATTGTCTAGCAGACACAATCCCAATGCAGAATAGAAGCACTGTATACAAAAAGGGGCAAAAGTGTTAATTTTACTAATGAAATTCATATACAGGGTCTGAATCATTTTATAGATCTCGCTATACAGCACATATATATGTGTGTATGTCCTGGCTATATATCATAAATTGTACAATATACATGGAGTATAAATAAATAAAATTTCACAATATATAAAGTTTTCCCCTGTGATCTATATAGGAATAAATATATCTAACCTAAACATCAATTCATATATGGCGAAATGATCCAAACTATATACAGCGCAAATATATAGATCTGTAATATACAATCTCATACCAGTGTGCCAATAGAATTGTTCACAATGAGAATTGCATAATATATAAATATCCAATTCACAACTACATGAGAATATATGATGGGAATAAAACTGGTGGATCATTCTCATGAAATAATCCAATAAATTATCCCCCAAATGGCGGCTTCATGTGAAAGATATTGCAGATATATCCATGAATAAACCACTGTCATGTCTCAGGAACCGTGGGGGAGAAATAATCAACCTATTAACCTATTGCAAGAAATAAAGGATTAAATTGTTTTATATAAAATAGTTGTAATATCCCCTACGTAATATTTGTTTGCAAATTTACACACACCTGACAACTTCCGTGTCAAATGAAAATGCGTCAATCTGGAAAATGATAAATTACTGTGTATATATTTTTCAAATTTCACAGGATGCCGCCTAATTTACCATTTGAATTCCGTTCCTTATTCCATTAGGGGCTCCTGTATTCAGGGTGACAGCGCTAACAAATGACAAGGATACAGGAGGGCATTAATATTTGTTCCAGAAAATCCCTTTAAGCTTCATTTACATAAAAACATGGAAAATACTCGAATTTCCAGGGGAATGAATGAACTCTCCAGAAACCAAGGGAGACGTTCCCTATATACAAGTAGATATCTGGGCTGTGGCATTGCTGATGGTGTCCTAATGTCCCTCCATACCCAGAGGAGAACCCATTTTTCACCATATGAGGTATTGGTAACCTGAGTACATCCCAGAAGGTTAAATTATGGCAGTCTTCATTGACATCAAACCCAATGGAGCCGGCCTCTTCCCCAGCAGATAGGCATAAATGTCCTCTCCCAGTATTCCCAGTTGTTCCACAAGGTTCTTCTCTTCTGTAAACTTGTCGGAGGTGCAAAAAGCAGGAGATGGGCTAAACATTGGACCTTCAATTTCATGTCCCTTGTGCTTGATAGTTGGATGAATATAACATCCATGGGTATATGTCCGCTCTTATTGGCTGACGTCTCTCTATGGCACAGCAAGACCAGATCTGTGGGCCTTTCCTTGTAAATCACCATGTGGATAAGGTGCACGCCACCCTTAGTATGTGGAGCATAAATTATGGGCAGGGGACACTACATTAGCTGTCATGGCACACTGGGTCAATGTTTTGAGCATCAGAGGCCACAGTCTAGAAGCTCAGCAAGTCCCGGTGCTTTCTAATTCTGACAACCTCACAGGCAGTTTCTACACCAGAAATAACAAATTAATCCAAAAAGGATATACAGTCTCATAATCATAAGTGTAACCAATAGAGATCAGAGCAAAAAACTCACAATAAGTAACCAATAATTCTCAACATTCAAATCCAAAATAATCAAAATTCATCTTTATTAAACACGACATCCATTTCCTAGTACTGCCAAGTTAAAAACAGTTACGAACAAGTAAACACACAATGTGGTCCAATGTGGTACACAGAGATGGCAATCATACAATAACATTAGGCGGTATAAATAACAATTCATATAAAAATAGAAAAAAAGCACCACAGCTGAGTAACACCAAATAACAATAAATTGACATTGCATTTTCACTCTCGAATATGCAAATTCATGTAATGTTAACTATGGCCAAAATGTAGTCACATATATTCCATTATAATATGAACCACCTAGTAAAGATCAATACCAACCAGCCATCATATCACCTGCGACCACATGGACCACCACCCCAATGCACGTTCCGCGATAGCTTCCTCAGGGGGTGCTGGTTCAGTGTGCTGTGGAGGTTTATATAGCAAGCAGAAGCGCTGGAAAGCTAAATTAAATCCAAATAGAGCTCACCTGTGATGTTACAGGGCGCATGAGCTAGATCTAGATCCCCATAGCAACACCCACGGCACGGAGCGCCGTTCAACTGACACACAAAGGGACGTCATCGTGATGAAATGACAGAACCAAGCATCCGGCGCATGCGCACAACACAGGCAACTAGCGGTGGCCATCCTGGAATCAAGAAAACCAACAAGTGCTAAAATAGTCTAAAACAATTGCATGGCACCCTTAAAAAGTTGTCAATATAAATGGGCATATCAGATACCAAAATTGCAGGACATGCATACATTAAACATAAAGGACAACACTCAAACGTACGTGAGTGCATAAACACATACTATAATGACATAACGATGATAATACATTATAAAAATTGTCAAAAAAAATAAATAAATGAACTTGTAAGTAAATTCAATAACACTTATTGCACCAATAGTGTATTAAAGTGAGTGGATGACTATGAAAAGTGTAGTGTGAGCAATAAAGTACTTCAAAATGTACACCATAACTAATAACCAATAAATACCACAAGAAAATTCTGTATAAATGCAAACCAAAAAGGGAGCCACAACAATATTAGCATATAAAATATTGCTATATATGAGTCGCCATAAGAGCAAGATCGCCCTAGAGAAGATACAAATCCGAATCTTCAAAAACCCCTTGCAGTAAACTAAGCGCTATGAGACCTTGGTGGAATTCTCTAAAATGGCGTGGAATAGGCTTCAAATTTTGGAGTTTTTCAGGGTCTTGAATCTTCATTGCATTTTTTAATCTCTTATGTTCCAGAATACGAACACGAAGTTCACGTGACGTAAGACCAACATATATTGACATGGACATATTACATAGTAGATAACAGCCGCCGTTCTACAAGTGATGTGGTGAAATTCTCTGTTGCCTGGTGAATCCAAAAACTTGGTTTGTTTTTCCATCAAGGAACAAGCGCTGCAATCCCCACAAGGATATAATCCCCATTTAGGACCCTTATCTGTTTTTTCAAGAAATTTAGGTTTCAAAAGGGATGCACGAGATGTCATTTTTGATAACCCCGTTTAATGTCTTGACTATAACCTCTAGCCTGAAAGCTTGCAGCCAAATCAGATGCTTGTTTTTCAAAAAATTGATCTGTTTGCTCTCAAGTATTGGCCAGTAGGGATAGCTTTTAGCGTCTTTAATTGGTCCTGGGTTTCTTGTCTGAGGCTCATAACCCCATTTTTTCTTTTTGCTGTCGTCTTTACATCCTTTGGGCAGCATCGTCTTCCTGGGCAGGACTTTGCCTAAATCCCCCGCAGCTCCAGCGTTGTTTTGGTGCACTTCACTAGTCTTTGATTTTCCTGCAGCATCACATGCGGTCTACCCACATGGCAGCTTCAGTTTCTACACCAGACTGGACCCATCTGCCGCCTCCCAGTTTCTCCATATGGACCACTTCCCACCCTCAACATATTATTGCTCTCCAGAGTAGATAAAGCCTTTCCTTCTGATTCTACTTCTATTGTCTTGTATAATGATGAATCTTACCGGGGACAAATTCACAAAGGACCAAAGTTTGATTAAAACTTCCATATCATGACCTGGATATTGGAGTGGGCAGGTAGTGGAGGGAGTCTTCAGAGACATGTGTGTTTCAGTAGGTGTAGAAGGTTTTCCTTCAGAAATATTTATATAATTTTTTTCAAAAATCCTGGAAAGCGCAAACAGGCAAATTTTTATCAAATATCAGGAATGTATCAGAGGGATTGGGACAGAATGGCCATCCCTTTTGACTACTAGATCAAGTGATGGGAAAGTAATGACAAGCAGGGCGAGGGTGTAGCACAGCTAATGTGACCCACGATCCTTGTAAAAATACACACGTCGTATGAATCACAGAGATGGTCTGGTGCCACCTGACAACCCCTCAGCCAATAGTCAGTGGTAGGAGGACACCATAGTCCTGATGTCATACAGTATAGAAGATCCTATGGGTTGGAATACGAGGCATATCAGCGATGGTGGAAGTAGGGGATGGATGTGATGGTCATCACATTGCAGGATACAGAGCACGGAGTGCTGCAAAGCTTACAATACAGCTAGGAGTAGGAGAAATAGAACAGTTTAGTCAGATTCAATAAATTACAGGCAAATAGTGATAGAAATCAGAGGAGTGAGGGAAAATATCTGTGCTGTGTGAGCCTGACTGCTGCAGTAATACAAAGGACAGCTTAACCCTTTGTTACAAATCCTATTTTGCCTGTTTTGCAATAGCAGTTTCATCTGTCCATAGATGAACAGTCTTTACTGGCAGTCAATCCCATATTTTCACCTGAGCTGGATATTTTGGACATCATATCCATGGGTTTGTCCACTTTTATTGGGGATTGATATTGCCCCATGGTACACAGGTATCCAACACCAGGTCACCTCCTAAGAAATTCGCACGCCAGATGTAAGACTCTTTCCGTCCCCTGGAGCGTAGTAATGCTCCAGGTTTGAGTGGGGGAAGAACTTTGTCCAGCCTCAAGGATAATGGTCAGGATCTCCCGGCGGTTATACGTTATGGCCAGACCCAGGTGATATGCATAGCGTGGCTGGTGGTCACCTTTCATTCGGGGCACAAGGAATGTGATTGTGGATCACGGCATAGGTGAGGGTACTAGAAGGGGAGTAGTACCAATCTTCGGGGTCAGGTTCCCATTCAAAGCAGACTTGAGCTCTCAGCTTCTCCAGTCTCCATACAGGCTCCTGGTTCTTGATGGCCTGAGGAAACCAGAAAGATACAGGGTTGTAGTCCAGGCAGAGATCCCCCATCTTTCATCCAAGCCAGAATATAGCCTAGGAGGACACTGGATAACCTGAGGTCTAATATATTAATCAGGAGGTGACATCTGCATAATCCATTCATTGTTCAGCCTCACCAGTAAGACCACAGATTCTGATCACCTCATACAGACCAGTCATGTAAGAGCTGTCAAATACAGAACACACACCTCAGGTCCTGGTAAAAAAAAAAAAAAATGCTAATGTTTAAATTGTGTAAATTTAGTTGCTTTATAATGTTATGAAATCCTCTTTGTAATGTTGTCTGCATATTTCCATACACACCTGACAACTGCCATGTCATAAGTGAAAGTGTGCATTGATAGAGAATAATCATTTTATATTTTTACATTTTTATTTTATTTTTTTTCCTTCAACCAGTAAATATTTCACAAGATGCCTCCTAATTTACCATTTGAATTCCGTTCATTGATCCCATTAGGGGCTCCTGTATTCAGGATGACAGCGCTAACAAATGACAATAAGGATACAGGAGGGCAGTAATATTTGTCCCAGAAAATCCCTTCTAAGCTTCATTTTACATAAAAACATTGAAAATAGACTCAAATGAATTTCCAGGGGAATGAATGAACTCTCCGGAACCCGAGAGAGACATTCACTATATACAAGTAGCTATCTGGGATGTGGCATTGCTGATGGTGTCCTAATGTCCCTCCATACCCAGAGGAGAACCCATTTTTCACCATATGAGGTATTGGTAACCTGAATACATCCCAAAAGGTTAAATGATGGCAGTCTTCATTGACATCAAACCCAGTGGAGCGGCCTCTTCCCCAGCAGATAGGCATAAATGTCCTCTCCCAGTATTCCCAGTTCCACAAGGTTCTTCTCTTCTGTAAACTTGTGGGAGGTGCAAAGAGCAGGAGATGGGCTAAACATTGGACCTTCAATTTCATGCTGTCTCTTGTGCTTGATAGTTGGATCAATATAACATCCATGGGTGTATGTCCACTCTATCTCTCCATGTTACAGCAAGATCAGATCTGTGGCCCCTCCATATAAATCTCCATGTGGATAAGGTGCACGACACCCTCAATACATGGAGCATAAACTATGGGCAGGGACAATACATTAGCAGCATCAGAGGCCACAGTCTAGAAATGCAGCAAGTCCCGGTACTTTCTAATACTGACATCACTTACAGGTGCAGGGCAGGCGCAGTCTATACACCAGATGGGACCCATCAGTCCAATGTGGATAAACTGGAGGAGGCAATTTCCAACCCCCAACTGCATCAGGACAAGCCATTGCTTACACTCCCCCCTCCCTCATTTCATGGTTATAAGGCGAAGCACTTCCACTGTATATAGGAAAACTAGGTTTGTAGTTTGGGGATTTGTTTGCAGGGATTCCTGAGCGGCCGCCATATTTATAGATCTGATATTTGCTGTAATATTACAAGAGGTTTATATTGATGTTTAATACAATGAATCCATGTCTTGTACCCAAGTTCTTGGCTGAGGGATAATCTGTAAGAATCTCCTGGTATTCCTTATCTGGTAGAATTCTGTGATCTCGCCATCTTGATCTAATATTACTGCCCCCCTTATCTGCAGGACGTATTACAATATTATTGCTCTTCAGTGTAGATAGCCTTTCCTTCTGATTCTACTTCCATTGTCTTGTATCATGATCTTAGCTCCTAGGGTCGCCCCCCTGAGATGCTGTATCCTGGGGACATGCTACTGTGCGGGGGCCACAAGGGAGGTGTTCTGCAGTATAGGGGTCACATGGGCCACATGTAATGATGGCCCCCACACTGTAGCATCACCACTCACAATAGATGTCGCTGCTTATCTTCTCCTCCCGCATGTCTACAATACTGTCCCATAGACATTCAATGAGTCGGCGTCCGGGTTTTGCTGCCTATGGCCATGACTGTGCTGTAAAGCAGATCACTAAATGCTGTTACCAGAGCAGAGGAGAAGCTCAGACAAATCTACAATCTGAAAATACATTGAGGAAAGGGATTTCACCATCTGGATTTAGTAAATGAAAATATTGGTGGCTTTCATTATAAAACAATTACACAATTTCCCATTACTTACACTATGTAGCACCAACATTATGTAGTTCTGTACAGAAATTCTGTCCTTCACTTCAAAATCTGAATATCCAATGTCCCTGTCTCATACTTTCCCAGGTCAGTTTCATCGGAAGTATGTTACAAACATGGGACAAACAGCACCATCCACTGTATAGTGGCCAGTCACTGGTACTGCAGCTCAGCTCTCATTTGAAGACACTGGTCAAATCTGTACCCAGGACCCCATTCCTGCAGGGTGACACTGCTAACATCACACTGGAGGAGCTTCAATGTCATGTCCAAGTTTAATAGTTGGGTTAATGTAACATCCATGGGTGTATGTCCGCTCTTATTGGCTGCTGACATTGCCCCATAGCACAGCAAGATCAAGACCAGATCAGATCTCAGGAATTCACAGACCAGATGTAGAGAATTCTTCTAATCCCCAGGATAGAATTAATGCTCTAGATTTATGTAGGACTGGAGGTAAGGAACTTTTTGGCAGGTCTCAATAATTTATGGTCAGGATCTTCCATCGACTGTAGGTGATGGCCAGACCCAGACGATAGGTGTAACAGGGTTGGTGGCCACATTTCATTCCTAGAACTTTAATGGAATTCTTTGGGAATTGCGTCAGAAGGTATTGGGTATAGGGGGATGATATGGTTGTGCATCACAGCATAGGTAATTGTTCTAGTAGGGGAGTAAAACCAGTTCCCAGTTGGAGCAAACTCGAGGCCTTAGGTGCTCCGGCCTCCACACAGGCCAGATGTAGAGGGGTCTTCCCATCCTCTGGATAGAAGTAATGTTCTAGTTTTATGTCGGATTGGAGAGGAACTGTGTGGTCCCAATAGGATTTTCCAGTGTATTTGGCAGATCCAAGTGATAGGTTTATCATGGATATCTGTTGCATTTAAATCCTGAAACATTAATATCTTCCCCTGGGAAGTGCATCAGAGAGTACTGGTCATAGAGGATATGGCGGTGAGCCACGGTAACGGTAAGGGCATCAGAAGGGGAGTAAAACCAGTCTTCAAGGTCAGGTTCCCAGTTGATACAGATTTGAGCCCTTAGGTTCTCCACACAGGCTCTTAGTTCTCGATAGCCCAACAGAACAGGTCAGTTGTAAATATGTAGTCCGGCCACGTTGTCAACCCAAGCCAGAGGAGAACTCCAGATTTATTCCCCTAGTAGAGATGAGTAAACAGATTCATCACTAACTGGGCTCAACCCAAATATCCCAAAGTGTTAGATTTTGGAAAGAAACAGAATAAATGGCATTTTGTCTTGGAAAAACTAAAATGTCCGCCATTAAATAGCATAAAAAAAATACACGTCTTGTGAGTCACTGATCTGGTGCCACCTGACATCAGCTGACAACCTCAGTCAATAGTCAGTGGCAGGAGGACTCCTTAGTTTTGATGTCATATACAGTATATAAGAGGCTGGAACACAAGGCAAAGCTTACAATAAAGCTAGGAATAGGAGAAATAGAACACAATTTAGTCAGATTCAATAAACTATATCTCTGCTGTAAACCTGACTGCAGTAATACAAAGGACAGTTTAACCCTTTTAGTTGACAATCTTTTTCAGTTTTGCAATAGGGCAGTTTCATCTGTCATAGATGAACAGTTCTTACTGGCAGTCAATCTCATATTTTCACCTGAGGTGGATGTTTTCGATATAATCATCCATGGGTGTGTCCACTTTTATTGGTGGTTGGTTGATATTGCCCCATGGCACACAAGGATCAACACCATGTCACCTCTAAGAAGTTTGCACGCCAGATGTGAGGCGGTCTCTCCATCCCCTGGACCAAGTAATGCTCTAGGTTTATATAGGAGCGGGGGGAGAACTTTTTGTCCAGCTTCAAGGATAATGGTGAGGATCTCTCCCTGGTTATGGTTATGGCGAGACCCAGGTGATAGGCATAACGTGGCTAGTGGTCGCCTTTCATTCCTGGCACTTTCGTGAATGACTCTAGGAAGTGAGTCAAGAGGTAACGGGCATAAGGAATGTGATTGTGCATCACTGCATACTGCTGATGGTGTCCTAATGTCCCTCCATACCCAGAGGAGAACCCATTTTTCGCCATATTGGGTATTGGTAACCTGAATACATCCCAGAAGGTTAAATGATGGCAGCCTTCATTGACATCAAATCCAATGGAGCCGGCCTCTTCCCCAACAGGCATAAAATTCCTCTCCCAGTATGGCAACCCAGTATTCCCAGTTGTTCCACAAGGTTCTTCTCTTATGTAAACTTGTGGGAGATGCAAAGAGCAGGAGATGGGCTAAACATTGGACCTTCAATATAATGTCCCTTGTGCTTGATAGTTGGATCAGTGTAACATCCATGGGTGTATGTCTGATCTTATTGGCTAAGCTGAATATTTGGGACAACATAATATGAATGAGTGTGTCCAATATTATTGGGGGTTTATATCGCCCATGTCACAGGAGAAAAAGCCCAGATCAGCATAGTAGTTTACACAACAGATGTAATTTGGTCTTCCCATCCCCTGGAGTGATGTAATGCTCCAGGGTTTTAGTTTTAGTACAGCCTCAAGGATGATTGTCAGGATTTCCCGCCGGTTGTATGTTATGGTCAGACCCAGGTGATATGCATAGCGTGGCTGGTGGTCGACTTTCAATCCTGGCACTTTGGACTCATCTGGGAAATGTCAAGAGGTACCGGGCATATGTTATATGGTTATGCATCACGGCATATGTGAGGGCACTAGAAGGGGAGTAGTACCAATCTTCGGGGTCAGGTTCCCAGTCGAAGCAGACTTGAGCTCTCAGCTTCTCCAGTCTCCATACAGGCTCCTGGTTCTTGATGGCCTGAGGAAACCAGAAAGATACAGGGTTGTAGTCCAGGCAGAGATCCTCCATCTTTCATCCAAGCCAGAGTAAACCTCAGGTTATCCAGTGTATCCTCCTAGACTCCTCCATATACGCAGAATATATAGAGGACTCGGGAGGTGACATCATACACTGGTGCGTCTTGTACCAGATTTGAAAGGTTTTTCAATATTTTTATAATAGACCATAGGACAGGTTCTCAATACATTACTGTCAGGGCCACTGAAAGGGCATATTCTGTGTGGGAGAGCCAAAGGACAAGGTTTGGGAGGAGTATAAATATAAAAATCCAGAATATATAAAGGTTCCCCTGTGATATTGATCAACTGTGAACGATCTATATAGAAATAAATATATCTAACCTAAACATCAATTCATATTTGGAGAAATGATCCAAACTACATACAGCACAAATATATAGAACTATAATATACAATCTCCAGGTTTCAAGGTCCCTAAGGGGTCTGATCATAGAGAACTTTTTTAAAAGTATAAAAAAAAAAAAAAAAAAAAAATTCAAATCACCTTCCCCTTTCCCTAGATCCATATATAAAAGTAAATACACATTAGGTATCCCTGCGCTCCAAAATGTCCAAACTATTAAAATATTTATCCCACAGTGAACGGCGTAGCGGTGAGGAAAATCAAAATGCCCCCTATAAAAAAATTTATCATTGGTCACAATTTGTCGACGTTTTTTTCATTTAAGGTATCAAAACATTACAAATACTATATAAAATTGTTATTGCCGTGATCGTCCTGACCCACAGAATACAGGTAACATGTCAACACAAAGTGAACTTTGTGAAATTGCCGCAAATGCATTTTTTCTCATTCCTCCTCATTCTGAATTTTTTTTTTCCAGCATCCCAGTACATTGTAAGGTCACCATTCAATATCCTGTACAAAGTACAATTTGCTTCGAACAATAAGCAATCATGTGACTGTGAACTGAAAAATGAGTTATGGCTCTTGGAATGTGGGGAGGGAAAAATAAATGCAAAACGAAAATTCACCGGGTCCTTAAGGGGTTCAGCTTCACTTACATAAAAACTTACAAACTTACAAAGACTCAAATCAATGTCCTGGGAATGAATGAACTTTCTGGAAACCAGAGACATTCACTATATACAAGTAGATATCTGGGATGTGGCATTGCTGATGGTGTACTAATGTCCCTCCATACCCAGATGAGAACCCATTTTTCACCATATGAGGTATTGGTAACCTGAATACATCCTAAAAGGTTAAATGATGGCAGTCTTCAATGATCTCAAACCCAACGGAGCCGGCCTCTTCCCCTGCAGTATTCCCATTTCTCCTGCAAGGTCCAAGTGCATAGAGCAGGAGATGGTCTAAACATTGGACCTTCAATTTCATGTTGTCCTTAGATCTCAATATTTGGGCCAATAGAACATCCATGGGTATATGTCTATTATCGTCTGTTCTCGTCTCATAGCACAGCAAGACCAGATCATATCTCAGGAGTACACAGTCCATACGTAGAGGAGTCTTCTCATCCTCTGGATAGATGTAATGCTCCAGGTTTATGTAGGATTAGAGGTAAGGAACTTTATGGCTGGTCTCTTCATGCTCAGGATCTCCCGGCGGTGGTTGGTGATGGGTGTAATGCGGGTGGTGGTCGCATTCCAATACTGGAACTTTAATGGAATCTTCCAAGAAGCCCATCAGAAGTTACCGGGCATCAAATCATAGGTATGTGTACTAGTAGGGGAGTAGTACCAGTCTTCAGATTCCCAGTTGAAGCAGATTCGAGGCCTTAGGTGCTCCAGCCTCCATACAGGCCAGATGTAGAAGGGTCTTCCCATCCTCTGGATAGAAGTAACGCTCTATTTTTATGTAGGACTGGAGAGGAACTGTGTGGTCCCAATAATCGTTAGGCTTTCCCATCGGATTTGGGTGATGGGAAGACGAAAGCAATAGGTAAAATGTGGAGATTTGTTGTACTTCAGTTCTGAAACATTAATAGCCTCCATCGGGAAGTGCATCAGAAAGTACCGGGCCTAGAGGATATGGCTGTGAGCCACGGTAAAGGTAAGGGCGTCATAAAGGGGTAAATCCAGTCTACAGGGTCAGGTTCTCAGTTGCTATAGATTTGAGCCCTTAGGTTTTCCACACAGGGTCTTGGTTCTCGATAGCCCAACAAAACAGGTCAGTTGTAAATATGTAGTCCGGCCACATATTGTCAACCCAAGCCAGAGGAGAACTCCTCCAGGTTTGTTCCCCTAGTAGAGATGAGGAAACAGATTTTGAATATTTGGGTGAAACCCAGTTAGTGTCTAAATTGTTAGGTTTTGGAGCGAAACAGAACAAATAGAGATTTGTCTCAGACAAACTAAAATGGCCACCACCATATATATTGCACAGCAAAAATACCGACACATGTCTGGTCGCTGAGATGATCAGCTGACAACCTTACAAATAGTCAGTGACAGACACCTTATTGTGCTGTCATGTACAGTATATAAGATGCTGTGGGCTGGAATTCGAGGCATATCAGTGATGGTGGAAGTAGGGGATGGATGTGGTGGTCATCACATTGCATGATAGAGCACTGAGTGCTGGAAAGCTTACAATACAGCTAGGAGATTCAATAAATTACAGGCAAATAGAAATCCTAGAAGTCAATCACGATCTCATATTTTCGGAAAATAGAGAATAAAAGCAGGTTCCAGCATCCAGAATTTTAAATAAAATATAACTTTTAATTCATATAAGAACAAAAAAAGGTAAGTTACATGTGAAGAGGATCCGTAACCAAGCCTGAGCTGGATATTTTTGGCAATCATATCCATGGGTGTGTGTCCACTTATATTGCTCCAGGTTAATATAAGCGGGGGAGAACTTTTTGTCCAGCCTCAATTATCATTGTCGGGATCTTCTGCCAGTTGTAAGTTATGCCCAGACCCAGGTGATAGGCGTAACGTGGCTGCTGCTCGACTTTTTTATTCCTGGCACTTTGACTCTTCCGCAAAGTTAAGAGGTACCGGGCATAGGTTATATGATTATGCATCACGGCATATGTGAGAGCACTAGAAGGGGAGTACTACCAATCTTCAGGGTCAGGTTCCCAGTCGAAGCAGACTTGAGCTCTCAGCTTCTCCAGTCTCCATACAGGCTCCTGGTTCTTGATGGCCTGAGGAAACCAGAAAGATACAGGGTTGTAGTCCAGGCAGAGATCCTCCATCTTTCATCCAAGCCAGAGTAGACCTCAGGTTATCCAGTGTGTCCTCCTAGACTCCATATATACTGGACTCAGGAGGTGACATCCGTACACTGGTGTGAATTGTACCATATTTGCTGAAAGGGTGGTTAAATATTTTATACACTATAGGACAGGTTGTCAATGTCAGATTGGTGAGGGCCAATTTGCTAACAACCTCAGCCAATCACCTCAGTCAGTCTTGGGGAAAGCTGAGGTAGTATAGGGAATACTGAGTATAGTAATATAAATTCTGCAGGTGGACATTTTTGTGTGTGTTGGGGGGGGGAGCCACAAGGGCAACATGTACTGTGGCCCCACAGTAGCTGTCAAGGTTACTGAAGGGGCATATAAGTGACAAGGATACAGGAGGGCATTAATTGTCCCAGAAAATCCCTTTTAGCTTCATTTACATAAAAACATGGAAAATGAAATACATTGAAATGACTTTCCACGAGAATGAACTCTCTGGAAACCGAGAGATGTTCACTATATACAAGTTTGATATCTGGGATGTGGCATTGCTGATGGTGTCCTAATGTCCCTCCATACCCAAAGGAGAACCCATTTTTCACCATATGAGGTATTGGTTATCTGAATACATCCCAGAAGGTTAAATGATGGCAGTCTTCATTGACACCAAACCCAACGGAGCCGGCCTCTTCCACAGCAGATAGGCATAAATGTCCTCTCCCAGTATTCCCAGTTCCACAAGGTTCTTCTCTTCTGTAAACTTGTTGGAGGTGGAAAGAGCAGGAGATGGTCTAAACATTGGACTTTCAATTTGATGTTGTCCCTTGTGCTTGATAGTTGGATCAATATAACATCCATGGGTGTATGTCCGCTCTTATCGGCTGTTGCCATCTATAGCACAGCAAGATGAAGACCAGATCAGATCTCAGAAGTTCACAGGCAGGATGACTCCTACATCTGACTCCATGGACAGGAGTGATGCTCCAGGTTTACATAGGATCGGAGGTGAAGAACTTGTTGTCTTAATAATCATGGTCAGGATCTCCTGACTGTTGTAGGTGATCTGTTGCATTTCTATTCTAACACTTTGGCCTTTTCCTGGAAGTGTCACATTATTGAGCATAGGGGATATAGTTGTGCATTATGGCAAAGGTAAGGGTGTCAGGTGAGTAAAACCAATCCCCTGGGCCAGGTTCCCAATAGAAACAGACTTGAGCCTTTATATTCTTCACCAGGCTCCTGGCTCTTGATGTTTTCAACTGACCTGTTTCGTTGGGCTATGTAGTCCAGCCATTTTGTCCAATCGATACATTGCAGTATCTGTACATCTAATATGTATCAGGAGAGATGAGATTTCAGCTACTGAAGGTATAATCTGAGCATTGTCTAGACTGGATACTATTGTAACAACCCTCCAGCTGTGAGTATTGGTTCAGGAGAAGGGTTCTCACTAAATGCTAACATGAGGCTCTCAGACAAGATGGCCGCCCCATAACCATGTACAGAAAATAGAAAAATCTACAATCAGCAAATACATTTAGAAAAGTGATTTCATGAACAAATGAGACAATTTCCCATTACTTACAATATTTAACACCAACATATCCTGCAGCGCTGTATAGAAATTGTCCCTCTTCACATCAGTCCCTCATAGTGTAATGTCCCTTTCTGATACTTCCCAAGATCAGTTGAATAGGCAGTAAGTTAAATGGGATGTCCAATCCTCAGGCCATAAATATCTAATCTGTGGGTGCCCAAATACTGAGACCTACATAAACCAACAAGATGATCACCATACACAAGTAGATTTCCAGGATGTGGCATTGCTGGTGGTGTCCTAATGTCCCTCAATACCAAAGAATCCACTTTTCATGACATGAGGTATTGGTAACTGCTGAATACATCTCAGGTTTTCTGATTGTTGCAGAACCTTCTTCATGGACATCAAACTTGATGGATCCGGCCTTTTTCCCAGCAGGTCAGTATAAATTTCCTTTTCCTGAAACTCATCCCAGTATTCCCAGTTCTCCTGCAATGTCCTTCTAATCTGTAAAGTTCCCGGTGGAGGAAGTTCAGGAGATGACACACTGGAGCTTCAATTTCATATTGTCCCCCAAGCTGGATAGTTGGGTCAATGTAACATCCATGGGTGTATGTCCGCTCTTATGGGCTGTTGATGTTGCCCCATAGCACAGCAAGATCAAGATCCAGATCAGATGTCAGGAGTTCCAGCTATGAGTTCTTCTAATCCCCTGGATAGATGTAATGCTCCAGGTTTATGTAGGATTGGGGGTGAGGAACTTTTTTGACTGGTCTCAATCATGGTCAGGATATTCCGGCTGTTGTAAGTGATGGCCAGATCCAGGTGATGAGCATAATGTGGCTGGTCACATTTGTCATGGAACTTTAATGAATTTCTTTGGGAAGCGCGTCAGAAGGTATTGGGCATGGAGGAGGAGGGGGGTGGGATATGATTGTGCTTCACTGCATAAGTGTGTGTTCTAGTAGGGGAGTAGTACCAGTTCCCAGTGAACCTTTTTGGCCGGCCTCAATGATCATGGTCAGGATCTCGTGGCGGTTGTTATGGCCAGACCCAGGTGATAGGCATATTGTGGCTGGTGGTCGTCTTTCAATCCTGGCACTTTGACTCTTCTGGAAAGCGAGATGAGGTACCGGGCATAGGTTATATGATAATGCATCCCGGCATATGTGAGGGCACTAGAAGGGGAGTAGTAGTCGAAGCAGACTTGAGCTCTCAGCTTCTCCAGTCTCCATACAGGCTGCTGGTTCTTGATAGCCTGAGGAAACCAGAAAGATACAGGGTTAAAATGTTAATTTTTATTTAAATGCGCTATAATGCGCTAATGAAATTCCCTATGTAATATTTGTGTGCATATCTACATATATACCAGACAAACTTCCATGTCTAAGAAAAATGTGTGCCTTGGTAGAGAAGCAATTTATAAAAAAAAATTTTTTCTTAAATTCAACCAGTAAAGTTCACAAGATGCCGCCTAATTTACCATTTGAAGTCCAATCATTGATCCCATTAGGGGCTCCTGTATTCAGGGTGACAGCGCTAACAAATGACAATAAGGATACAGGAGGGCAGTAATATTTAACACAGAAAAAATCCCTTTAAGCTTCATTTTACATAAAAACTTGAAAAATTATTAAACTCATGAATTTCCAGGGGAATGAAATGAACTCTGGAAACCACAAAGACGTTCCCTATATGCAAGTAGATATCTGGGATGTGGCATTGCCGTCCAGATACCCTGATACGCCCTCAATACCCAAGTGAGAACCCACTTTTCATGACATGAGGTATTGGTAACTGCTGAATACATCGCAGGTTTTCTGATTGTTGCAGAATCTTCTTCATGGACATCAAATTTAATGAATTCGGCCTTTTTCCCAGCAGGTCAGTAAATATCCTCTTCCTGAAATTCACCCCAGTATTCCCAGTTCTCCGGCAAGGTCCTTCTAATCTGTAAAGTTCCCGGTGCTGGAGGAGCAGGAGATGATATACACACTGGAGCTTCAGTGTCATGTTGTCCCTTGTGCTTGATAGTTGGGTGCATGTCCATTCTCTTTTCGACTACTGACTTCTCTCCATGGAACAGCAAGATCAGATCTCAGGAGTTCACGTGCCAGATGTAAGGCTGTCTTCGCATCCTCTGGAGTAAGCAATGCTCCTGGTTTATGTAGCACTGGAGTTGAGCTCTTTGGCCTCAATTATCATTGTCAGGATCTCCTGGCAGTTGTAGGCGACTGTCAGATCCATGAATTTTAATGGAACCCACCAGGAAGTGCGTCAGAAGGTATTGGGCAAAGGGGATATGATTTAGTGGGGAGTAAAACCGGTCTTTTGGGTCAGGTTGTAGCAAAAAACAAGAAAAAGGTGAACAGCCTTAGGAAATGTCAAATTGGTCTGAAGCACAGCAATCAT
This sequence comes from Leptodactylus fallax, assembly GCA_947044405.1. NCBI lineage: Eukaryota > Metazoa > Chordata > Amphibia > Anura > Leptodactylidae > Leptodactylus > Leptodactylus fallax. Next base: position 585,316 of record CAMRHE010000570.1, on the reverse strand, counting down.
CCGTTGCAAGGAAATACAAGCCCACAGCCAAGGGCTGGAAGTGTAGGAAAAAGCACAAAATCCAGCAAACGGAAATTTGTGTAAAAAGTAAAACTTAGCTTTTAATAGTCCATATTAGAAATCCACTCCAACATGATTCAGGATAAGAACAAAGCTGTGAGATGGTATAAAGATCAGCTTACGCGTTTCAGAACTAAATGTTCCTTAGTCATAACATGAATCTTAACGAAGTGTGTTGCTTAAAAACCATTCAGTGAGAGCGAAGACCTGATTGGGATCAATTGATCCCAACATTATCAATGAACTAAGGCGTACACTATACACAAGGAAACACCAACCTTCATAGAAATACAATAAAAACCACAAGCTCAAAGCCACAAAAGAGAAAACCCAAAGCAATAATAAAGAATACCTGAGATCATAAGGCAAAACAATCTTAGTAAAGCTATATTTCCCAACATGACAAAATGGTGGTATATTGTGTTAGCGTTTTAATGAATGTTGAAAATTTGGCTTTTGTAAATTTTAGTATAAAATAACTACTTTTTGTAAATAGAAATCTCATTGTAGGACAAACAGACAGATCCCCATGCATTTAAATCCAAAAATAGTATAGAAAAGATGACTCTCTGCGCATGTCTACAGCCCCATGACAGGAGTAAGATGTCAGGTGCCAAAAAACATCACGAAACGTCACGACTGTCTACACGTGACTTTTTTTTGCGGGGTCAGGTGTACTTTTTATTTATTCCATTTTGGGGAATGCCTATTGCTTTGATCACGCTATTCAAATCAGAGGCAAAATAGCGAAAAAAATTGTGGTCCAGCAATTTTGAACTTTTTTTTTTTTTTTCCCACTATGTATTGCAGTCTATGGGAGATTCTGTACATTATTAATAGTAATTTTCCTATGACAGGCCTGGAAGCCTTCATAAGGCACTTGGCTGTCACAGGAACAGTACGGCTCCCGTGATTGCGCGGGAGCCGTCCTTCAAGGAAGGTACGGGGGCAGTGGGGACAAGCCCCAGGGGCAGCTTTAACTTTTGCGGGCTAACAGGTAGTAATGCCCGCGATCAGAGTGATTGCGGCGCATTAGCTCCGGGTCTATACATTACCATCAATTTCATGTTGTCCCTTGTGCTTAATAGTTAGATCAATATAACATCCATGGGTTTTGGATGTTTCATCTGTCCATAGATGAACACAGTTTTTACTGGCTGTCAATCTCATTTTTTCATCAGAGCTGGATATTTTGGACATCATATCCATGCGGGTGTCCACTTCTATTGGGGGGGTTATTACTCCATGGGACAAAAGAATCAACACCATGTCACCTAAGAAGTTTTGCACGCCAGATGTGAGGCGGTCTTTCCATCTCCTGGAGCGAAGTAATGCTCCAGGTTTATATAGGAGCGGGGGGAGAAACTTTTGTCCAGCCTCAAGGATAATGGTCAGGATCTTCCACCAGTTAGGTTTATGGCCAGACCCAGGTGATGGGTGAAACGTGGCTGCTGGTCGCCTTTCATTCCTGGCACTTTGGACTCCTCTAGGAAGTGAGTCGATGTACCGAGCATAAGGAATATGAGTGTACATCACTGCATACTGCTGATGGTGTCCTAATGTCCCTCCATACCCAGAGGAGAACCCATTTCTCACCATATGAGGTATTGGTAACCTGAATACATCCTAGAAGGTTAAATAATGGCAGTCTTCATTGACATCACACCCAATGGAGCCGGCCTCTTCCCCAGCAGATAGGCATAAATGTCCTCTCCCAGTATTCCCAGTTGTTCCACAAGGTTCTTCTCTTCTGTAAACTTGTCGGAGGTGCAAAGAGCAGGAGATGGGCTAAATATTGGACCTTCGATTTCATGCTGTCCCTTGTGCTTGATAGTTGGATGAATATAACATCCATGGGTGTATGTCCGCTCTTATTGGCTGACGTTTCTCTATGGCACAGCAAGACCAGATCTGTGGGCCTTTCCTTGTAAATGACCATGTGGATAAGGTGCACGCCACCCTTAGTACGTGGAGCATAAATTATGGGCAGGGGACACTACATTAGCTGTCATGGCACACTGGGTCAATGTTTTGAGCATCAGAGGCCACAGTCTAGAAGCTCAGCAAGTCCCGGTGCTTTCTAATTCTGACAACCTCACAGGCAGTTTCTACACCAGAAATTAAAAATTAATCCAAAAAGGATATACAGTCTCATAATCATAAGTGTAACCAATAGAGATCAGAGCAAAAAACTCACAATAAGTAACCAATAATTCTCATTCAAATCCAAAATAATCAAAATTCATCTTTATTAAACACGACATCCATTTCCTAGTACTGCCAAGTTAAAAACAGTTACGAACAAATAAACACACAATGTGGTCCAATGTGGTACACAGAGATGGCAATCATACAATAACATTAGGCGGTATAAATAACGATTCATATAAAAATAGAAAAAAGCACCAAAGCTGAGTAACACCAAATAACAATAAATTGACATTGCATTTTCACTCTCGAATATGCAAATTCATGTAATGTTAACTATGGCCAAAATGTAGTCACATATATTCCATTATAATATGAACCACCTAGTAAAGATCAATATAAACCAGCCATCATATCACCTGCGACCACATGGACCACCACCCCAATGCACGTTCTGCGATGGCTTCCTCAGGGGGTGCTGGTTCAGTGTGCTGTGGAGGTTTATATAGCAAGCAGAAGCGCTGGAAAGCTAAATTAAATCCAAATAGAGCTCACCTGTGATGTTACAGGGCGCATGAGCTAGATCTAGATCCCCATAGCAACACCCACGGCACGGAGCGCCGTTCAACTGACACACAAAGGGGCGTCGTCGTGATGAAATGACAGAACCAAGCATCCGGCGCATGCGCACAACACAGGCAACTAGCGGTGGCCATCCTGGAATCAAGAAAACCCAGAAGTGCTAAAATAGTCCAAAACAATTGCATGGCACCCTTAAAAAGTTGTCATAATATGAATGGGCATATCAGATACCAAAATTGCAGGACATGCATACATTACACATAAAGGACAACACTCAGACAAATGTACGTGAAAGTGCATAAACACATACTATAATGACATAATGACGATAATGCATTAAAAAAATTGTGTAAAAAAATTTGCAATAACACTTATGTTGCACCAATAGCGTATTAAAGTTAGTAATAATTAAGTGTACTTCATAATGTACACCATAACTAATAACTAACCAATAAATACCACAAGAAAATTCTGTATAAATGCAAACCAAAAAGGGAGCCACAACAATATTAGCATATAAAATATTGCTATATATGAGTCGCCATAAGAGCAAGATCGCCACAGAGATAGAAATCTGCATCTTCAAAAACCCCTTGCAGTAAACTAAGCGCTATGAGACCTTGGTGGAATTCTCTAAAATGGTGTGGAATAGGCTTCAAATTTGAGTTTTTCAGGGTCTTGAATCTTCATTGCATTTTTTAATCTTATGTTCCACAATACGAACACGAAGTTCACGTGACGTAAGACCAACATATATCGACATGGACATATTGCATAGTAGACAACAGCCGCCGTTCTACAAGTGATGTGGTGAACTATTTGAAATTCTCTGTTGCCTGATGAATCCAAAAACTTGGTTTGTTTTTCCATCAAGGAACAAGCGCTGCAATCCCCACAAGGATATAATCCCCATTTAGGACCCTTATCTGTTTTTTCAAGAAATTTAGGTTTCAAAAGGGATGTACGAGATGTCATTTTTGATAACCCCGTTTAATGTCTTGACTATAACCTCTAGCCTGAAAGCTTGCAGCCAAATCAGATGCTTGTTTTTCAAAAAAATTGATCTGTTGACCAGATCTGTTTTGCTCTCAAGTATTGGCCAGTAGGGATAGCTTTTAGCGTCTTTAATTGGTCCTGGGTTTCTTGGCTCGTACCCCCGTTTTTTTCTTTTTGCTGTCCTCTTTACATCCTTTGGGCCAGCATCGTCTTCCTGGGCAGGACTTTGCCTAAATCTCCCGCAGCTCCAGCGTTGTTTTGGTGCACTTCACTAGTCTCTGCTGATTTTCCTGCAGCATCACATGCGGTCTACCCACATGGCAGTTTCTACACCAGACTGGACCCATCTGCCTCCTCCCAGTTTCTCCATATGGACCACTTCCCGCCCTCAAAATATTATTGCTCTGCAGAGTAGATAAAGCCTTTCCTTCTGATTCTACTTCTATTGTCTTGTATAATGATGAATCTTACCAGGACTCTCCGGGGACAAACTCACAAAGGACCAAAGTTTGATTAAAACTTCCATATGATGACCTGGATATCTGAGTGGGCAGGTGGTGGAGGGAGCCTTCAGAGACATGTGTGTTTCAGTAGGTGTAGAAGGTTTTTCCTTCAGAAATATTTATATAATTTTTTTTTCAAAAATCCTGGAAAGCGCAAACAGGCAAATTTTTATCATATCAGGAATGTATCAGAGGGATTGGGACAGAATGGCCATCCCTTTTGACTACTAGATCAAGTGATGGGAAAGTAATGACAAGCAGGGCGAGGGTGTAGCACAGCTAATGTGACCCACGATCCTTGTAAAAATACACACGTCGTATGAATCACTGAGATGGTCTGGTGCCACCTGACAACCCCTTAGCCAATAGTCAGTGGTAGGAGGACACCTTAGTCCTGATGTCATACAGTATAGAAGATCCTATGGGCTGGAACACGAGGCATATCAGTGATGGTGGAAGTAGGGAATGGATGTGGTGGTCATCACATTGCAGGATACAGAGCACTGAGTGCAGCAAAGCTTACAATACAGCTAGGAGTAGGAGAAATAGAACAGTTTAGTCAGATTCAATAAATTATAGGCAAATAGTGATAGAAATCATAGATAGGAGTGAGGGAGAATATCTGTGCTGTGAGCCTGACTGCTGCAGTAATACAAAGGACAGCTTAACCCTTTGTTACAAATCCTATTTTGCCTGTTTTGCAATAGCAGTTTCATCTGTCCATAGATGAACAGTCTTTACTGGCAGTCAATCCCATATTTTCACCTGAGCTGGATATTTTGGACATCATATCCATGGGTTTGTCCACTTTTATTGGGGATTGATATTGCCCCATGGCACACAGGTATCCAACACCAGGTCACCTCCTAAGAAATTCGCACGCCAGATGTAAGACTCTTTCCGTCCCCTGGAGCGTAGTAATGCTCCAGGTTTGAGTGGGGGAAGAACTTTGTCCAGCCTCAAGGATAATGGTCAGGATCTCCCGGCGGTTATACGTTATGGCCAGACCCAGGTGATATGCATAGCGTGGCTGGTGGTCGTCTTTCAATCCTGTCACTTTGGTTGATTCTTCTGGAAAGTGAGTCGAGGTACCGGGCATAGGTTATATGATTATGCATCACAGCATATGTGAGGGCACTAGAAGGGGAGTAGTACCAATCTTCGGGGTCAGGTTCCCATTCAAAGCAGACTTGAGCTCTCAGCTTCTCCAGTCTCCATACAGGCTCCTGGTTCTTGATGGCCTGAGGAAACCAGAAAGATACAGAGTTGTAGTCCAGGCAGAGATCCTCCATCTTTCATCCAAGCCAGAATATAGCCTAGGAGGACACTGGATAACCTGAGGTCTAATATATTAATCAGGAGGTGACATCTGCATAATCCATTCATTGTTCAGCCTCACCAGTAAGACCACAGATTCTGATCACCTCATACAGACCAGTCATGTAAGAGCTGTCAAATACAGAACACACACCTCAGGTCCTGGTAAAAAAAAAAAAAAATGCTAATGTTTAAATTGTGTAAATTTAGTTGCTTTATAATGTTATGAAATCCTCTTTGTAATGTTGTCTGCATATTTCCATACACACCTGACAACTGCCATGTCATAAGTGAAAGTGTGCATTGATAGAGAATAATCATTTTATATTTTTACATTTTTTTTTTTCCTTCAACCAGTAAATATTTCACAAGATGCCACCTAATTTACCATTTGAATTCCGTTCATTGATCCCATTAGGGGCTCCTGTATTCAGGATGACAGTGCTAACAAATGACAATAAGGATACAGGAGGGCAGTAATATTTGTCCCAGAAAATCCCTTCTAAGCTTCATTTTACATAAAAACATTGAAAATAGACTCAAATGAATTTCCAGGGGAATGAATGAACTCTCCGGAACCCGAGAGAGACATTCACTATATACAAGTAGCTATCTGGGATGTGGCATTGCTGATGGTGTCCTAATGTCCCTCCATACCCAGAGGAGAACCCATTTTTCACCATATGAGGTATTGGTAACCTGAATACATCCCAAAAGGTTAAATGATGGCAGTCTTCATTGACATCAAACCCAATGGAGCGGCCTCTTCCCCAGCAGATAGGCATAAATGTCCTCTCCCAGTATTCCCAGTTCCACAAGGTTCTTCTCTTCTGTAAACTTGTGGGAGGTGCAAAGAGCAGGAGATGGGCTAAACATTGGACCTTCAATTTCATGCTGTCTCTTGTGCTTGATAGTTGGATCAATATAACATCCATGGGTGTATGTCCACTCTATCTCTCCATGTTACAGCAAGATCAGATCTGTGGCCCCTCCATATAAATCTCCATGTGGATAAGATGCACGACACCCTCAATACATGGAGCATAAACTATGGGCAGGGACAATACATTAGCAGCATCAGAGGCCACAGTCTAGAAATGCAGCAAGTCCCGGTACTTTCTAATACTGACATCACTTACAGGTGCAGGGCAGGCACAGTCTATACACCAGATGGGACCCATCAGTCCAATGTGGATAAACTGGAGGAGGCAATTTCCAACCCCCAACTGCATCAGGACAAGCCATTGCTTACACTCCCCCCTCCCTCATTTCATGGTTATAAGGCGAAGCACTTCCACTGTATATAGGAAAACTAGGTTTGTAGTTTGGGGATTTGTTTGCAGGGATTCCTGAGCGGCCGCCATATTTATAGATCTGATATTTGCTGTAATATTACAAGAGGTTTATATTGATGTTTAATACAATGAATCCATGTCTTGTACCCAAGTTCTTGGCTGAGGGATAATCTGTAAGAATCTCCTGGTATTCCTTATCTGGTAGAATTCTGTGATCTCGCCATCTTGATCTAATATTACTGCCCCCCCTTATCTGCAGGACGTATTACAATATTATTGCTCTTCAGTGTAGATAGCCTTTCCTTCTGATTCTACTTCCATTGTCTTGTATCATGATCTTAGCTCCTAGGGTCGCCCCCCTGAGATGCTGTATCCTGGGGACATGCTACTGTGCGGGGGCCACAAGGGAGGTGTTCTGCAGTATAGGGGTCACATGGGCCACATGTAATGATGGCCCCCACACTGTAGCATCACCACTCACAATAGATGTCGCTGCTTATCTTCTCCTCCCGCATGTCTACAATACTGTCCCATAGACATTCAATGAGTCGGCGTCCGGGTTTTGCTGCCTATGGCCATGACTGTGCTGTAAAGCAGATCACTAAATGCTGTTACCAGAGCAGAGGAGAAGCTCAGACAAATCTACAATCTGAAAATACATTGAGGAAAGGGATTTCACCATCTGGATTTAGTAAATGAAAATATTGGTGGCTTTCATTATAAAACAATTACACAATTTCCCATTACTTACACTATGTAGCACCAACATTATGTAGTTCTGTACAGAAATTCTGTCCTTCACTTCAAAATCTGAATATCCAATGTCCCTGTCTCATACTTTCCCAGGTCAGTTTCATCGGAAGTATGTTACAAACATGGGACAAACAGCACCATCCACTGTATAGTGGCCAGTCACTGGTACTGCAGCTCAGCTCTCATTTGAAGACACTGGTCAAATCTGTACCCAGGACCCCATTCCTGCAGGGTGACACTGCTAACATCACACTGGAGGAGCTTCAATGTCATGTCCAAGTTTAATAGTTGGGTTAATGTAACATCCATGGGTGTATGTCCGCTCTTATTGGCTGCTGACATTGCCCCATAGCACAGCAAGATCAAGATCAGATCAGATCTCAGGAATTCACAGACCAGATGTAGAGAATTCTTCTCATCCCCAGGATAGAATTAATGCTCTAGATTTATGTAGGACTGGAGGTAAGGACCTTTTTGGCAGGTCTCAATAATTTATGGTCAGGATCTTCCATCGACTGTAGGTGATGGCCAGACCCAGACGATAGGTGTAACAGGGTTGGTGGCCACATTTCATTCCTAGAACTTTAATGGAATTCTTTGGGAATTGCGTCAGAAGGTATTGGGTATAGGGGGATGATATGGTTGTGCATCACAGCATAGGTAATTGTTCTAGTAGGGGAGTAAAACCAGTTCCCAGTTGGAGCAAACTCGAGGCCTTAGGTGCTGCAGCCTCCACACAGGCCAGATGTAGAGGGGTCTTCCCATCCTCTGGATAGAAGTAATGTTCTAGTTTTATGTCGGATTGGAGAGGAACTGTGTGGTCCCAATAGGATTTTCCAGTGTATTTGGCAGATCCAAGTGATAGGTTTATCATGGATATCTGTTGCATTTAAATCCTGAAACATTAATATCTTCCCCTGGGAAGTGCATCAGAGAGTACCGGGCATAGAGGATATGGCGGTGAGCCACGGTAACGGTAAGGGCATCAGAAGGGGAGTAAAACCAGTCTTCAAGGTCAGGTTCCCAGTTGATACAGATTTGAGCCCTTAGGTTCTCCACACAGGCTCTTAGTTCTCGATAGCCCAACAGAACAGGTCAGTTGTAAATATGTAGTCCGGCCACATTGTCAACCCAAGCCAGAGGAGAACTCCAGCTTTATTCCCCTAGTAGAGATGAGTAAACAGATTCATCACTAACTGGGCTCAACCCAAATATCCCAAAGTGTTAGATTTTGGAAAGAAACAGAATAAATGGCATTTTGTCTTGGAAAAACTAAAATGTCCGCCATTAAATAGCATAAAAAAAATACACGTCTTGTGTCACTGATGATCTGGTGCCACCTGACATCAGCTGACAACCTCAGTCAATAGTCAGTGGCAGGAGGACTCCTTAGTTTTGATGTAATATACAGTATATAAGAGGCTGGAACACAAGGCAAAGCTTACAATAAAGCTAGGAATAGGAGAAATAGAACACAATTTAGTCAGATTCAATAAACTATATCTCTGCTGTAAATCTGACTGCAGTAATACAAAGGACAGTTTAACCCTTTTAGTTGACAATCTTTTTCAGTTTTGCAATAGGACAGTTTCATCTGTCATAGATTGAACAGATTTTTTTTTTTTTTTTTTTTACTGGAAGTCAATCTCATATTTTCACCTGAGGTGGATATTTTCGATATAATCATCCATGGGTGTGTCCACTTTTATTGGAGGTTGGTTGATATTGCCCCATGGCGCACAAAGATCAACACCATGTCACCTCTAAGAAGTTCGCACGCCAGATGTGAGGCGGTCTCTCCATCCCCTGGACCAAGTAATGCTCTAGGTTTATATAGGAGCGATGGAGAACTTTTTGTACAGCTTCAAGAATAATGGTGAGGTTCTCTCCCCGGTTATGGTTTTGGCCAGACCCAGGTGATGGGCGTAACGTGGCTAGTGGTCGCCTTTCATTCCTGGCACTTTCGTGGGCAACTCTAGGAAGTGAGTCATGAGGTAATGGGCATAAGGAATATGATTTGTGTATCACTGCATACTGCTGATGGTGTCCTAATGTCCCTCCAAACCCAGAGGAGAACCCATTTTTCGACTTATTGGGTATTAATAACCTGAATACATCCCAGAAGGTTAAATGATGGCAGTCTTCATTGACATCAAACCCAATGGAGCCGGCCTCTTCCCCAGCAGATAGGCATAAATGTCCTCTCCCAGTATTCCCAGTTGTTCCACAAGGTTCTTCTCTTCTGTAAACTTGTCGGAGGTGCAAAGAGCAGGAGATGGGCTAAACATTGGAGCTTCAATATCATGTCCCTTGTGCTGGATAGTTGGATCAATATAACATCCATGGGTATATGTTCGCTCTTATCGGCTGAGCTGAATATTTGGGACAACATAATATCAATGAGTGTCCAATATTATTGGGGGTTTATATCGCCTATGGCACAAGATAAAGCCCAGATCATCTTAGTAGTTTGCACGACAGATGTAAGTTGGTCTTCCCATCCGCTGGAGTGAAGTAATGCTCCAGGGTTTTAGTACTGGAGGTGAAATTTTGTACAGCCTCAAGGATGATTGCCAGGATCTCCCGCCGGTTATACGTTATGGCCAGACCCAGGTGATATGCATAGTGTGGCTGGTGGTCGACTTTCACTCCTGGCACTTTGGACTCATCTGGGAAATGTCAAGAGGTACCAGGCATAGGTTATATGGTTATGCATCATGGCATATGTGAGGGCACTAGAAGGGGAGTAGTACCAATCTTCGGGGTCAGGTTCCCAGTCAAAGCAGACTTAAGCTCTCATCTTCTCCAGCCTCCATACAGGCTCCTGGTTCTTGATGGCCTGAGGAAACCAGAAAGATACAGGATTGTAGTCCAGGCAGAGATCCTCCATCTTTCATCCAAGCCAGAGTAGACCTCAGGTTATCCAGTGTATCCTCCTTGACTGGCCAATTGACAACCCCCATCAATTACCTCAGTCAGTGTCCTGGGAAATCTGGGTAGTATAGGGGATGCTGAATACTAAGTATAGTAATAAAATACCATGTAAGTGCGCATGTTTGCAGATGAGAGCATGCACTGCCTGAACTGCCTCTGTACATTGTGCACAGCCATGTCTCTTGCGAATGGCCAAGCGCATGTGCAATTTTACCCAATGCTAAATATGTGCAAGTGCCATGGAGAGTGTGTATATAGATTTTTATATATATTCAAAGGAATTGTCTAGCAGACACAATCCCAATGCAGAATAGAAGCACTGTATACAAAAAGGGGCAAAAGTGTTAATTTTACTAATGAAATTCATATACAGGGTCTGAATCATTTTATAGATCTCGTTATACAGCACATATATATGTGTGTAATATGTCCTGGCTATCATAAATTGTACAATATACATGGAGTGTAAATATATAAAATTTCACAATATATAAAGTTTTCCCCTGTGATCTATATAGGAATAAATATATCTAACCTAAACATCAATTCATATATGGCGAAATGATCCAAACTATATACAGCGCAAATATATAGATCTGTAATATACAATCTCATACCAGTGTGCCAATAGAATTGTTCACAATGAGAATTGCATAATATATAAATATCCAAATCACAACTACATGAGAATATATGATAGGAATAAAACTGGTGGATCATCCTCATGAAATGATCCAATAAATTATCCCCCAAATGGCGGCTTCATGTGAAAGATATTGCAGATATATCCATGAATAAACCACTGTCATGTCTCAGGAACCGGGGAGAGAAATAATCAACCTATTAACCTATTGCAAAAAATAAAGGATTTAAATTGTGTTTTATATAAAATAGTTGTAATATCCCCTACGTAATATTTGCAAATTTACACACACCTGACAACTTCAGTGTCAAATGAAAATGCGTCAATCTGGAAAATGATTTACTGTGTATATATTTTTTTTTAAATTCAAATTTCACAAGATGCCGCCTAATTTACCATATGAATTCCGTTCCTTATTCCATTAGGGGCTCCTGTATTCAGGGTGACAACGCTAACAAATGACAAGGATACAGGAGGGCATTAATATTTTGTTCCAGAAAATCCCTTTAAGCTTAATTTACATAAACATGGAAAATACTCGAATTTCCAGGGGAATGAATGAACTCTCCAGAAACCAAGGGAGAAGTTCCCTATATACAAGTAGATGTCTGGGATGTGGCATTGCTGATGGTGTCCTAATGTCCCTCCATACCCAGAGGAGAACCCATTTTTCACCATATTGGGTATTGGTAACCTGAATACATCCCAGAAGGCTAAATGATGGCCGTCTTCATTGACATCAAATCCAATGGAGCCGGCCTCTTCCCCAGCAGATAGGCATAAATGTCCTCTCCCAGTATTCCCAGTTCCACAAGGTTCTTCTCTTCTGTAAACTTGTCGGAGGTGCAAAGAGCAGGAGATGGGCTAAATATTGGACCTTCAATTTCATGTTCTCTTGTGCTTGATAGTTGGATGAATATAACATCCATGGGTGTATGTCCGCTCTTATTGGCTGACGTTTCTCTATGGCACAGCAAGATCAGATCTGTGGGCCTTTCCTTGTAAATCACCATGTGGATAAGGTGCACGCCACCCTTAGTACGTGGAGCATAAATTATGGGCAGGGGACACTACATTAGCTGTCATGGCACACTGGGTCAATGTTTTGAGCATCAGAGGCCACAGTCTAGAAGCTCAGCAAGTCCCGGTGCTTTCTAATTCTGACAACCCCACAGGCAGTTTCTACACCAGAAATAACAAATTAATCCAAAAAGGATATACAGTCTCATAATCATAAGTGTAACCAATAGAGATCAGAGCAAAAAACTCACAATAAGTAACCAATAATTCTCAACATTCAAAGCCAAAATAATCAAAATTCATCTTTATTAAACACGACATCCATTTCCTAGTACTGCCAAGTTTAAAACAGTTACGAACAAACACACAATGTGGTCCAATGTGGTACACAGAGATGGCAATCATACAATAACATTAGGCGGTATAAATAACGATTCATATAAAAATAGAAAGCACCAAAGCTGAGTTATACCAAATAACAAATTGACATTGCACTGGCACTTTCTAATATGCAAATCAAGTAATGTTATCTATGGCCAAAATGTAGTCACATATATTCCATTATAATATGAACCACCTAGTAAAGATCAATACCAACCAGCCATCATATCACCTGCGACCACATGGACCACCACCCCAATGCGCGTTTCGCGATAGCTTCCTCAGGGGGTGCTGGTTCAGTGTGCTGTGGAGGTTTATATAGCAAGCAGAAGCGCTGGAAAGCTAAATTAAATCCAAATAGAGCTCACCTGTGATGTTACAGGGCGCATGAGCTAGATCTAGATCCCCATAGCAACACCCACGGCACGGAGCGCCGTTCAACTGACACACAAAGGGACGTCGTCGTGATGAAATGACAGAACCAAGCATCCGGCGCATGCGCACAACACAGGCAACTAGCGGTGGCCATCCTGGAATCAAGAAAACCAACAAGTGCTAAAATAGTCCAAAACAATTGCATGGCACCCTTAAAAAGTTGTCATAATATGAATGGGCATATCAGATACCAAAATTGCAGGACATGCATACATTAAACATAAAGGACAACACTCAAACGTACGTGAGTGCATAAACACATACTATAATGACATAACGTTGATAATACATTATAAAAATTGTCAAAAAAAATAAATAAATGAACTTGTAAGTAAATTCAATAACACTTATTGCACCAATAGTGTATTAAAGTGAGTGGATGACTATGAAAAGTGTAGTGTGAGCAATAAAGTACTTCAAAATGTACACCATAACTAATAACCAATAAATACCACAAGAAAATTCTGTATAAATGCAAACCAAAAAGGGAGCCACAACAATATTAGCATATAAAATATTGCTATATATGAGTCGCCATAAGAGCAAGATCGCCACAGAGATAGAAATCTGCATCTTCAAAAACCCCTTGCAGTAAACTAAGCGCTATGAGACCTTGGTGGAATTCTCTAAAATGGCGTGGAATAGGCTTCAAATTTTGGAGTTTTTCAGGGTCTTGAATCTTCATTGCATTTTTTAATCTTATGTTCCAGAATACGAACACGAAGTTCACGTGACGTAAGACCAACATATATCGACATGGACATATTGCATAGTAGATAACAGCCGCCGTTCTACAAGTGATGTGGTGAAATTCTCTGTTTCCTGGTGAATCCAAAAACTTGGTTTGTTTTTCCATCAAGGAACAAGCGCTGCAATCCCCACAAGGATATAATCCCCATTTAGGACCCTTATCTGTTTTTTCAAGAAATTTAGGTTTCAAAAGGGATGCACGAGATGTCATTTTTGATAACCCCGTTTAATGTCTTGACTATAACCTCTAGCCTGAAAGCTTGCAGCCAAATCAGATGCTTGTTTTTCAAAAAATTGATCTGTTGACCAGATCCGTTTTGCTCTCTCAAGAATTGGCCAGTAGGGATAGCTTTTAGCGTCTTTAATTGGTCCTGGGTTTCTTGTCTGAGGCTCCTACCCCCCTTTTTTCTTTTTGCTGTCCTCTTTACATCCTTTGGGCAGCATCGTCTTCCTGGGCAGGACTTTGCCTAAATCCCCCGCAGCTCCAGCATTGTTTTGGTGCACTTCACTAGTCTTTGCTGATTTTCCTGCAGCATCACATGCGGTCTACCACATGGCAGTTTCTACACCAGACTGGACCCATCTGCCTCCTCCCAGTTTCTCCATATGGACCACTTCCCACCCTCAACATATTATTGCTCTCCAGAGTAGATAAAGCCTTTCCTTCTGATTCTACTTCTATTGTCTTGTATAATGATGAATCTTACCAGAACTCTCCGGGGACAAACTCACAAAGGACCAAAGTTTGATTAAAACTTCCATATGATGACCTGGATATCTGAGTGGGCAGGTGGTGGAGGGAGCCTTCAGAGACATGTGTGTTTCAGTAGGTGTAGAAGGTTTTTCCTTCAGAAATATTTATATAATTTTTTTTCAAAAATCCTGGAAAGCGCAAACAAAGGCAAATTTTTATCATATCAGGAATGTATCAGAGGGATTGGGACAGAATGGCCATCCCTTTTGACTACTAGATCAAGTGATGGGAAAGTAATGACAAGCAGGGCGAGGGTGTAGCACAGCTAATGTGACCCACGATCCTTGTAAAAGTATACACGTCGTATGAATCACAGAGATGGTCTGGTGCCACCTGACAACCCCTCAGCCAATAGTAGGACACCTTAGTCCTGATGTCATACAGTATAGAAGATCCTATGGGCTGGAACATGAGGCATATCAGTGATGGTGGAAGTAGGGGATGGATGTGGTGGTCATCACATTGCAGGATACAGAGCACTGAATGCTGCAAAGCTTACAATACAGCTAGGAGTAGGAGAAATAGAACAGTTTAGTCAGATTCAATAAATTATAGGCAAATAGTGATAGAAATCATAGATAGGAGTGAGGGAGAATATCTGTGCTGTGTGAGCCTGACTGCTGCAGTAATACAAAGGACAGCTTAACCCTATTTTGCCTGTTTTGCAATAGAGCAGTTTCATCTTTCCATAGATGAACAGTCTTTACTGGCAGTCAATCCCATATTTTCACCTGAGCTGGATATTTTGGACATCATATCCATGGGTTTGTCCACTTTTATTGGGGATTGATGTTGCCCCATGGCACACAGGTATCCAACACCAGGTCACCTCTAAGAAATTCGCACGCCAGATGTAAGACTCTTTCCGTCCCCTGGAGCGTAGTAATGCTCCAGGTTTGAGTGGGGGAAGAACTTTGTCCAGCCTCAAGGATAATGGTCAGGATCTCCCGGCGGTTATACGTTATGGCCAGACCCAGGTGATATGCATAGCGTGGCTGGTGGTCAACTTTCATTCCGGGCACAAGGAATGTGATTGTGGATCACGGCATAGGTGAGGGTACTAGAAGGGGAGTAGTACCAATCTTCGGGGTCAGGTTCCCAGTTGAAGCAGACTTGAGCTCTCAGCTTCTCCAGTCTCCATACAGGCTCCTGGTTCTTGATGGCCTGAGGAAACCAGAAAGATACAGGGTTGTAGTCCAGGTAGAGATCCTCCATCTTTCATCCAACCCAGAATATAGCCTAGGAGGACACTGGATAACCTGAGGTCTAATATATTAATCAGGAGGTGACATCTGCATAATCCATTCATTGTTCAGCCTCACCAGTAAGACCACAGATTCTGATCACCTCATACAGACCAGTCATGTAAGAGCTGTCAAATACAGAACACACACACCTCAGGTCCTGGTAAAAAAAAAAAATAAAAAAATAAAAAATGCTAATGTTTAAATTGTGTAAATTTAGTTGCTTTATAATGTTATGAAATCCTCTTTGTAATGTTGTCTGCATATTTCCATACACACCTGACAACTGCCATGTCATAAGTGAAAGTGTGCATTGATAGAGAATAATCATTTTATATTTTTACATTTTTATTTTATTTTTTTCCTTCAACCAGTAAATATTTCACAAGATGCCTCCTAATTTACCATTTGAATTTCGTTCATTGATCCCATTAGGGGCTCCTGTATTCAGGATGACAGTGCTAACAAATGACAAGGATACAGGAGGGCAGTAATATTTGTCCCAGAAAATCCCTTCTAAGCTTCATTTTACATAAAAACATGGAAAATAGACTCAAATGAATTTCCAGGGGAATGAATGAACTCTCCGGAACCCGAGAGAGACATTCACTATATACAAGTAGATATCTGGGATGTGGCATTGCTGATGGTGTCCTAATGTCCCTCCATACCCAGAGGAGAACCCATTTTTCACCATATGAGGTATTGGTAACCTGAATACATCCCAGAAGGTTAAATGATGGCAGTCTTCATTGACATCAAACCCAATGGAGCGGCCTCTTCCCCAGCAGATAGGCATAAATGGCCTCTCCCAGTATTCCCAGTTGTTCCACAAGGTTCTTCTCTTCTGTAAACTTGAAAAGCAGCAAGTCCCGGTACTTTCTAATACTGACATCACTTACAGGTGCAGGGCAGGCGCAGTCTATACACCAGATGGGACCCATCAGTCCAATGTGGAGAAACTGGAGGAGGCAATTTCCAACCCCCAACTGCATCAGGACAAGCCATTGCTTACACTCCCCCCTTATTTCATGGTTATAAGGCGAAGCACTTCCACTGTATATAGGAAAACTAGGTTTGTAGTTTGGGGATTTGTTTGCAGGGATTCCTGAGCGGCCGCCATGTTTATAGATCTGATATTTGCTGTAATATTACAAGAGGTTTATATTGATGTTTAATAGAATGAATCCATGTCTTGTACCCAAGTTCTTGGCTGAGAGATCATCTGTAAGAATCTCCTGGTATTCCTTATCTGGTAGAATTCTGTGATCTCGCCATCTTGATCTAATATTACTGCCCCCCCTTATCTGCAGGACGTATTACAATATTATTGCTCTTCATTGTAGATTAAAGCCTTTCCTTCTGATTCTACTTCCATTGTCTTGTATCATGATCTTAGCTCCTAGGGTCGCCCCCCCTGAGATGCTGTATCCTGGGGACATGCTACTGTGCGGGGGCCACAAGGGAGGTGTTCTGCAGTATAGGGGTCACATGGGCCACATGTAATGATGGCCCCCACACTGTAGCATCACCACTCACAATAGATGTCGCTGCTTATCTTCTCCTCCCGCATGTCTACAATACTGTCCCATAGACATTCAATGAGTCGGCGTCCGGGTTTTGCTGCCTATGGCCATGACTGTGCTGTAAAGCAGATCACTAAATGCTGTTACCAGAGCAGAGGAGAAGCTCAGACAAATCTACAATCTGAAAATACATTGAGGAAAGGGATTTCACCATCTGGATTTAGTAAATGAAAATATTGGTGGCTTTCATTATAAAACAATTACTCAATTTCCCATTACTTACACTATGTAGCACCAACATTATGTAGTTCTGTACAGAAATTCTGTCCTTCACTTCAAAATCTGAATATCCAATGTCCCTGTCTCATACTTTCCCAGGTCAGTTTCATAGGAAGTATGTTACAAACATGGGACAAACAGCACCATCCCCTGTATAGTGGCCAGTCACTGGTACTGCAGCTCAGCTCTCATTTGAAGACAATGGTCAAATCTGTACCCAGGACCCCATTCCTGCAGGGTGACACTGCTAACATCACACTGGAGGAGCTACAATGTCATGTCCAAGTTTAATAGTTGGGTTAATGTAACATCCATGGGTGTATGTCCGCTCTTATTGGCTGCTGACATTGCCCCATAGCACAGCAAGATCAAGACCAGATCAGATCTCAGGAATTCACAGACCAGATGTAGAGGATTCTTTTCATCCCCAGGATAGAATTAATGCTCTAGATTTATGTAGGACTGGAGGTAAGGAACTTTTTGGCAGGTCTCAATAATTTATGGTCAGGATCTTCCATCGACTGTAGGTGATGGCCAGACCCAGACGATAGGTGTAACAGGGTTGGTGGCCACATTTCATTCCTAGAACTTTAATGGAATTCTTTGGGAATTGCGTCAGAAGGTATTGGGTATAGGGGGATGATATGGTTGTGCATCACAGCATAGGTAATTGTTCTAGTAGGGGAGTAAAACCAGTTCCCAGTTGAAGCAGACTCGAGGCCTTAGGTGCTCCGGCCTCCACACAGGCCAGATGTAGAGGGGTCTTCCCATCCTCAGGATAGAAGTAATGTTCTAGTTTTATGTAGGATTGGAGAGGAACTGTGTGGTCCCAATAGGATTTTCCAGTGTATTTGGCAGATCCAAGTGATAGGCTTATCATGGATATTTGTTGCATTTAAATCCTGAAACATTAATATCTTTCCCTGGGAAGTGCATCAGAGAGTACTGGTCATAGAGGATATGGTGGTGAGCCACGGTAACGGTAAGGGCATCAGAAGGGGATTAAAACCAGTCTTCAAGGTCAGGTTCCCAGTTGATACAGATTTGAGCCTTTAGGTTCTCCTTACAGGCTCTTAGTTCTCGATAGCCCAACAGAACAGGTCAGTTGTAAATATGTAGTCCGGCCACATTGTCAACCCAAGCCAGAGGAGAACTCCAGCTTTATTCCCCTAGTAGAGATGAGTAAACAGATTCATCACTAACTGGGCTCAACCCAAATATTCCAGTGTGTTAGATTTTGGAAAGAAACAGAATAAATGGCATTTTGTCTCGGAAAAACTAAAATGTCTGCCATTTAAATAGCATTAAAAAAATACACATCTTGTGAGTCACTGATCTGCTGCCACCTGACATCAGCTGACAACCTCAGTCAATAGTCAGTGGCAGGAGGACACCTTAGTTTTATTGTCATATACAGTATATAAGAGGCTGGAACACAAGGCAAAGCTTACAATAAAGCTAGGAATAGGAGAAATAGAACACAATTTAGTCAGATTCAATAAATTTTTTATATATCTTTGCTGTAAATCTGACTGCAGTAATACAAAGGACAGTTTAACCCTTTTAGTTGACAATCTGTTTTGCAATAGGGCAGTTTCATCTGTCATTGACTGCCAGTAAGAACTGTTCATCTATCTCATATTTTCACCTGAGGTGGATGTTTTCGATATAATCATCCATGGGTGTGTCCACTTTTAGTGGTGGTTGGTTGATATTGCCCCATGGCGCACAAGGATCAACATCATGTCACCTCTAAGAAGTTCGCATGCCAGGCGGTCTTTCCATCTCCTGGACCAAGTAATGCTCTAGGTTTATATAGGAGCGGGGGAGAACTTTTTGTCCAGCTTCAAGAATAATGGTGAGGATCTCTCCCTGGTTATGGTTATGGCGAGACCCAGGTGATAGGCATAACGTGGCTAGTGGTCGCCTTTCATTCCTGGCACTTTTGTGGATGACTCTAGGAAGTGAGTCAAGAGGTAACGGGCATAAGGAATGTGATTGTGCATCACTGCATACTGCTGATGGTGTCCTAATGTCCCTCCATACCCAGAGGAGAACCCATTTTTCACCATATGAGGTATTGGTAACCTGAATACATCCCAGAAGGTTAAATGATGGCAGTCTTCATTGACATCAAACCCAACAGAGCCGGCCTCTTCCCCTGTAGATGGGTATAAATGTCCTCTCCCAGTATTCATTTCTCATGCAAAAGTGCAAAAAGTAGGAGATGGTCTAAACATTGGACCTTCAGTTTCATGTGTTAGCACAGCAAGATCAGATCTCAGGAGTTCACAGTCCATACGTAGAGTCGTCTTCTCCTCTGGATAGATGTAATGCTCCAGGTTTATGTAGGATTAGAGGTAAGGAACTTTTTGGCTCGTCTCTTCATGCTCAGGATCTTGCGGCGGTGTTTGGTGATGGTATACTAGTTGGGTGTAATGTGGGTGGTGGTCACATTTCAATACTGGAACTTTAATGGAATCATCCAGGAAGTGAATCAGAAGTTATTGGACATAGGGAACATGATTGTGCATCACATCATAGGCAAGTGTACTAGTAGGGGGAGTAGTACCAGTCTTCAGGGTTAGATTCCCAGTCAAAGCAGACACGAGGTGCTCCAGCCTCCACACAGGCCAGATGTAGAGGGGTCTTCCCATCCTCTGGATAGAAGGAATGTTTGTTTTATGTAGGACTGGATGAGAGGAACTGTGTGGTCCCAATAATGGTTAGGCTTTCCCAGTAGATTTGGTTGATTGGCAGTCAAAAGCGATAGGCAAAATGTGGATATGTGTTGCTTTTTAATCCTGAAACTTCAATAGACTCCACCAGAAAGGGCATCAGAGTACCGGGCATAGAGGATATGGTTGTGAGCCACAGTAAAGGTAAGGGTGTCGTCAGGGGAGTAAAACCAGTCTTCAGGGTCAGGTTCCCAGTAGATACAGATTTGAGCCCTTAGGTTCTCCACACAGGCTCCTGGTTCTCAATAGCCCAACAAAACAGGTCAGTTGTAAATATGTAGTCCGGCCACACATTGTCAATCCAATGCAGAGGAGAACTCCAGCTTTATTCCTCTAGTAGAGATGAGCAAACAGACTGGAATATTTGGGTGAAACCCAGTTAGTGTCTAAATTGTTTAGGTTTTGGAGTGAAACAGAATAAATGGAGATTCAACCAAACTGGGATCAACAAAATATTCCAAAGTTAGATTTTGGAAAGAAACTGAATGAATTGCATTTCGTCTCGGAAAAACTAAAATGTCCGCCATTAAATATATAGCATAGAAAAAATACATGTCTTGTGAGTCAGATGTTCTGGTGCCACCTGATATCCTCTGTCAATAGTGGCAGAACACCTTAGTGCTGTCATATACAGTATATAAGATGCTGTGGGCTGCAACACAAGGCAAAGCTTACAATACAGCTAGGAGTAGGAGAAATAGAACACAGTTTAGTCAGATTCAATAAATTACAGGCAAATAGTGATAGAAATCCTAGGTGTCAATCTCCATATTTTCACCAGAGCTGGATATTTTGGACATCATATCCTGGTCTCTCTCTTATTGGGGGTTGATATCACCCAATGGCACTAGGATCAAGACCAGATCAGCTCTTAGTTCACTCGCCAGATGTAAGGCAGTCTTCCCATCCCCTGGAGCAAAGTAATGCTCCAGTTTTATATAGGACTGGAGGTGAGCGTTGCCCGAGCTTTGTCAGGATCTCCCGCTGGTGGTCGCCTTCCATGCCTAGCACTTTGGAAAGTGCATCAAGAGGTATCGGGCATATGGAAAGTGACTTGTGCATCACTGCATAGGTGAGGGCACTAGAAGGAGTAGTACCAGTCTTTGGGTCAGGTAACCAGTTAAGGTCGTCTTCCCGTTCCCTGGAGTGATGTAATGCTCCAGGGTTTTAGTACTGGAATTGAACTTTTTGTACAGCCTCAAGGATGATTGTCAGGATCTCCTGCCGGTTATATCTTATGGCCAGACCCAGGGTGATATACATAGCATGGCTGGTGGTCAAATGTCATTCCTAGCACTTTGGTTGACTCTTCTGGAAAGTGAGTCAAGAGGTACTGCTCATAGGTTATGATTATGCATCACGGCATATGTGAGGGCACTAGAAGGGGAGTAGTACCAGTCTTTGGGTCAGGTAAGCAGTCAAAGCAGGCTTGAGCTTTCAGCTTCTCCAGTCTCCATACAGGCTCCTGGTTGTCAATAACTGGATTCGACCCAAATATTCCAAATTGTACACAACAGAATAAATGGCGATTTAGTCTACTACAAACCAAAGTGGCTGCCACCACATATTGCATAGTAAAAATACACACATCTTGTGAGTCAGATGTTCTGGTTCCACCTGACAACCTCTCAGCCAATAGTCCAGTGGTAGGAGGACACCTTTTTATATACTGTGACATCAGCAAGGGAGGAAGTAGGGGATGGATGTGGTGGTCATTACATCGCAGGATAGAGCATGGAGTGTGGCAAAGCTTACAATACAGCTAGGAGTAGGAGAAATAGAACACAGTTTAGTCAGATTCAATAAATTAGAGAATATCTGCCGTGAGCTTGACTGCTGCAGTAATAAAAGATCGTTTTTAACCCTTTAGTTGACAATCTTATTTTCTGTTTTGGAATAGCAGTTTCATCTGTCCATAGATGAACAGTTTTTACTGGCAATCTCATATCACCTGAGCTGGATATTTTGGACATCATATCCATAGGTGTGTCCACTTTTATTGGTGGTTGATGTTGCCCCATGGCACAAAAGAATCAACACCATGTCACCTCTAAGCTCACACCAGATGTAAGGCAGTCTGTCCCCTGGAACGAGGTAATGCTCCAGGTTTATATAGGAGCTGGGGGAGAACTTTTTGTCCAGCCTCAAGGATAATGGTCAGGAAATCCCGCCGGTTATGTTTATGGCCAGACCCAGGTGATAGGCGTAACATGGCGGCTGGTCGCCTTTCATTCCTGGCACTTTGGACGACTCTGGGAAATTTCAAAAGGTACCAGGCATAGGTTATATGGTTATGCCTCACGGCATAGGTGAGGGCTCTAGAAGGGGAGTAGTACCAATCTTCGGGGTCAGGTTCCCAGTCGAAGCAGACTTGAGCTCTCAGCTTCTCCAGTCTCCATACAGGCTCCTGGTTCTTGATGGCCTGAGGAAACCAGAAAGATACAGGGTTATAGTCCAGGCAGAGATCCTCCATCTTTCATCCAAGCCAGAGTAGACTTCAGGTTATCCAGTTTGTCCTCCTAGACTCCATATATACAGAATATATACAGGACTCAGGTGACATCCGTACACTGGTGTGATATGTACCATATTTGTTGAAAGGGTGGTTAAATATTTTATAATTGACAACCTGTCCTATAGACTGTCAGATCGGTGGGGGCCGATTTTGCTGACAACCTCCGCCAATCACCTCAGTCAGTCTTGGGGGAAAGCTGAGGTAGTATAGGGAATACTAAGTATAGTAATTTCTGCAGGTGGCAATTTGTGTGTTGGGGGGAGCCACAAGGGCAACGTACTGTGGCCCCACAGTAGCTGTTAAGGCTACTAAAGGGGCATATTCTTTGTGGAGGAGCCAAAGGACAAGGTTTGGAATGAGTATAAATATAGAAATCCAGAATATATAAAGTTTTTCCCTTGTGGTGGTCAGCTGTGAACGATCTATATAGGAATAAATATATCTAACCTAAACATCAATTAATATATAGAGAAATGATCCAAACTATATACAGCACAAATATATAGATCTATAATATACAATCTCATACCAGTGTGCCAATATAACTGTGAACAATGAAAATTGCATAGTATCCAAATCACAACTACATGAAAATATATGATGGGAATAAAACTGGTGGATCATCCTCATGAAATCCAATAAATCCCCAAATGTCGTCGGCTTCACGTTCAAAAACTACAAAAATATTTCCAATGGCAAAAGTGGAAGATATTGCAGATATATCCATGAATAAACCATCATGTCTCAGGTACAGGGAAAAATAAACCTATTGCAATAAGTGTAAATTATGTACATAGTTGTAATGAAATCCCCTATGTAATATTTATATAGTCTGCATATTTATACACACCTGACCGTCTGTCAAAGTGAAAATATACCAACTGGTAAATTATTAAATTACAATTTTTTTAATGTAAATATTTCACAAGATGGCGTCTAATTTACCATTTGAATTCCGTTCATTGATCCAATTAGGGGCTCCTGTATTCAGGGTGACAGCGCTAACAAATGACAATAAGGATACAGGAGGGCATTAATGTTTCCCAGGAAATCCCTTTAAGCTTCATTTACATAAAAACGTGGAAGAAAATATACATTCAAATGACTTTCCACGAGAATGAACTCCTCTGGAAACCAAGAGACGTTCACTATATACAATTAGCTATCTGGGATGTGGCATTGCTGATGGTGTCCTAATGTCCCCCCATACCCAGAGAACCCATTTTTCACCATATGAGGTATTGGTAACCTGAATACATCCCAGAAGGTTAAATGATGGCAGTCTTCATTGACATCAAACCCAACGGAGCGGCCTCTTCCCCAGCAGATAGGCATAAATGGCCTCTCCCAGTATTCCCAGTTGTTCCACAAGGTTCTTCTCTAATGTAAACTTGTGGGAGGTGCAAAGAGCAGGAGATGGGCTAAACATTGGACCTTCAATTTCATGTTGTCCCTTGTGCTTGATAGTTGGATCAATATAACATCCATGGGTGTATGTCCACTCTATCTCTCCATGTTACAGCAAGACCAGATCAGATCTGTGGCCCCTCCTTGTAAATCTCCATGTGGATAAGGTGCACGACACCCTCAATACATGGAGCATAAACTATGGGCAGGGACAATACATTAGCAGCATCAGAGGCCACAGTCTAGAAATGCAGCAAGTCCCGGTACTTTCTAATACTGACATCACTTACAGGTGCAGGGCAGGCACAGTCTATACATCAGATGGGACCCATCAGTCCAATGTGGAGAAACTGGAGGAGGCAATTTCCAACCCCCAACTGCATCAGGACAAGCCATTGCTTACACTCCCCCTTCTCATTTCATGGTTATAAGGCGAAGCACTTTCACTGTATATAGGAAAACTAGGTTTGTAGTTTGGGGATTTGTTTGCAGGGATTCCTGAGCGGCCGCCATATTTATAGACCTGACATTTGCTGCAATATTACAAGAGGTTTATGTTCATGTATGTTGAATACATGTCTTGTACCCAAGTTCTTGGCTGAGGGATCATCTGTAAGAATCTCCTAGTATTCCTTATCTGGTAGAATTCTGTGATCTCGCCATCTTGGTCTAATATTACTGCCCCTCCCCCCTTTATCTGCAGGACGTATTACAATACTATTGCTCTTCAGTGTAGATAAAGCCTTTCCTTCTGATTCTACTTCCATTGTCTTATATCATGATCTTAGCTCCTAGGGTCGCCCCCCCTGAGATGCTGTATCCTGGGGACATGCTACTGTGCGGGGGCCACAAGGGAGGTGTTCTGCAGTATAGGGGTCACATGGGCCACATGTAATGATGGCCCCCACACTGTAGCATCACCACTCACAATAGATGTCGCTGCTTATCTTCTCCTCCCGCATGTCTACAATACTGTCCCATAGACACTCAATGAGTCGGCGTCCGGGTTTTGCTGCCTATGGCCATGACTGTGCTGTAAAGCAGATCACTAAATGCTGTTACCAGAGCAGAGGAGAAGCTCAGACAAATCTACAATCTGAAAATACATTGAGGAAAGGGATTTCACCATCTGGATTTAGTAAATGAAAATATTGGTGGCTTTCATTATAAAACAATTACTCAATTTCCCATTACTTACACTATGTAGCACCAACATTATGTAGTTCTGTACAGAAATTCTGTCCTTCACTTCAAAATCTGAATATCCAATGTCCCTGTCTCATACTTTCCCAGGTCAGTTTCATAGGAAGTATGTTAAAGGGACAAATAGCGCCATCCCCTGTATAGTGGCCAGTCACTGGTACTGCAGTTCAGCTCTCATTTGAAGACACTGGTCAAATCTGTACCCAGGACCCCATTTCTGCAGGGTGACACTGCTAACATCACACTGGAGGAGCTTCAATGTCATGTCCAAGTTTAATAGTTGGGTTAATGTAACATCCATGGGTGTATGTCCGCTCTTATTGGCTGCTGACATTGCCCCATAGCACAGCAAGATCAAGACCAGATCAGATCTCAGGAATTCACAGACCAGATGTAGAGGATTCTTCTCATCCCCAGGATAGAATTAATGCTCTAGATTTATGTAGGACTGGAGGTAAGGAACTTTTTGGCAGGTCTCAATAATTTATGGTCAGGATCTTCCATCGACTGTAGGTGATGGCCAGACCCAGACGATAGGTGTAACAGGGTTGGTGGCCACATTTCATTCCTAGAACTTTAATGGAATTCTTTGGGAATTGCGTCAGAAGGTATTGGGTATAGGGGGATGATATGGTTGTGCATCACAGCATAGGTAATTGTTCTAGTAGGGGAGTAAAACCAGTCCCCAGTTGGAGCAAACTCGAGGCCTTAGGTGCTCCGGCCTCCACACAGGCCAGATGTAGAGGGGTCTTCCCATCCTCTGGATAGAAGTAATGTTCTAGTTTTATGTAGGATTGGAGAGGAACTGTGTGGTCCCAAATAGGATTTTCCAGTGTATTTGGCAGATCCAAGTGATAGGCTTATCATGGATATTTGTTGCATTTAAATCCTGAAACATTAATATCTTCCCCTGGGAAGTGCATCAGAGAGTACTGGGCATAGAGGATATGGTGGTGAGCCACGGTAATGGTAAGGGCATCAGAAGGGGAGTAAAACCAGTCTTCAAGGTCAGGTTCCCAGTTGATACAGATTTGAGCCTTTAGGTTCTCCTTACAGGCTCTTAGTTCTCGATAGCCCAACAAAACAGGTCAGTTGTAAATATGTAGTCCGGCCACATTGTCAACCCAAGCCAAAGGAGAACTCCAGATTTATTCCCCTAGTAGAGATGAACAAACAGATTCATCACTAACTGGGCTCAACCCAAATATTCCAAAGTGTTAGATTTTGGAAAGAAACAGAATAAATGGCATTTTGTCTTGGAAAAACTAAAATGTCCGCCATTAAATAGCATAAAAAAAATACACGTCACTGATCTGGTGCCACCTGACATCAGCTGACAACCTCAGTCAATAGTCAGTGGCAGGAGGACTCCTTAGTTTTGATGTCATATACAGTATATAAGAGGCTGGAACACAAGGCAAAGCTTACAATAAAGCTAGGAATAGGAGAAATAGAACACAATTTAGTCAGATTCAATAAACTATATCTCTGCTGTAAACCTGACTGCAGTAATACAAAGGACAGTTTAACCCTTTTAGTTGACAATCTTTTTCAGTTTTGCAATAGGGCAGTTTCATCTGTCATAGATGAACAGTTCTTACTGGCAGTCAATCTCATATTTTCACCTGAGGTGGATGTTTTCGATATAATCATCCATGGGTGTGTCCACTTTTATTGGTGGTTGGTTGATATTGCCCCATGGCACACAAGGATCAACACCATGTCACCTCTAAGAAGTTTGCACGCCAGATGTGAGGCGGTCTCTCCATCCCCTGGACCAAGTAATGCTCTAGGTTTATATAGGAGCGGGGGAGAACTTTTTGTCCAGCTTCAAGGATAATGGTGAGGATCTCTCCCTGGTTATGGTTATGGCGAGACCCAGGTGATAGGCATAACGTGGCTAGTGGTCGCCTTTCATTCCTGGCACTTTCGTGAATGACTCTAGGAAGTGAGTCAAGAGGTAACGGGCATAAGGAATGTGATTGTGCATCACTGCATACTGCTGATGGTGTCCTAATGTCCCTCCATACCCAGAGGAGAACCCATTTTTCGCCATATTGGGTATTGGTAACCTGAATACATCCCAGAAGGTTAAATGATGGCAGCCTTCATTGACATCAAATCCAATGGAGCCGGCCTCTTC
This sequence comes from Leptodactylus fallax, assembly GCA_947044405.1. Lineage (NCBI taxonomy): Eukaryota > Metazoa > Chordata > Amphibia > Anura > Leptodactylidae > Leptodactylus > Leptodactylus fallax. The sequence goes on along the minus strand of CAMRHE010000570.1, from coordinate 557,690 downwards.
CCCAACAGGCATAAAATTCCTCTCCCAGTATGGCAACCCAGTATTCCCAGTTGTTCCACAAGGTTCTTCTCTTATGTAAACTTGTGGGAGATGCAAAGAGCAGGAGATGGGCTAAACATTGGACCTTCAATATAATGTCCCTTGTGCTTGATAGTTGGATCAGTGTAACATCCATGGGTGTATGTCTGATCTTATTGGCTAAGCTGAATATTTGGGACAACATAATATGAATGAGTGTGTCCAATATTATTGGGGGTTTATATCGCCCATGTCACAGGAGAAAAAGCCCAGATCAGCATAGTAGTTTACACAACAGATGTAATTTGGTCTTCCCATCCCCTGGAGTGATGTAATGCTCCAGGGTTTTAGTTTTAGTACAGCCTCAAGGATGATTGTCAGGATTTCCCGCCGGTTGTATGTTATGGTCAGACCCAGGTGATATGCATAGCGTGGCTGGTGGTCGACTTTCAATCCTGGCACTTTGGACTCATCTGGGAAATGTCAAGAGGTACCGGGCATATGTTATATGGTTATGCATCACGGCATATGTGAGGGCACTAGAAGGGGAGTAGTACCAATCTTCGGGGTCAGGTTCCCAGTCGAAGCAGACTTGAGCTCTCATCTTCTCCAGTCTCCATACAGGCTCCTGGTTCTTGATGGCCTGAGGAAACCAGAAAGATACAGGGTTGTAGTCCAGGCAGAGATCCTCCATCTTTCATCCAAGCCAGAGTAAACCTCAGGTTATCCAGTGTATCCTCCTAGACTCCTCCATATACGCAGAATATATAGAGGACTCGGGAGGTGACATCATACACTGGTGCGTCTTGTACCAGATTTGAAAGGTTTTTCAATATTTTTATAATAGACCATAGGACAGGTTCTCAATACATTACTGTCAGGGCCACTGAAAGGGCATATTCTGTGTGGGAGAGCCAAAGGACAAGGTTTGGGAGGAGTATAAATATAAAAATCCAGAATATATAAAGGTTCCCCTGTGATATTGATCAACTGTGAACGATCTATATAGAAATAAATATATCTAACCTAAACATCAATTCATATTTGGAGAAATGATCCAAACTACATACAGCACAAATATATAGAACTATAATATACAATCTCCAGGTTTCAAGGTCCCTAAGGGGTCTGATCATAGAGAACTTTTTTAAAAGTATAAAAAAAAAAAAAAAAAAAAAATTCAAATCACCTTCCCCTTTCCCTAGATCCATATATAAAAGTAAATACACATTAGGTATCCCTGCGCTCCAAAATGTCCAAACTATTAAAATATTTATCCCACAGTGAACGGCGTAGCGGTGAGGAAAATCAAAATGCCCCCTATAAAAAAATTTATCATTGGTCACAATTTGTCGACGTTTTTTTCATTTAAGGTATCAAAACATTACAAATACTATATAAAATTGTTATTGCCGTGATCGTCCTGACCCACAGAATACAGGTAACATGTCAACACAAAGTGAACTTTGTGAAATTGCCGCAAATGCATTTTTTCTCATTCCTCCTCATTCTGAATTTTTTTTTTTCCAGCATCCCAGTACATTGTAAGGTCACCATTCAATATCCTGTACAAAGTACAATTTGCTTCGAACAATAAGCAATCATGTGACTGTGAACTGAAAAATGAGTTATGGCTCTTGGAATGTGGGGAGGGAAAAATAAATGCAAAACGAAAATTCACCGGGTCCTTAAGGGGTTCAGCTTCACTTACATAAAAACTTACAAACTTACAAAGACTCAAATCAATGTCCTGGGAATGAATGAACTTTCTGGAAACCAGAGACATTCACTATATACAAGTAGATATCTGGGATGTGGCATTGCTGATGGTGTACTAATGTCCCTCCATACCCAGATGAGAACCCATTTTTCACCATATGAGGTATTGGTAACCTGAATACATCCTAAAAGGTTAAATGATGGCAGTCTTCAATGATCTCAAACCCAACGGAGCCGGCCTCTTCCCCTGCAGTATTCCCATTTCTCCTGCAAGGTCCAAGTGCATAGAGCAGGAGATGGTCTAAACATTGGACCTTCAATTTCATGTTGTCCTTAGATCTCAATATTTGGGCCAATAGAACATCCATGGGTATATGTCTATCGTCTGTTCTCGTCTCATAGCACAGCAAGACCAGATCATATCTCAGGAGTACACAGTCCATACGTAGAGGAGTCTTCTCATCCTCTGGATAGATGTAATGCTCCAGGTTTATGTAGGATTAGAGGTAAGGAACTTTATGGCTGGTCTCTTCATGCTCAGGATCTCCCGGCGGTGGTTGGTGATGGGTGTAATGCGGGTGGTGGTCGCATTCCAATACTGGAACTTTAATGGAATCTTCCAAGAAGCCCATCAGAAGTTACCGGGCATCAAATCATAGGTATGTGTACTAGTAGGGGAGTAGTACCAGTCTTCAGATTCCCAGTTGAAGCAGATTCGAGGCCTTAGGTGCTCCAGCCTCCATACAGGCCAGATGTAGAAGGGTCTTCCCATCCTCTGGATAGAAGTAACGCTCTATTTTTATGTAGGACTGGAGAGGAACTGTGTGGTCCCAATAATCGTTAGGCTTTCCCATCGGATTTGGGTGATGGGAAGACGAAAGCAATAGGTAAAATGTGGAGATTTGTTGTACTTCAGTTCTGAAACATTAATAGCCTCCATCGGGAAGTGCATCAGAAAGTACCGGGCCTAGAGGATATGGCTGTGAGCCACGGTAAAGGTAAGGGCGTCATAAAGGGGTAAATCCAGTCTACAGGGTCAGGTTCTCAGTTGCTATAGATTTGAGCCCTTAGGTTTTCCACACAGGGTCTTGGTTCTCGATAGCCCAACAAAACAGGTCAGTTGTAAATATGTAGTCCGGCCACATATTGTCAACCCAAGCCAGAGGAGAACTCCTCCAGGTTTGTTCCCCTAGTAGAGATGAGGAAACAGATTTTGAATATTTGGGTGAAACCCAGTTAGTGTCTAAATTGTTAGGTTTTGGAGCGAAACAGAACAAATAGAGATTTGTCTCAGACAAATGGCCACCACCATATATATTGCACAGCAAAAATACCGACACATGTCTGGTCGCTGAGATGATCAGCTGACAACCTTACAAATAGTCAGTGACAGACACCTTATTGTGCTGTCATGTACAGTATATAAGATGCTGTGGGCTGGAATTCGAGGCATATCAGTGATGGTGGAAGTAGGGGATGGATGTGGTGGTCATCACATTGCATGATAGAGCACTGAGTGCTGGAAAGCTTACAATACAGCTAGGAGATTCAATAAATTACAGGCAAATAGAAATCCTAGAAGTCAATCACGATCTCATATTTTCGGAAAATAGAGAATAAAAGCAGGTTCCAGCATCCAGAATTTTAAATAAAATATAACTTTTAATTCATATAAGAACAAAAAAAGGTAAGTTACATGTGAAGAGGATCCGTAACCAAGCCTGAGCTGGATATTTTTGGCAATCATATCCATGGGTGTGTGTCCACTTATATTGCTCCAGGTTAATATAAGCGGGGGAGAACTTTTTGTCCAGCCTCAATTATCATTGTCGGGATCTTCTGCCAGTTGTAAGTTATGCCCAGACCCAGGTGATAGGCGTAACGTGGCTGCTGCTCGACTTTTTTATTCCTGGCACTTTGACTCTTCCGCAAAGTTAAGAGGTACCGGGCATAGGTTATATGATTATGTATCACGGCATATGTGAGAGCACTAGAAGGGGAGTACTACCAATCTTCAGGGTCAGGTTCCCAGTCGAAGCAGACTTGAGCTCTCAGCTTCTCCAGTCTCCATACAGGCTCCTGGTTCTTGATGACCTGAGGAAACCAGAAAGATACAGGGTTGTAGTCCAGGAAGAGATCCTCCATCTTTCATCCAAGCCAGAGTAGACCTCAGGTTATCCAGTGTGTCCTCCTAGACTCCATATATACTGGACTCAGGAGGTGACATCCGTACACTGGTGTGAATTGTACCATATTTGCTGAAAGGGTGGTTAAATATTTTATACACTATAGGACAGGTTGTCAATGTCAGATTGGTGAGGGCCAATTTGCTAACAACCTCAGCCAATCACCTCAGTCAGTCTTGGGGAAAGCTGAGGTAGTATAGGGAATACTGAGTATAGTAATATAAATTCTGCAGGTGGACATTTTTGTGTGTGTTGGGGGGGGGGGAGCCACAAGGGCAACATGTACTGTGGCCCCACAGTAGCTGTCAAGGTTACTGAAGGGGCATATAAGTGACAAGGATACAGGAGGGCATTAATTGTCCCAGAAAATCCCTTTTAGCTTCATTTACATAAAAACATGGAAAATGAAATACATTGAAATGACTTTCCACGAGAATGAACTCTCTGGAAACCGAGAGATGTTCACTATATACAAGTTTGATATCTGGGATGTGGCATTGCTGATGGTGTCCTAATGTCCCTCCATACCCAAAGGAGAACCCATTTTTCACCATATGAGGTATTGGTTATCTGAATACATCCCAGAAGGTTAAATGATGGCAGTCTTCATTGACACCAAACCCAACGGAGCCGGCCTCTTCCACAGCAGATAGGCATAAATGTCCTCTCCCAGTATTCCCAGTTCCACAAGGTTCTTCTCTTCTGTAAACTTGTTGGAGGTGCAAAGAGCAGGAGATGGTCTAAACATTGGACTTTCAATTTGATGTTGTCCCTTGTGCTTGATAGTTGGATCAATATAACATCCATGGGTGTATGTCCGCTCTTATCGGCTGTTGCCATCTATAGCACAGCAAGATGAAGACCAGATCAGATCTCAGAAGTTCACAGGCAGGATGACTCCTACATCTGACTCCATGGACAGGAGTGATGCTCCAGGTTTACATAGGATCGGAGGTGAAGAACTTGTTGTCTTAATAATCATGGTCAGGATCTCCTGACTGTTGTAGGTGATCTGTTGCATTTCTATTCTAACACTTTGGCCTTTTCCTGGAAGTGTCACATTATTGAGCATAGGGGATATAGTTGTGCATTATGGCAAAGGTAAGGGTGTCAGGTGAGTAAAACCAATCCCCTGGGCCAGGTTCCCAATAGAAACAGACTTGAGCCTTTATATTCTTCACCAGGCTCCTGGCTCTTGATGTTTTCAACTGACCTGTTTCGTTGGGCTATGTAGTCCAGCCATTTTGTCCAATCGATACATTGCAGTATCTGTACATCTAATATGTATCAGGAGAGATGAGATTTCAGCTACTGAAGGTATAATCTGAGCATTGTCTAGACTGGATACTATTGTAACAACCCTCCAGCTGTGAGTATTGGTTCAGGAGAAGGGTTCTCACTAAATGCTAACATGAGGCTCTCAGACAAGATGGCCGCCCCATAACCATGTACAGAAAATAGAAAAATCTACAATCAGCAAATACATTTAGAAAAGTGATTTCATGAACAAATGAGACAATTTCCCATTACTTACAATATTTAACACCAACATATCCTGCAGCGCTGTATAGAAATTGTCCCTCTTCACATCAGTCCCTCATAGTGTAATGTCCCTTTCTGATACTTCCCAAGATCAGTTGAATAGGCAGTAAGTTAAATGGGATGTCCAATCCTCAGGCCATAAATATCTAATCTGTGGGTGCCCAAATACTGAGACCTACATAAACCAACAAGATGATCACCATACACAAGTAGATTTCCAGGATGTGGCATTGCTGGTGGTGTCCTAATGTCCCTCAATACCAAAGAATCCACTTTTCATGACATGAGGTATTGGTAACTGCTGAATACATCTCAGGTTTTCTGATTGTTGCAGAACCTTCTTCATGGACATCAAACTTGATGGATCCGGCCTTTTTCCCAGCAGGTCAGTATAAATTTCCTTTTCCTGAAACTCATCCCAGTATTCCCAGTTCTCCTGCAATGTCCTTCTAATCTGTAAAGTTCCCGGTGGAGGAAGTTCAGGAGATGACACACTGGAGCTTCAATTTCATATTGTCCCCCAAGCTGGATAGTTGGGTCAATGTAACATCCATGGGTGTATGTCCGCTCTTATGGGCTGTTGATGTTGCCCCATAGCACAGCAAGATCAAGATCCAGATCAGATGTCAGGAGTTCCAGCTATGAGTTCTTCTAATCCCCTGGATAGATGTAATGTTCCAGGTTTATGTAGGGTTGGAGGTGAGGAACTTTTTTGACTGGTCTCAATCATGGTCAGGATATTCCGGCTGTTGTAAGTGATGGCCAGATCCAGGTGATGAGCATAATGTGGCTGGTCACATTTGTCATGGAACTTTAATGAATTTCTTTGGGAAGCGCGTCAGAAGGTATTGGGCATGGAGGAGGAGGGGGGTGGGATATGATTGTGCTTCACTGCATAAGTGTGTGTTCTAGTAGGGGAGTAGTACCAGTTCCCAGTGAACCTTTTTGGCCGGCCTCAATGATCATGGTCAGGATCTCGTGGCGGTTGTTATGGCCAGACCCAGGTGATAGGCATATTGTGGCTGGTGGTCGTCTTTCAATCCTGGCACTTTGACTCTTCTGGAAAGCGAGATGAGGTACCGGGCATAGGTTATATGATAATGCATCCCGGCATATGTGAGGGCACTAGAAGGGGAGTAGTAGTCGAAGCAGACTTGAGCTCTCAGCTTCTCCAGTCTCCATACAGGCTGCTGGTTCTTGATAGCCTGAGGAAACCAGAAAGATACAGGGTTAAAATGTTAATTTTTATTTAAATGCGCTATAATGCGCTAATGAAATTCCCTATGTAATATTTGTGTGCATATCTACATATATACCAGACAAACTTCCATGTCTAAGAAAAATGTGTGCCTTGGTAGAGAAGCAATTTATAAAAAAAAATTTTTTCTTAAATTCAACCAGTAAAGTTCACAAGATGCCGCCTAATTTACCATTTGAAGTCCAATCATTGATCCCATTAGGGGCTCCTGTATTCAGGGTGACAGCGCTAACAAATGACAATAAGGATACAGGAGGGCAGTAATATTTAACACAGAAAAAAATCCCTTTAAGCTTCATTTTACATAAAAACTTGAAAAATTATTAAACTCATGAATTTCCAGGGGAATGAAATGAACTCTGGAAACCACAAAGACGTTCCCTATATGCAAGTAGATATCTGGGATGTGGCATTGCCGTCCAGATACCCTGATACGCCCTCAATACCCAAGTGAGAACCCACTTTTCATGACATGAGGTATTGGTAACTGCTGAATACATCGCAGGTTTTCTGATTGTTGCAGAATCTTCTTCATGGACATCAAATTTAATGAATTCGGCCTTTTTCCCAGCAGGTCAGTAAATATCCTCTTCCTGAAATTCACCCCAGTATTCCCAGTTCTCCGGCAAGGTCCTTCTAATCTGTAAAGTTCCCGGTGCTGGAGGAGCAGGAGATGATATACACACTGGAGCTTCAGTGTCATGTTGTCCCTTGTGCTTGATAGTTGGGTGCATGTCCATTCTCTTTTCGACTACTGACTTCTCTCCATGGAACAGCAAGATCAGATCTCAGGAGTTCACGTGCCAGATGTAAGGCTGTCTTCGCATCCTCTGGAGTAAGCAATGCTCCTGGTTTATGTAGCACTGGAGTTGAGCTCTTTGGCCTCAATTATCATTGTCAGGATCTCCTGGCAGTTGTAGGCGACTGTCAGATCCATGAATTTTAATGGAACCCACCAGGAAGTGCGTCAGAAGGTATTGGGCAAAGGGGATATGATTTAGTGGGGAGTAAAACCGGTCTTTTGGGTCAGGTTGTAGCAAAAAACAAGAAAAAGGTGAACAGCCTTAGGAAATGTCAAATTGGTCTGAAGCACAGCAATCATCCGTTGCAAGGAAATACAAGCCCACAGCCAAGGGCTGGAAGTGTAGGAAAAAGCACAAAATCCAGCAAACGGAAATTTGTGTAAAAAGTAAAACTTAGCTTTTAATAGTCCATATTAGAAATCCACTCCAACATGATTCAGGATAAGAACAAAGCTGTGAGATGGTATAAAGATCAGCTTACGCGTTTCAGAACTAAATGTTCCTTAGTCATAACATGAATCTTAACGAAGTGTGTTGCTTAAAAACCATTCAGTGAGAGCGAAGACCTGATTGGGATCAATTGATCCCAACATTATCAATGAACTAAGGCGTACACTATACACAAGGAAACACCAACCTTCATAGAAATACAATAAAAACCACAAGCTCAAAGCCACAAAAGAGAAAACCCAAAGCAATAATAAAGAATACCTGAGATCATAAGGCAAAACAATCTTAGTAAAGCTATATTTCCCAACATGACAAAATGGTGGTATATTGTGTTAGCGTTTTAATGAATGTTGAAAATTTGGCTTTTGTAAATTTTAGTATAAAATAACTACTTTTTGTAAATAGAAATCTCATTGTAGGACAAACAGACAGATCCCCATGCATTTAAATCCAAAAATAGTATAGAAAAGATGACTCTCTGCACATGTCTACAGCCCCATGACAGGAGTAAGATGTCAGGTGCCAAAAAACATCACGAAACGTCACGACTGTCTACACGTGACTTTTTTTTGCGGGGTCAGGTGTACTTTTTATTTATTCCATTTTGGGGAATGCCTATTGCTTTGATCACGCTATTCAAATCAGAGGCAAAATAGCGAAAAAAATTGTGGTCCAGCAATTTTGAACTTGTTTTTTTTTTTTTCCCACTATGTATTGCAGTCTATGGGAGATTCTGTACATTATTAATAGTAATTTTCCTATGACAGGCCTGGAAGCCTTCATAAGGCACTTGGCTGTCACAGGAACAGTACGGCTCCCGTGATTGCGCGGGAGCCGTCCTTCAAGGAAGGTACGGGGGCAGTGGGGACAAGCCCCAGGGGCAGCTTTAACTTTTGCGGGCTAACAGGTAGTAATGCCCGCGATCAGAGTGATTGCGGCGCATTAGCTCCGGGTCTATACATTACCATCAATTTCATGTTGTCCCTTGTGCTTAATAGTTAGATCAATATAACATCCATGGGTTTTGGATGTTTCATCTGTCCATAGATGAACACAGTTTTTACTGGCTGTCAATCTCATTTTTTCATCAGAGCTGGATATTTTGGACATCATATCCATGCGGGTGTCCACTTCTATTGGGGGGGTTATTACTCCATGGGACAAAAGAATCAACACCATGTCACCTAAGAAGTTTTGCACGCCAGATGTGAGGCGGTCTTTCCATCTCCTGGAGCGAAGTAATGCTCCAGGTTTATATAGGAGCGGGGGAGAAACTTTTGTCCAGCCTCAAGGATAATGGTCAGGATCTTCCACCAGTTAGGTTTATGGCCAGACCCAGGTGATGGGTGAAACGTGGCTGCTGGTCGCCTTTCATTCCTGGCACTTTGGACTCCTCTAGGAAGTGAGTCGATGTACCGAGCATAAGGAATATGAGTGTACATCACTGCATACTGCTGATGGTGTCCTAATGTCCCTCCATACCCAGAGGAGAACCCATTTCTCACCATATGAGGTATTGGTAACCTGAATACATCCTAGAAGGTTAAATAATGGCAGTCTTCATTGACATCACACCCAATGGAGCCGGCCTCTTCCCCAGCAGATAGGCATAAATGTCCTCCCAGTATTCCCAGTTGTTCCACAAGGTTCTTCTCTAATGTAAACTTGTCGGAGGTGCAAAGAGCAGGAGATGGGCTAAATATTGGACCTTCGATTTCATGCTGTCCCTTGTGCTTGATAGTTGGATGAATATAACATCCATGGGTGTATGTCCGCTCTTATTGGCTGACGTTTCTCTATGGCACAGCAAGACCAGATCTGTGGGCCTTTCCTTGTAAATGACCATGTGGATAAGGTGCACGCCACCCTTAGTACGTGGAGCATAAATTATGGGCAGGGGACACTACATTAGCTGTCATGGCACACTGGGTCAATGTTTTGAGCATCAGAGGCCACAGTCTAGAAGCTCAGCAAGTCCCGGTGCTTTCTAATTCTGACAACCTCACAGGCAGTTTCTACACCAGAAATTAAAAATTAATCCAAAAAGGATATACAGTCTCATAATCATAAGTGTAACCAATAGAGATCAGAGCAAAAAACTCACAATAAGTAACCAATAATTCTCATTCAAATCCAAAATAATCAAAATTCATCTTTATTAAACACGACATCCATTTCCTAGTACTGCCAAGTTAAAAACAGTTACGAACAAATAAACACACAATGTGGTCCAATGTGGTACACAGAGATGGCAATCATACAATAACATTAGGCGGTATAAATAACGATTCATATAAAAATAGAAAAAAGCACCAAAGCTGAGTAACACCAAATAACAATAAATTGACATTGCATTTTCACTTTCTAATATGCAAATCAAGTAATGTTAACTATGGCCAAAATGTAGTCACATATATTCCATTATAATATGAACCACCTAGTAAAGATCAATACCAACCAGCCATCATATCACCTGCGACCACATGGACCACCACCCCAATGCACGTTCTGCGATGGCTTCCTCAGGGGGTGCTGGTTCAGTGTGCTGTGGAGGTTTATATAGCAAGCAGAAGCGCTGGAAAGCTAAATTAAATCCAAATAGAGCTCACCTGTGATGTTACAGGGCGCATGAGCTAGATCTAGATCCCCATAGCAACACCCACGGCACGGAGCGCCGTTCAACTGACACACAAAGGGGCGTCGTCGTGATGAAATGTCAGAACCAAGCATCCGGCGCATGCGCACAACACAGGCAACTAGCGGTGGCCATCCTGGAATCAAGAAAACCAACAAGTGCTAAAATAGTCCAAAACAATTGCATGGCACCCTTAAAAAGTTGTCATAATATGAATGGGCATATCAGATACCAAAATTGCAGGACATGCATACATTACACATAAAGGACAACACTCAGACAAATGTACGTGAAAGTGCATAAACACATACTATAATGACATAATGACGATAATGCATTAAAAAAATTGTGTAAAAAAATTTGCAATAACACTTATGTTGCACCAATAGCGTATTAAAGTTAGTAATAATTAAGTGTACTTCATAATGTACACCATAACTAATAACTAACCAATAAATACCACAAGAAAATTCTGTATAAATGCAAACCAAAAAGGGAGCCACAACAATATTAGCATATAAAATATTGCTATATATGAGTCGCCATAAGAGCAAGATCGCCACAGAGATAGAAATCTGCATCTTCAAAAACCCCTTGCAGTAAACTAAGCGCTATGAGACCTTGGTGGAATTCTCTAAAATGGTGTGGAATAGGCTTCAAATTTGAGTTTTTCAGGGTCTTGAATCTTCATTGCATTTTTTAATCTTATGTTCCAGAATACGAACACGAAGTTCACGTGACGTAAGACCAACATATATATCGACATGGACATATTACATAGTAGACAACAGCCGCCGTTCTACAAGTGATGTGGTGAACTATTTGAAATTCTCTGTTGCCTGATGAATCCAAAAACTTGGTTTGTTTTTCCATCAAGGAACAAGCGCTGCAATCCCCACAAGGATATAATCCCCATTTAGGACCCTTATCTGTTTTTTCAAGAAATTTAGGTTTCAAAAGGGATGTACGAGATGTCATTTTTGATAACCCCGTTTAATGTCTTGACTATAACCTCTAGCCTGAAAGCTTGCAGCCAAATCAGATGCTTGTTTTTCAAAAAATTGATCTGTTGACCAGATCTGTTTTGCTCTCAAGTATTGGCCAGTAGGGATAGCTTTTAGCGTCTTTAATTGGTCCTGGGTTTCTTGGCTCGTACCCCCGTTTTTTCTTTTTGCTGTCCTCTTTACATCCTTTGGGCCAGCATCGTCTTCCTGGGCAGGACTTTGCCTAAATCTCCCGCAGCTCCAGAGTTGTTTTGGTGCACTTCACTAGTCTCTGCTGATTTTCCTGCAGCATCACATGCGGTCTACCACATGGCAGTTTCTACACCAGACTGGACCCATCTGCCTCCTCCCAGTTTCTCCATATGGACCACTTCCCGCCCCCAACATATCATTGCTCTCCAGAATAGATAAAGCCTTTCCTTCTGATTCTACTTCTATTGTCTTGTATAATGATGAATCTTACCAGGACTCTCCGGGGACAAATTCACAAAGGACCAAAGTTTGATTAAAACTTCCATATCATGACCTGGATATCTGAGTGGGCAGGTAGTGGAGGGAGCCTTCAGAGACATGTGTGTTTTCAGTAGGTGTAGAAGGTTTTCCTTCAGAAATATTTATATAATTTTTTTCAAAAATCCTGGAAAGCGCAAACAGGCAAATTTTTATCATATCAGGAATGTATCAGAGGGATTGGGACAGAATGGCCATCCCTTTTGACTACTAGATCAAGTGATGGGAAAGTAATGACAAGCAGGGCGAGGGTGTAGCACAGCTAATGTGACCCACGATCCTTGTAAAAATACACACGTCGTATGAATCTCAGAGATGGTCTGGTGCCACCTGACAACCCCTCAGTCAATAGTCAGTGGTAGGAGGACACCATAGTCCTGATGTCATACAGTATAGAAGATCCTATGGGCTGGAACATGAGGCATATCAGTGATGGTGGAAGTAGGGGATGGATGTGGTGGTCATCACATTGCAGGATACAGAGCACTGAATGCTGCAAAGCTTACAATACAGCTAGGAGTAGGAGAAATAGAACACAGTTTAGTCAGATTCAATAAATTACAGGCAAATAGTGATAGAAATCAGAGGAGTGAGGGAGAATATCTGTGCTGTGAGCCTGACTGCTGCAGTAATACAAAGGACAGCTTAACCCTTTGTTACAAATCTTATTTTCTGTTTTGCAATAGCAGTTTCATCTGTCCATAGATGAACAGTCTTTATTGGCAGTCACTCATATTTTCACCTGAGCTGGATATTTTGGACATCATATCCATGGGTGTGTCCACTCTTATTGGGGATTGATGTTGCCCCATGGCACAAAGGTATCCAACACCAGGTCACCTCTAAGAAATTTGCACGCCAGATGTAAGGCGGCCTTTCCGTCCCCTGGAGCGTACTAATGCTCCAGGTTTGAGTGGGCAAAGAACTTTGTCCAGCCTCAAGGATAATGGCCAGGATCTCCCGGCGGTTATACGTTATGGCCAGACCCTGGTGATAGGCGTAACATGGCTGGTGGTCACCTTTCATTCCGGGCACAAGGAATGTGATTATGCATCACGGCATATGTGAGGGCACTAGAAGGGGAGTAGTACCAATCTTCGGGGTCAGGTTCCCAGTCAAAGCAGACTTGAGCTCTCAGCTTCTCCAGTCTCCATACAGGCTCCTGGTTCTTGATGGCCTGAGGAAACCAGAAAGATACAGGGTTGTAGTCCAGGCAGAGATCCTCCATCTTTAATCCAAGCCAGAGTAGACCTCAGGTTATCCAGTGTGTCCTCCTAGACTAATTATATATAATCACTCAGGAGGTGACATCTGCATAATACATTTATTGTTCAGCCTCACCAGTAAGACCACAGATTCTGATCACCTCAAATACTGACCAGTCATGTAAGAGCTGTCGAATACAGAACACACACACCTCAGGTCCTGGTAAAAAAAAAAAAAAAAAAAAATTATGCAAATAAAGGTTTAAATTGTGTAAATTTAGTTGCTTTATAATGCTATGAAATCCTCTACGTTATGTTGTCTGCATATTTTCAAACACACCTGACAACTTCCATGTTATAAGTGAGTGTGCATTGATAGAGAATAATCATTTATATTTTTACATTTTTTTTTTTTTTTCCTTTATAAATTCAACCAGTAAACATTTCATAAGATGCTGCCTAATATACCATTTGAAGTCCATTCATTGATCCCATTAGGGGCTCCTGTATTCAGGGTGACAGCGCTAAAAAATGACAAGGATACAGGAGGGCATTAATATTTTGTCCCAGAAAATCCCTTTTTAAGCTTTATTTTACATAAAAACATGGAGAATAATAGACTCAAATGAATTTCCAGGGGAATGAATGAACTCTCCGGAACCCGAGAGACATTCACTATATACAAGTAGATATCTGGGATGTGGCATTGCTGATGGTGTCCTAATGTCCCTCCATACCCAGAGGAGAACCCATTTTTCACCATATGAGGTATTGGTAACCTGAATACATCCCAGAAGGTTAAATGATGGCAGTCTTCATTGACATCAAACCCAATGGAGCCGGCCTCTTCCCCAGCAGATAGGCATAAATGTCCTCTCCCAGTATTCCCAGTTGTTCCACAAGGTTCTTCTCTTCTGTAAACTTGTGGGAGGTGCAAAGAGCAGGAGATGGGCTAAACATTGGACCTTCAATTTCATGTTGTCTCTTGTGCTTGATAGTTGGATCAATATAACATCCATGCGTGTATGTCCGCTGTTATCGTCTCGCCATGTTACAGCAAGACCAGATCAGATCTGTGGCCCCTCCTTGTAAATCTCCATGTGGATAAAGTGCACAACACCCTCAATACATGGAGCATAAATTATGGGCAGGGACAATACATTAGCAGCATCAGAGGCCACAGTCTAGAAATGTTACAAACATGGGATAAACAGCACCATCCCCTGTATAGTGGCCAGTCACTGGTACTGCAGCATAGCTCTCATTTGAAGACAATGGTCAAATCTGTACCCAGGACCCCATTCCTGCAGGGTGACACTGCTAACATCACACTGGAGGAGCTTCAATGTCATGTCCAAGTTTAATAGTTGGGTTAATGTAATATCCATGGGTGTATGTCCGCTCTTATTGGCTGCTGACATTGCCCCATAGCACAGCAAGATCAAGACCAGATCAGATCTCAGGAATTCACAGACCAGATGTAGAGGATTCTTCTCATCCCCAGGATAGAATTAATGCTCTAGATTTATGTAGGACTGGAGGTAAGGAACTTTTTGGCAGGTCTCAATAATTTATGGTCAGGATCTTCCATCGACTGTAGGTGATGGCCAGACCCAGACGATAGGTGTAACAGGGTTGGTGGCCACATTTCATTCCTAGAACTTCAATGGAATTCTTTGGGAATTGCGTCAGAAGGTATTGGGTATAGGGGGATGATATGGTTGTGCATCACAGCATAGGTAATTGTTCTAGTAGGGGAGAAAAACCAGTTCCCAGTTGAAGCAGACTCGAGGCCTTAAGTGCTCCGGCCTCCACACAGGCCTCTGGATAGAAGTAATGTTCTAGTTTTATGTAGGATTGGAGAGGAACTGTGTGGTCCCAATAGGATTTTCCAGTGTATTTGGCAGATCCAAGTGATAGGCTTATCATGGATATTTGTTGCATTTAAATCCTGAAACATTAATATCTTCCCCTGGGAAGTGCATCAGAGAGTACCGGGCATAGAGGATATGGCGGTGAGCCACGGTAATGGTAAGGGCATCAGAAGGGGAGTAAAACCAGTCTTCAGGGTCAGGTTCCCAGTAGATACAGATTTGAGCCCTTAGGTTCTCCACACAGGCTTCTGGTTCTCAATAGCCCAACAAAACAGGTCAGTTGTAAATATGTAGTCCGGCCACATTGTCAACCCAAGCCAGAGGAGAACTCCAGCTTTATTCCCCTAGTAGAGATGAACAAACAGATTTCACTAACTGGGCTCAACCCAAATATTCCAAAGTGTTAGATTTTGGAAAGAAACAGAATAAATGGCATTTTGTCTCGGAAAAACTGAAATGTCCGCCATTAAATAGCATAAAAAAATACACGTCTTGTGAGTCACTGATCTGGTGCCACCTGACATCAGCTGACAACCTCAGTCAATAGTCAGTGGCAGGAGGACTCCTTAGTTTTGATGTCATATACAGTATATAAGAGGCTGGAACACAAGGCAAAGCTTACAATAAAGCTAGGAATAGGAGAAATAGAACACAATTTAGTCAGATTCAATAAACTATATCTCTGCTGTAAACCTGACTGCAGTAATACAAAGGATAGTTTAACCCTTTTAGTTGACAATCTGTTTTGCAATAGGACAGTTTCATCTGTCATAGATGAACAGTTCTTACTGGCAGTCAATCTCATATTTTCACCTGAGGTGGATGTTTTCGATATCATCCATGGGTGTGTCCACTTTTATTGGTGGTTGGTTGATATTGCCCCATGGCGCACAAGGATCAACACCATGTCACCTCTAAGAAGTTTGCACGCCAGATGTGAGACGGTCTTTCCATCCCCTGGACCAAGTAATGCTCTAGGTTTATATAGGAGCGGTGGAGAATTTTTTGTACAGCTTCAAGAAAAATGGTGAGGTTCTCTCCCCGGTTATGGTTTTGGCCAGACCCAGGTGATGGGCGTAACGTGGCTAGTGGTCGCCTTTCATTCCTGGCACTTTCGTGGGCAACTCTAGGAAGTGAGTCATGAGGTAATGGGCATAAGGAATATGATTGTGTATCACTGCATACTGCTGATGGTGTCCTAATGTCCCTCCAAACCCAGAGGAGAACCCATTTTTCGCCATATTGGGTATTGATAACCTGAATACATCCCAGAAGGTTAAATGATGGCAGTCTTCATTGACATCAAACCCAATGGAGCCGGCCTCTTCCCCAGCAGATAGGCATAAATGTCCTCCCAGTATTCCCAGTTGTTCCACAAGGTTCTTCTCTTCTGTAAACTTGTCGGAGGTGCAAAAAGCAGGAGATGGGCTAAACATTGGAGCTTCAATATTATGTCCCTTCTGCTGGATAGTTGGATCAATATAAAATCCATGGGTGTGTGTCCGCTCTTATCGGCTGAGCTGAATATTTGGGACCACATAATATGAATGAGTGTCCAATATTATTGGGGGTTTATATCGCCCATGGCACAAGATAAAGCCCAGATCATCTTAGTAGTTTGCACGACAGATGTAAGTTGGTCTTCCCATCCGCTGGAGTGTAGTAATGCTCCAGGGTTTTAGTACTGGAGGTGAAATTTTGTACAGCCTCAAGGATGATTGCCAGGATCTCCCGCCGGTTGTATGTTATGGTCAGACCCAGGTGATATGCATAGCGTGGCTGGTGGTCGACTTTGAATCCTGGCACTTTGGGCTCATCTGGGAAATGTCAAGAGGTACCGGGCATAGGTTATATGGTTATGCATCACAGCATATATGAGGGCACTAGAAGGGGAGTAGTACCAATCTTCGGGGTCAGGTTCCCAGTCGAAGCAGATTTGAGCTCTCATCTTCTCCAGTCTCCATACAGGCACCTGGTTCTTGGACTGAGGAAACCAGAAAGATACAGGGTTGTAGTCCAGGCAGAGATCCTCCATCTTTCATCCAAGCCAGAGTAGACCTCAGGTTATCCAGTGTATCCTCCTTGACTGGCCAATTATTGACAACCCCCATCAATTACCTCAGTGTCCTGGGAAATCTGGGTAGTATAGGGGATGCTGAATACTAAGTATAGTAATAAAATACCATGTAAGTGCGCATGTTTGCAGATGAGAGCATGCACTGCCTGAACTGCCTCTGTACATTGTGCACAGCCATGTCTCTTGCGAATGGCCAAGCGCATGTGCAATTTTACCCAATGCTAAATATGTGCAAGTGCCATGGAGAGTATGTATATAGATTTTTATATATATTCAAAGGAATTGTCTAGCAGAAACAATCCCAATGCAGAATAGAAGCACTGTATACAAAAAGGGGCAAAAGTGTTAATTTTACTAATGAAATTCATATACAGGGTCTGAATCATTTTATAGATCTCGCTATACAGCACATATATATGTGTGTATGTCCTGGCTATATATCATAAATTGTACAATATACATGGAGTATAAATAAATAAAATTTCACAATATATAAAGTTTTCCCCTGTGATCTATATAGGAATAAATATATCTAACCTAAACATCAATTCATATATGGCGAAATGATCCAAACTATATACAGCGCAAATATATAGATCTGTAATATACAATCTCATACCAGTGTGCCAATAGAATTGTTCACAATGAGAATTGCATAATATATAAATATCCAATTCACAACTACATGAGAATATATGATGGGAATAAAACTGGTGGATCATTCTCATGAAATAATCCAATAAATTATCCCCCAAATGGCGGCTTCATGTGAAAGATATTGCAGATATATCCATGAATAAACCACTGTCATGTCTCAGGAACCGGGGAGAGAAATAATCAACCTATTGCAAGAAATAAAGGATTAAATTGTTTTATAGAAAATAGTTGTAATATCCCCTACGTAATATTTGTTTGCAAATTTACACACACCTGACAACTTCCGTGTCAAATGAAAATGCGTCAATCTGGAAAATGATAAATTACTGTGTATATATTTTTCAAATTTCACAGGATGCCGCCTAATTTACCATTTGAATTCCGTTCCTTATTCCATTAGGGGCTCCTGTATTCAGGGTGACAGCGCTAACAAATGACAAGGATACAGGAGGGCATTAATATTTGTTCCAGAAAATCCCTTTAAGCTTCATTTACATAAAAACATGGAAAATAGACTCGCATTTCCAGGGGAATGAATGAACTCTCCAGAAACCAAGGGAGACGTTCCCTATATACAAGTAGATATCTGGGCTGTGGCATTGCTGATGGTGTCCTAATGTCCCTCCATACCCAGAGGAGAACCCATTTTTCACCATATGAGGTATTGGTAACCTGAATACATCCCAGAAGGTTAAATGATGGCAGTCTTCATTGACATCAAACCCAATGGAGCGGCCTCTTCCCCAGCAGATAGGCATAAATGTCCTCTCCCAGTATTCCCAGTTCCACAAGGTTCTTATCTTCTGTAAACTTGTCGGAGGTGCAAAGAGCAGGAGATGGGCTAAATATTGGACCTTCAATTTCATGTTGTCCCTTGTGCTTGATAGTTGGATGAATATAACATCCATGGGTGTATGTCCGCTCTTATTGGCTGACGTCTCTCTATGGCACAGCAAGACCAGATCTGTGGGCCTTTCCTTGTAAATGACCATGTGGATAAGGTGCACGCCACCCTTAGTACGTGGAGCATAAATTATGGGCAGGGGACACTACATTAGCTGTCATGGCACACTGGGTCAATGTTTTGAGCATCAGAGGCCACAGTCTAGAAGCTCAGCAAGTCCCGGTGCTTTCTAATTCTGACAACCTCACAGGCAGTTTCTACACCAGAAATAACAAATTAATCCAAAAAGGATATACAGTCTCATAATCATAAGTGTAACCAATAGAGATCAGAGCAAAAAACTCACAATAAGTAACCAATAATTCTCAACATTCAAATCCAAAATAATCAAAATTCATCTTTATTAAACACGACATCCATTTCCTAGTACTGCCAAGTTAAAAACAGTTACGAACAAGTAAACACACAATGTGGTCCAATGTGGTACACAGAGATGGCAATCATACAATAACATTAGGCGGTATAAATAACAATTCATATAAAAATAGAAAAAAAGCACCAAAGCTGAGTAACACCAAATAACAATAAATTGACATTGCATTTTCACTTTCTAATATGCAAATCAAGTAATGCTAACTGGCCAAAATTTAGTCATATATTGCATTATAATATGAACCACCTAGTAAAGATCAATACCAACCAGCCATCATATCACCTGCGACCACATGGACCACCACCCCAATGCGCGTTCTGCGATGGCTTCCTCGGAGTGCTGGTTCAGTGTGCTGTGGAGGTTTATATAGCAAGCAGAAGCGCTGGAAAGCTAAATTAAATCCAAATAGAGCTCACCTGTGATGTTACAGGGCGCATGAGCTAGATCTAGATCCCCATAGCAACACCCACGGCACGGAGCGCCGTTCAACGCATATGCGTTCAACTGACACACAAAGGGACGTCATCGTGATGAAATGATAGAACCAAGCATCCGGCGCATGCGCACAACACAGGCAACTAGCGGTGGCCATCTTGGAATCAAGAAAACCAACAAGTGCTAAAATAGTCCAAAACAATTGCATGGCACCCTTAAAAAGTTGTCATAATATGAATGGGCATATCAGATACCAAAATTGCAGGACATGCATACATTAAACATAAAGGACAACACTCAGACAAACGTACGTGAAAGTGCATAAAAAACACATACTATAATGACATAACGACGATAATAAATTTAAAAAATTGTGTGAAGAAAAAAAAAATAAAAAATTAGTAAATGCAATAACACTTATATTGCACCAATAGTGTATTAAAGTGAGTGGATGACTATGAAAAGTGTAAAGTGAGCAATAAAGTACTTCAAAATGTACACCATAACTAATAACTAACCAATAAATACCACAAGAAAATTCTGTATAAATGCAAACCAAAAAGGGAGCCACAACAATATTACCATATAAAATATTGCTATATATGAGTCGCCATAAGAGCAAGATCGCCACAGAGATAGAAATCTGCATCTTCAAAAACCCCTTGCAGTAAACTAAGCGCTATGAGACCTTGGTGGAATTCTCTAAAATGGTGTGGAATAGGCTTCAAATTTGAGTTTTTCAGGGTCTTGAATCTTCATTGCATTTTTTAATCTTATGTTCCAGAATACGAACACGAAGTTCACGTGACGTAAGACCAACATATATATCGACATGGACATATTGCATAGTAGACAACAGCCGCCGTTCTACAAGTGATGTGGTGAAATTCTCTGTTGCCTGGTGAATCCAAAAACTTGGTTTGTTTTTCCATCAAGGAACAAGCGCTGCAATCCCCACAAGGATATAATCCCCATTTAGGACCCTTATTATCTGTTTTTTCAAGAAACTTAGGTTTCAAAAGGGATGCACGAGATGTCATTTTTGATAACCCCGTTTAATGTCTTGACTATAACCTCTAGCCTGAAAGCTTGCAGCCAAATCAGATGCTTGTTTTTCAAAAAATTGATCTGTTGACCAGATCCGTTTTGCTCTCTCAAGTATTGGCCTGTAGGGATAGCTTTTAGCGTCTTTAATTGGTCTTGGGTTTCTTGTCTGAGGCTCATACCCACATTTTTTCTTTTTGCTGTCCTCTTTACATCCTTTGGGCCAGCATCGTCTTCCTGGGCAGGACTTTGCCTAAATCTCCCGCAGCTCCAGCGTTGTTTTGGTGCACTTCACTAGTCTTTGCTGATTTTCCTGCAGCATCACATGCGGTCTACCACATGGCAGTTTCTACACCAGACTGGACCCATCTGCCGCCTCCCAGTTTCTCCATATGGACCACTTCCCGCCCTCAAAATATTATTGCTCTGCAGAGTAGATAAAGCCTTTCCTTCTGATTCTACTTCTATTGTCTTGTATAATGATGAATCTTACCAGGACTCTCCGGGGACAAACTCACAAAGGACCAAAGTTTGATTTAAAACTTCCATATCATGACCTGGATATTGGAGTAGGCGGGTGGTGGACGGTGCCTTCAGAGACATGTGTGTTTCAGTAGGTGTAGAAGGTTTCCTTCCTTCAGAAATATTTTTATACAATTTTTTTCAAAAATCCTGGAAAGCGCAAACAGGCAAATTTTTATCAAATATCAGGAATGTATCAGAGGGATTGGGACAGAATGACCATCCCTTTTGACTACTAGATCAAGTGATGGGAAAGTAATGACAAGCAGGGCGAGGGTGTAGCACAGCTAATGTGACCCACGATCCTTGTAAAAATACACACGTGTTGTATGAATCACAGAGATGGTCTGGTGCCACCTGACAACCCCTCAGCCAATAGTCAGTGGTAGGAGGACACCATAGTCCTGATGTCATACAGTATAGAAGATCCTATGGGCTGGAACATGAGGCATATCAGTGATGGTGTAAGTAGGGGATGGATGTGGTGGTCATCACATTGCAGGATACAGAGCACTGAGTGCGGCAAAGCTTACAATACAGCTAGGAGTAGGAGAAATAGAACACAGTTTAGTCAGATTCAATAAATTACAGGCAAATAGTGATAGAAATCAGAGGAGTGAGGGAGAATATCTGTGCTGTGAGCCTGACTGCTGCAGTAATACACAGGACAGCTTAACCCTTTGTTACAAATCTTATTTTCTGTTTTGCAATCGAGCGGTTTCATCTGTCCATAGATGAACAGTTTTTACTGGCAGTCAATCTCATATTTTCACCTGAGCTGGATATTTTGGACATCATATCCATAGGTGTGTCCACTCTTATTGGGGATTGATGTTGCCCCATGGCACAAAGGTATCCAACACCAGGTCACCTCTAAGAAATTCGCACGCCAGATGTAAGGCGGTCTTTCCGTCCCCTGGAGCGTAGTAATGCTCCAGGTTTGAGTGGGGGAAGAACTTTGTCCAGCCTCAAGGATAATGGTCAGGATCTCCTGGTGGTTATACGTTATGGCCAGACCCTGGTGATAGGCGTAACATGGCTGGTGGTCACCTTTCACTCCGGGCACAAGGAATGTGATTGTGGATCACGGCATAGGTGAGTGGACTAGAAGGGGAGTAGTACCAATCTTCGGGCTCAGGTTCCCAGTCAAAGCAGACTTGAGCTCTCATCTTCTCCAGTCTCCATACATGCTCCTGGTTCTTGATGGCCTGAGGAAACCAGAAAGATACAGGGTTGTAGTCCAGGCAGAGATCCTCCATCTTTCATCCAAGCCAGAGTAGACCTCAGGTTATCCAGTGTGTCCTAGACTATAATTTATATCAATCAGGAGGTGACCTCTGCATAATACATTTATTGTTCAGCCTCACCAGTAAGACCACAGATTCTAATCACTTCAAATACTGACCAGTCATGTAAGAGCTGTCGAATACAGAACACACACACCTCAGGTCCTGGTTTAAAAAAAAAAAAAAAAAAAAAAAAAATTCAAATGTTTAAGTTGTGTAAATTTAGTTGCTTTATAATGCTATGAAATCCTCTACGTAATGTTGTCTGCATATTTCCATACACACCTGACAACTGCCATGTCATAAGTGAAAGTGTGCATTGATAGAGAATAATCCATTTTTTTTTTTTTTTTTTTTTGTTTTATAAATTCAACCAGTAAATATTTCACAAGATGCCGCCTAATATACCATTTGAATTCCGTTCATTGATCCCATTAGGCGCTCCTGTATTCAGGGTGACAGCAATAACAAATGACACTAAGGATACAGGAGGGCATTAATTTGTCCCAGAAAATCCCTTTTTAAGCTTTATTTTACATAAAAACATGGAGAATAGACTCAAATGAATTTCCAGGGGAATGAATGAACTCTCCGGAACCCGAGAGACATTCACTATATATACAAGTAGCTATCTGGGATGTGACATTGCTGATGGTGTACTAATGTCCCTCCATACCCAGAGGAGAACCCATTTTTCACCATATGAGGTATTGGTAACCTGAATACATCCCAGAAGACTAAATGATGGCAGTTTTCCATGATCTGAAACCCAACGGAGTCGGCCTTTTCCCCAGCAGTATTTCCATTTCTCCTGCAAGGTCCAAGTGCAAAGAGCAGGAGATGGTCTAAACACTGGATCTTCAATTTCATGTTGTCCTTAGATCTCAATATTTGAGTCAATATATCATCCGTGGGTATATGTCTATCATCTGTTCTTGTCTCATAGCACAAAGAGACCATATCAGATCTCAGGAGTACAGTCCATACGTAGAGGAGTCTTCTCATCCTCTGGATAGATGTAATGCTCCAGGTTTATGTAGGATTAGAGGAACCTTTTGGCCGGTCTCTCTTCATGCTCAGGATCTCCCAGTGGTGGTTGGTGATGGGTGTAATGTGGATGATGGTTGCATTCCAATACTGGAACTTTAGTGGAATCATCCAGGAAGCGTATCAGAAGTTACCGGGCATAGGGAACATGAAATTCCGGACATGAAATATTTGGAGACCACAGATATTAAAACTTCACTTTTATTATTTTTAGTGGTTAATATTAAATCACCCAATGGAAGAAGGGCAAATATAATAACAATCTGCTAATCCCATCCACACAAAGCAGATCCAATATATCACACTGCACTAGCTGTGCAATAACTAAGGAACCATAGAATATATTGTAGCCCTAGGACCAAATATAAATTGCCTAGAATCTATAGTCTTCAAAGAATATTCTTGAATAAACCAAACCTATGGAACCTAACTCAACTGCCTAAAAAATCTTGCAGCCACGTTTCAGATTGAATCAAATTGCAATATACTATCACAGATGAAATAATGATTGGAAATCAGCACTCCTCCTATATCCTGAGACTACTGGCCTAATACCACGCCAACAGGACTCAGAGGGACTAGGTGTTCCAAATAAAAGCAATCCAGATTCAAAACTGAAGCTGACTAATATGACTAACTCCTAGATGTTTAAATAAACCGCCCAACGCGTTTCCTCAAGATTCATCAGGGGCAAATATCACAAACTCAATTTCTATATAAGCAGTTTAACTGCTATTACAAGATGTACACGATGTTTTTAGCAGAATTTCACGGCGTGACTGCTCTGATAATGGCATAGGGAACATGATTGCATCACATCATAGGTAAGTATACTAGTAGGGGGAGTAGTACCAGTCTTCAGGGTTAGATTCCCAGTCAAAGCAGACACGAGGTGCTCCGTCCTCCACACACCAGATGTAGAGGGGTCTTCCCATCCTCTGGATAGAAGGAATGCTCTATTTTTACGTAGGACTGGAGGAGAGGAACTGTGTGGTCCCAATATTCGTTAGGCTTTCCCATCAGATTTGGGTGATGGGCAGATGAAAGCGATAGGCAAAACGTGGATATTTGTTGTACTTCAATCCTGAAACATTAATAGCCTCCATCGGGAAGTGCATCAGAGAGTACTGGGCATAGAGGATATGGCTGTGAGCCACGGTAAAGGTAAGGGCGTCATAAAGGGGTAAAACCCGTCTACAGGGTCAAGTTCCCAATTGATACAGATTTGAGCCCTTAGGTTCTCCACACAGGCTCCTGGTTCGCAATAGCCCAACAAAACAGGTCAGTTGTAAATATGTAGTCCGGCCACATATTGTCAGTCCAAGCCAGAGGAGAACTCCAGCTTTATTCCCCTAGTAGAGATGAGCAATCAGATTGGAATATTTGGGTGAAACCCAGTTAGTGTCTAAATTGTTAGGTTTTGGAGCAAAACCGAATAAATGGAGATTCGTCTCAAACTAAATTGGCCACCACCATATATATTGCACAGTAAAAATACCAACACGTGCTGTCATATACAGTATATAAGATGCTGTGGGCTGGAATTCGAGGCATATCAGTGATGAAGTAGGGGATGGATGTGTTAATCATCACATTGCAGGATAAAGTGCTGCAAAGCTTACAATACAGCTAGGAGATTCAATAAATTACAGGCAAATAGAAATCCTAGAAGTCAATCACGATCACGAGCGGGGGAGAACTTTTTGTCCAGCCTCAATTATCATTGTCGGGATCTTCTGCCAGTTGTAAGTTATGCCCAGACCCAGGTGATAGGCGTAACGTGGCTGCTGCTCGACTTTTTTTATTCCTGGCATTTTGACTCTTCCGCAAAGTGAGTTAAGAGGTACCGGGCATAGGTTATATGATTATGTATCACGGCATATGTGAGGGCACTAGAAGGGGAGTAGTACCAATCTTCGGGGTCAGGTTCCCAGTTGAAGCAGACTTGAGCTCTCATCTTCTCCAGTCTCCATACAGGCTCCTGGTTCTTGATGGCCTGAGGAAACCAGAAAGATACAGGGTTGTAGTCCAGGCAGAGATCCTCCATCTTTCATCCAAGCCAGAGTAGACTTCAGGTTATCCAGTGTATCCTCCTTGACTGGCAGATTGACAACCCCCATCAATTACCTCAGTCAGTGTCCTGGGAAATCTGGGTAGTATAGTATAGAATTTTTATATATTATTACTTTTGTCAGATTCAAGTTATTTCTGTGACCATTGTGGGGTTTTCTTTCATTAAACGAGGGAGGGAACAACAATTTTGTCCACGTGTGTATAAAGTTTTCCCCTGTGATAATGATGAACTCTGATCGATATAGGAATAAATATATCTAACCTAAACATCAATTCATATATGAAGAAATGATCCAAACTATATACAGCCCAAATATATAGAACTAGAATATACAATCTCCAGGTTTCAAGGGAATTTTTAAGTGTAGACTTCAAATCACCCCCTTTCCCTAGATCA
Organism: Leptodactylus fallax; assembly: GCA_947044405.1. NCBI lineage: Eukaryota > Metazoa > Chordata > Amphibia > Anura > Leptodactylidae > Leptodactylus > Leptodactylus fallax. The sequence continues at coordinate 531,611 of CAMRHE010000570.1, read as the reverse complement.
GATATAAATGTGGTGGTGATGGATATAATGCGGGTGGTCACATTTCAATACTGGAAATTTAGTGGAATCTTCCAGGAAGTGCATCAGAAGTTATTGGACATAGGGAACATGATTGTGCATCACATCATAGGCAAGTGTACTAGTAGGGGAGTACTACCAGTCTTCAGGGTTTAGATTGCCAGTCGAAGCAGACACAAGGTCTTGGGTGCTCCAGCCTCTACACAAGCCACTTGTAGAAGGGTCTTTCCATCATCTGGATAGAAGTAATGTTCTATTTTTATGTAGGACTGGAGGAGAGGAACTGTGTGGTTCCAATAATTGTTAGGCTTTCCCAGCAGATTTGGGTGATTGCCAGATGAAAACGATAGGCAAAATGTGGAGATTTGTTGTTCTTCATTCCTGAAACATTTAATAGCCATATTAGGATATAGCTGTGAGCCATGTTAAAGGTAAGGGCATCAGAAGGGGAGTAAAACCAGTCTTCAGGGTCAGGTTCCCAGTAGATACAGATTTGAGCCCTTAGGTTCTCCACACAGGCTCCTGGTTCTCGATAGCCCAACAAAACAGGTCAGTTGTAAATATGTAGTCCGGCCACATATTGCTAACCCAAGCCAGAGGAGAACTCCAGCTTTATTCCCGTAGTAGAGATGAGCAAACAGATTCGTCACTAACTGGGCTCGACCCAAATATTCCAAACTGTTAGGTTTTTGGAGCGAAACAATAAATGGAGATTCGTCTCGGACAAACTAAAATGGCCGCCACCATATATATTGCATAGTAAAAATACCAACACATGTCTTGAGTCACTGAGATGTTGTTGTGCCACCTGAAATCAACTGACAACATCACCAATAGTGACAGTAGGACACCTTTTATTGTGCTGATGTCATATACAGTATATAAGATGCTGTGGGCTGGAACACAAGGCATATCAGAGATGGTGGAAGTAGGGGATGGATGTGTTTCATCACTATGCAGGATACAGAGCACTGAGTGCTGCAAAGCTTACAATACAGCTAGGAGTAGGAGAAATAGAACACAGTTTAGTCAGATTCAATAAATTACAGGCAAGTTAGTGAGATCATAGATGGGAGTGAGGGAGAATATCTGTGCTGTGAGCCTGACTGCTGCAGTAATAAAGAACAGCTTAACCCTTTGTTACAAATCTTATATTCTGTTTTGCAATAAAGCAGTTTCATTTGTCCATAGATGAACACAGTTTTTACTGGCAGTCAATCTCTTTTTTTCACATGCGCTGAATATTTTGGTCGTCATTATATCCATGGGGGTGTCTACTTTTATTGGATGTTATTGACCCATGGCGCACAAGGATCAACATGGTCACCTCTAAGAAGTTCGCACACCAGATGTAAGGCGTTCTTTCCATCCCCTGCAGTGGAGTAATGCTCCAGGGTTTTAGTACTGTAGGTGAACTTTCAGTACAGCCTCAAGGATGATTGTCAAGATCTCCCGCCGGTTTTATTGTTATGGCCAGACCCAGGTAAAATGCATAGTGTGACTGGTGGGCGACTTTCAATCCTGGCTCTTTGGACTCCTCTGGGAAATATCAAGAGGTACCGGGCATAGGTTATATGATTATGCATCACGGCATATGTGAGGGCACTAGAAGGGGAGTAGTACCAATCTTCGGGGTCATGTTCCCAGTTGAAGCAGACTTGAGCTCTCAGCTTCTCCAGTCTCCATACAGGCTCCTGATTCTTGATGGCCTGAGGAAACCAGAAAGATACAGGGTTTTATCCCAAAAAAACACATTGCAGTGAGAAGGCGCCCCCTCCTGAATAGAATAACACATCTCTATTGACAGAATATACAAAAAAGAACTCTCAAAACCTTTAAAACCAGACAAATGAGGCTCAGCCATAATTAGGGGGACCCACCAGCCAGGGCAGAATCCAGATTACTCAAGGAGCACAAAATATAAAAGCGTGAATGAAATCTGGGAATCCCCAAATGCATCATACCAGGTATCCAGAACATGAGGACATAGCAGCAACAATACCAGGAACATGAACTAATCCCCAAATGTGCAAACACAGAAGATGCACTGGCTGGAGACCCCCCCCACCCCCCATGTGTATCACCGCTATATTGTGGCTTCAGTCCTACCTCATAAGCGTGTACGTATGGCACGGATACCATGTAAGTGCACATGCTTGTAGATAAGAGCGCATGCACTGTCCGTACTGCCTCTGTACATTGTGTGCACGGCCATGTCTTTTGTGAGGGGCCATGCACATGTGCAATCTTTCCCTCTGCTAAATATGCGCAAGCGCCACGGATGCAATGTGTAATATTCTAGCAGTCTAGCGGACACAATCCCAATGCAGGATAAGTGCTGTATACAAAAAGGGGCAAAAGTATTTATAAAATTCATATATAGGGTCTGAACTCTGAACGATCTATATAGGATTAAATATATCTAACCTAAACATCAATTCATATATGGAGAAATGATCTAAACTATATACAGCACAAATAGAACTAGAATATACAATCTCATACCACACTGTGCCAATATAATTATAAACTGAACAATGAGAATTTTTTTTACATTTGTAGAAAGTGCATAATATATAAATATCCAAATCGCAATATATGATAGGAATAAAACAGATCATCCTCATGAAATAATCCAAAAAAAAAATCCCCCAAATGTCGGCGGCTTCAAGTTCAAAAACTACAAAAAAAAAAAAAAAAAATTTTTCCAATGGCCAAAAGTGGAAAATATTGCAGATTATATCAATGAATCCACTGTCCTGTCTCAGGTACTAGAAATAAAAAAAAATCCTATTGCAAAACATAAAGGTATAAATTATATTGCTTTATGATGTAATATCCCCAATGTAATATTTATATTGTCTGCATATTTATACACACCTGACAACTTCTGTGTGTCCAGTGAGAATGCATCAACCGGAAAAAATAATTACAATATTTTTATTTTTTATAAAGTTTCACAAGATGCCGCCTAACTTACCACTTGAATTCCATTCATTGATCCCAATTAAGGGCTCCTGTATTCAGGGTCACAGTGCTAACAAATGACAAGGATAAAGAAGGGCATTATTTGTCCCAGAAAATCCCTTTAAGCTTCATTTACATAAAAACATGGAAAATAGACTCGAATTTCCAGGGGAATGAATAAAACTCTGGAAACCACCGAGAGATGTTCCCTATATACAAGTAGATATCTGGGATGTGGCATTGCTGATGTCCTAATGTCCCTCCATACCCAGAGGAGAACCCATTTTTCACCATATGAGGTATTGGTAACCTGAATACATCCCAGAAGGTTAAATGATGGCAGTCTTCATTGACACCAAACCCAACGGAGCCGGCCTCTTCCCCAGCAGATAGGCATAAATGTCCTCTCCCAGTATTCCCAGTTGTTCCACAAGGTTCTTCTCTTCTGTAAACTTGTCGGAGGTGCAAAGAGCAGGAGATGGGCTAAACATTGGAGCTTCAATTTCATGTTGTCCCTTTTTGTGCTTGATAGTTGGATCAATATAACATCCATGGGTGTATGTCCGCTCTTATTGGCTGTTATCTATAGCTAAGCAAGATGACCAGATCAGATCTCAGAAGTTCACAGGCAGGATGACTCCTACATCTGACTCCATGGACAGGAGTAATGCTCCAGGTTTACATTGGATTGGAGGTGAAGAACTTATTGGATTGTCTCCATAATCATGGTCAGGATCTTCTGACTGTTGTAGGTGATCTGTTGCATTTCTATTCTAACACTTTGGCCTCTTCCTGGAAGTGTCACATTATCGAGCATAGGGAATATGGTTGTGCATTATGGCAAAGGTGAGGGTGTCAGGGTAATACCAATCCTCTGGGTCAGGTTCCCAATAGAAACAGACTTGAGCCTTTATATTCTTCCCCAGGCTCCTGGCTCTTGATCTCAACTGACCTGTTTCGTTGGGCTATGTAGTCCAGCCATTTTGTCCGATCGATACATTGCAATATCTGTGCATCTAATATGTATCAGGAGAGATGAGATTTGAGCTGTTGAAGGTATAATCTGAGGATTGTCTAGACTGGATACTATTGTAACAACCCTCCAGCTGTGAGAAGTATTGGTTCAGGAGAAGGGTTCTCACTAAATGCTAACATGAGGCTCTCAGACAAGATGGCCGCCCCATAACCATGTACAGAAAATAGAAAAATCTACAATCAGAAAATAAAAACATTTTAGAAAAGTGATTTCATCTGATTTTAATAGATAAAAAGCAAAACCAATCCTTTAGAACAAATGAGACAATTTCCCATTACTGACAATATATAACACCAACATATCCTGCAGCGCTGTATAGAAATTGTCCCTCTTCACATCACATCAGTCCCTCATAGTGTAATGTCCCTTTCTGATACTTCCCAAGATCAGTTGAATAGGCAGTTTGTTAAATGGGATGTCCAATCCTAAGGATAGGCCATAAATATCTGATCTGTGGGTGCCCAAATACTGAGACCTACAGAAACCAACAAGATGTTCACCATACACAAGTAGATTTTCTAGGATGTGGCATTGCTGATGGTGTCCTAATGTCCCTTAATACCCAAGCAAGAACCCACTTTCCATGACATGAGGTATTGGTAACTGCTTAATGCATCTCAGGTTTTCTGATTGTTGCAGAACCTTCTTCATGGACATCAAACTTAATGGATCCGGCCTTTTTCCCAGCAGGTCAGTAAATATCCTCTTCCTGAAATTCATCCCAGTATTCCCAGTTCTCCTGCAATGTCCTTCTAATCTGTAAAGCTCCCGGTGGAGGAAGTTCAGGAGATGACACACTGGAGATTCAATTTCATGTTGTCCCCCAAGCTGGATATTTGAGTCAATATAATATCCATGGGTGTATGTCCGCTCTTATGGGCTATTGATGTTGCCCCATAGCACAGCGAGGTCAGATCTCAGGAGTTCCGGCTATGAGTTCTTCTCATCCCCTGGATAGATGTAATGCTCCAGGTTTATGTAGGGTTGGAGGTGAGGAACTTTTTTGACTGGTCTCAATCATGGTCAGGATATTCCGGCTGTTGTAGGTGATGGCCAGACCCAGATGAGCGTAATGTGGTCACATTTCAATCATGGAACTTTAATGAATTTCTTTGGGAAGCGCGTCAGAAGGTATTGGGCATGGAGTGAGGGAGAATATCTGTGCTGTGTGAGCCTGACTGCTGCAGTTATACACAGTACAGTGGCAACAAAAGGGTTAAAATCTATTTTGCAATAGAGAAATTTGATCTGGCCATAGATTAACTGCCAGTAAAAAGTGTTACTCATATTTTCTCCCGAGCTTGATATTTTGGACGACATATCCATGGGTGTTTCCTCCTTTAGTGGGTGTTGATATTGCCCAATGGCACAAGAACATCAAGGCAAGATCACATCTTAGTTCACAGGCCAGATGTAATGCAGTCTTCCCATCTAGTGGAGCAAAATAATGCTCCAGGTTTATGTAGGCCTGGAGTTGAGGAACTTTGTCAGGCCTCAAGGATCATTGTCAGGATCTTTCGCCGGTTTTACATTATGGCCAGACCGAGGTGATGGGCATAGCGTGGCTGGTGGTCTTCTCTCATTCCTGGCACTTTGAGTCTTCTGGGAAGTGAGTTAAGAGGTACCGGGCATATGGAATATGATTATACATCACGGCATATGTGAGGGCACTAGAAGGGGAGTAGTACCAATCTTTGGGGTCAGGTTCCCAATCGAAGCAGACTTGAGCTCTCATCTTCTCCAGTCTCCATACAGGCTCCTGGTTCTTGATGGCCTGAGGAAACCAGAAAGATACAGGGTTGTAGTCCAGGCAGAGATCCTCCATCTTTCATCCAAGCCAGAGTAGACCATAGATGGATATGTAGGCCAGTTATGTAATTGCCGTCAAATTCAGGACACACAAGCAGCAATTTTTAGTTGTTGGAATGTATGTACCTAAAAATAATTATAAATTTAATGTATTTAGCGCTAACATATTCCACAGCACTTTACAAATTGTAGGGTTTAAGTACAGATAAAGATACATTACAGAGAAAGTGAATTCGCACAGACTGAGGGACATCCTCGCAAGAGCTTACAATCTGAGGTAATCTGTCCGGGATAGAACATTCCAGAGAAGTGGTGCAACTCGGGAGAAGTCTTGTATACAAGTGTGGGAGGTTCTGATAATAGAGGATGTTAGTCTTAGGTCATTGAGTGAACTGAGAGTAGGGGTTGGGCGATGGACAAAGATGAGGGAGGAAATGTAGGGAGGTGCAGCATTATGGAGAGCCTTGTGGAGGAGGGGGAGAAGTTTATATTGTATTCTCTATTCAATAGGCAGCCAATGTAGTGACCAGCACAGACCGGAGACCTCGCTGTAGTGACCGACACAGACCGGAGGCCTCGCTGTAGTGACCGGCGCAGACCGGAGGCCTCGCTGTAGTGACCGGCACAGACCGGAGGCCTCGCTGTAGTGACCGGCACAGACCGGAGGCCTCGCTGTAGTGACCGGCGCAGACCGGAGGCCTCGCTGTAGGACCGGCACAGACCGGAGGCCTCGCTGTAGTGACCGGCGCAGACCGGAGGCCTCGCTGTAGGACCGGCACAGACCGGAGGCCTTGCTGTAGTGACCGGCGCAGACCGGAGGCCTCGCTGTAGCGACCGGCACAGACCGGAGGCCTCGCTGTAGTGACCGGCACAGACCGGAGGCCTCGCTGTCGTGACCGGCACAGACCGGAGACCTCGCTGTAGTGACCGGCACAGACCAGAGGCCTCGCTGTAGCGTCTAGACTGATAGATGAGCCTGGCCGCCGCGGCATTCAGAATAGATTGTAGAGGGGAGAGTTTAGTAAGGGGAAGACGGATTAGTAAGGAGTTACAGTAGTCAAGGCGAGAGTGAATCAGGGCAACAATAAGTGTCTTTAGTGTATCTGTGGTAAGGAAGGGCGGATTCTGGAGATGTCTTTGAGGTGGAGATGACATGAACGTGCGAGTGATTGGATATGGGGAGGTGAAGGAAAGGTCTGAGTCAGACATAACCCCGAGGCAGCGGGCATACTGCCTAGGAGTTATGGTAAGGCCGGAGACTGCAATGGAGATATCAGGGACAGATCTATTAGATGGTGGAAACAGCAGTAGTTCAGTCTGTGAGAGATTCAGTTTCAGATAGAGAGAAGACATGATATTAGAGACAGCAGAGAGACAGTCACTGGTGTTCTGCATTAGTGCAGGGGTGATGTCACGGGATGACGTATATAATTGGGTGTCATCAGCATAAAGATGGTACCGGAAGCCAAATCTGGTGATGGTTTGTCCAATGGGGGCTGTGTAGAGGGAGAAGAGCAGCGGACCTAGGACCGAGCCCTGAGAAACCCCAACAGCAAGGGGAAGAAACAGAGCCCGCAAATGATACACAGAAAGTGCGGTCAGAGAGATAAGAGGAGAACCAGGAGAGAGCGGTGTCCGTGAGGCCGACAGAGCGGAGCATAGTGAGGAGGAGTTGATGGTCAACAGTGTCAAAGGCTGCTGAGAGATCCAGAAGAATGAGAAGCCACCTTCGGATTTAGCCGTCAGATCATTGGAGACTAGTGAGGGCCGGATAGTAAAGTATTCTGCCACCGATGTATGTGTGAGATGTCGGGGAGTGAGCTGCAATCTCTTGCACAAGTAATGGAAGATGGTGAACTCACTATATTTCCCTCAGCAACACCAAGTCCAGTGAAGAAGATGCAATGAATGTGCTTTTTAGGTGAATTTATTGACTGTACCTTGAGAAATGGTAATAGAGGTCAAAAATCCTCTCTCCAGCTCTGATGTATATAAGACTAGGGAAGGCTACAGGAAGTGATATCACAGAGAGGCGGAGCTACAGGGACAAGGCATAAGTGAACTACATCCATAGGAGACTTACAGAAACCAAATATAACCACCACCACTAGGTGGCAGCACAGAACTAAGCACAGTACTACAGGTATAGTCAGTGTAACTTATATATAGATCCCAGGAGGATATACCATGGCTGGGACAGCACATACTGTAAGGGGTCAAGAAGAGTTAGTGGAAAGATAATGGATTAGGTGGGAATAGACCAAGAGTTCCAGGAGTTGAGATGAGGTTAGTGACGGGTCAATAGTTAGCAGCACAGGAAGGGTCAAGGGAGGGTTTCTTCAGTTGCGGGGTTATGACATGTATGGAAAGAGGGAAAGATTCCAGAGTGGGGAGAGGTTGTAGTAAGGTAAGTAATGACGGCCCGGGGAAGAGACTGGAGGTGGTGTGAGGGGGAAAGGTCACTACTGCAGAAGCGGAGCTGGCAAATGGTGCGGTGGGTGAGGTGGGGGATCAATACCACCTGGGGATTGGGAAGTTATTTCCTGATGGATCTTATGAATTTTATCATGGAAATAAGTGGCCAGGTCATCTGCGCTAAGGTCTGTGAATGGCGTCTGCACCTTGGGAGTGAGTAAGGAGTGAAAAGTTTCAAATAGCCTTTTAGGGTTAGTGGAGAGAGAAGAGATGAGAGCGGTGAAATAGGCTTGTTTGGTGAGGTGAAGGGCAGAATTATAGGTTTTAAGCATAAATGTAAAGTGGAGGAAGTCTGCAGGTGTACGTGATTTTCTCTGCAGACGTTCAGCACACCTAGAGCACCGCAGAAGAAAACGTGTCTGTGGCGTGTGCCAGGGTTGCTGCCTCCTGCGTCTAACCTTACGAGTGGAGGGGGAGGGGGAGCCGCCTCATCCAATGCACTCCTAAGGCTTTCATTATAGTGACTGGTGGCCAGGACAGTGAAGAGATGGGGGACAGAGAGGACTGTAGAGTATCTGAGAGGTGCTGGGTGTTAATAGCACGTAAATTCCTATATGTATGATGAGTAGGTGTGACCTGTGAGGGAGAGAAAGCACTGATGGTGAGAGACAGAAGGTTATGGTCAGAGGTGCAGAGAAGAGTTACTAAATTTAGAAACTGTGAGGAGACGATGGATGACAAGATCAATGGTGTCGCCATCTACATGTGTGGCGGAAGAGGAAAGTTGTGAAAGACCAAAAGACGTGGTTATTGAGAGAAACTGTGAGGCAGCTGAGGAGACAGGGCTGTCAGTGGGGATGTTACAGTCACCCATGATGAGGGGAGGAATCTCACTGGATAAAAAGAGGGGAAGCCAAGAAGCGAAGTGATCCAGAAATTGGTAGGGTGAGCCGGGAGGACGGTAGATCAAAGATACACATAAGGAGAGTGGGCGGAAAAGTCTGATAGCATGGACTTCAAATGAGGGGAATGTGAGTGAGGGGACCGGTGGGGTGACAGAAGTACGCCTACCCCTCCACCCTGTCTTTTGTCAGGCCTAGAAGTATGTGAGAAATCTAGATCACCATGAAACGGAGCATCAGGGGAAGCCGTATCAGACTGCTGGATCCAGAGCTCAGTAAGGGCGAGCAGGATGAGAGATTTACTATAGAAGTCATTAATATATTCTAGTTGTTGTTGTAGCTACCATGTGTAAAAAAAACTTGTGTTGGTTGTAAAATGCCCCATAAGCTGTGTCTAGATACAGTACAAATAAGCACTGGCTAGAAAGTACCAAAAAAGTGCTGAGGATGAGAAGACTGACCCTAGAACAGATCAGGACTCCTGGAACTGGGAAAACTAGAGACTGGCACGAACCATAATCTTAGAATAAGGCTTGATGCAATGACAGAATAGGCTTCAATAGACAATAAAGCAACGTTGGATGGAATATGAGATATGGCGGTCATATCTATGCCATAAGTGCTCCGGCCTCCATACAGGCTCCTGCTTCTTGATAGCCAAAGAAAACTGGTCAGCGTGAGATTGCAAGGCCTGCAAGATATTTTCCATCTTCTAACCAGGCCAGATGAGATCTCAGGTCTTCAGTTGTATCCCTCAATCTACAGATCTATAGAAGGCGACAGGAGGAGACCCTCAGTCTAATGTCGTCCTTGTCCTCAGCACAATGCCTGAATGATGTGGTTCACCTCTCCATATACTTTATAAATGTGAGGATCTTTTTAAGGCTCTGTTCACATTAGTGTTATGTCTCCTGTTAGCAGGGCCGCGTTTTGACAGATCCTAACAAATCATGAGGGATCATGTTGACCTATAATATGGGGGGTCTACTAGATTTAGTGTTTTTACCAGTGAACATTACATCAGGATAGGAGTCCAGAGGGGGCAGAGGTGAATGGAAGGGACAAAGATGTATGGGGAATAGAGATATATGGAGGGGAAAGGGGAATCTGGAGAGAAATCTGGCAGATTTATGAAGACTGGCACTTTTAAGCCCAGTCTAAACCCCTGAGCTGGTGGAGGGTGCGCCTCATTTATGACTAGGGGATAATCTATACCAGCTGATGGAGATTTCTGTAATTTACACGAATTATTTTGTAAATGATAAATGGCTGAGATTTAGTCCCGGCAGCCCCATAGCAGAGCTCTGGTCATACAAGCACATTAGTGCTCCACTCACATGGAGGCTTTAGGAGGACTTTCCATCCTCCTGATGGCTGGGGGACCCTGCAGTCAGACCCCAGGGATGAGACACGTATGCTCTGTCCTTTGGATAGCGAATACGGAACCAATACGGAAAAACCCCTTAAGTATAGGTTGTCATATCATAGTGTGGGAAAATCCCCTTAAATATCTTCAGTTTTATGTAGTTTCAGGATATCCAAGGTTAACCAGCAGCTCGACTCACCCTATCGCCCACAGGCCATACTGAAGTAGCAGAATACTAGAATTATACCATGTAGGCTGAAACCAGAGAACAATCGCACAATCTACAGACTCCATGCAGGTTGGATATTAAACCCAGGACCAGGTTACAAGTATTAACTGAGCCTGCAAAATATTCCTCTCCTAGGTTATAATACAATAGGTTGTCATGTTGCTTACTCTAAATACACCACAAGATGGCGATGTTTGCCTATTTTTATTAGTGCTCCATTCAGACTGCGCTTAATACTTGTATCTCTATTCTATATTACAATAGTTAATGCAGGTCAGCGCTATCAGCCTGGAGCCCAGGACAGGAGAGACATGCACCACTCAGAGGATTGTCTGTATTGATACATTGTAACAAACCTGTTGACAGTGGGGAACATAGCCTAAGCTAACATTCACAGAATCCTATTTCATCCATGTGAAAGTGGTCTTAGCTCTGTCGCCCCCTGAGATGTTGGATTTTACCACCTGGAGGATATTCCGCCGCGCTGTACAGACATTGACAGTTACTGTCCCATATAGGGCTCACAATCTACATTCCCTATCAGTATTGTCTCTGGAGAGTGGGAGGAAACCGGAGTACCCGGAGGAAACCCACCAAACATATGAACATGCAAACTACATGCAGATGTCTTTGGCCAGTTTCGCACCCAGGACTCCAAGAAAACTGTGCTAACCTCTGAGCCGCCAATTTTGATAACCACTGCGCCAGGCTATTAAAGTGGCCCTCATATTTATGATTACAATAAAAGGGTTTGCTTTTTTAGATACAGCACCACCAATGCTCCTGTGGCTGTGTCTAGTATTGCAGCTTGGCCCCAGTATAGGTGGTGAAGTTTTTCATTTGACAAAAAAAAGGAAAAGATTGTCAAAACTTTTCTGCACATTTTCTCAATATGCCACTAGGTGGCGAGCATTACACGTCTTAGGAATAATTCATGATGTGATAATACAAGGTGATCTAGTAGGAGCAGGGATCTAGATGTTAGATTGCCCAGTTATTTCCTTTTGGTTTTATCACATATATATATATATATATATATATATATATACAGTGCAGACCAAAAGTTTGGACACACCTTCTCATTCCAAGAGTTTTCTGTATTTTCATGACTATAAAAATTGTAGATTCACACTGAAGGCATCAAAACTATGAATTAACACATGTGGAATTATATACTTAACCAAAAAGTGTGAAACAACTGAAAATATGTCTTATATTCTAGGTTCTTCAAAGTAGCCACCTTTTGCTTTGATTACTGCTTTGCACACTCTTGGCATTCTCTTGATGAGCTTCAAGAGGTAGTCACCTGAAATGGTTTTCACTTCACAGGTGTGCCCTGTCAGGTTTAATAAGTGGGATTTCTTGCCCTATAAATGATGTTGGGACTATCAGTTGTGTTGTTCAGAAGTCAGGTGGATACACAGCTGATAGTCCTACTGAATGGAGTGTTAGAATTTGTATTATGGCAAGAAAAAAGCAGCTAAGTAAAGAAAAACGAGTGGACATCATTACTTTAAGAAATGAAGGTCAGTCAGTCCGAAAAATTGGGAAAACTTTGAAAGTGTCCCCAAGTGCAGTGGCCAAAACCATCAAGCGCTTATAAGGGTCTTGCCAAACGAAGCAACCCTGACACTACTGCAGCGGTCTGGGAGGAATCAGAGACAAGTGAGCCCTAATCTCACCCCAGCCACTGTCCCTTCCTATTGCCTCAGTTACCCTAAACGGTGAAAGGACAACCTGAAGACAAGCCCTATACTGGGTAAGTGACACAGAGAACAGGACAAGACAACACAGAAGCAAAGTGAGCAAGCCAAGGGGTCAGTAACAAACGAGCAAAGCAGTACAAAATCTAAATCAAAGAGAATAGTCAAAGCCAGTGGTCAGAAAATCAGGTAGCAAGGGAAATAATAAAGAGAGCAGGCAAAACACAAGTGTAATAACCGGCAACCTGCTGAGAAATGACATCCTGTATCTAGAAAGTCTGGGCCCAGCCCCAGAGCTGATAGGTACACAGGCTGTCAATCACACAGGCCAGGAAGAGATTAACTCTATGCAGTCCAGAGAGGAATGTTACTAATTACACGGGTGTGGCTTTACACAGCAAGAGAACTAGGACCATGTTCAGACTGAGCATCAAGAAACTTAAACAAAGAACCAAGCTGAAGACGCCTCCTTCGCCACAGCGTGCGAGCGGAGGGCAGCGCCGAGACCCGAAACGGCAGAGACGTTACAGCGCTACAAAGAAACTGGCTCACATGAGGACCACCCCAGGAAAGGAAGACCAAGAGCCACCTCTGCTGCGGAGGATAAGTTCATCCGAGTCACCAGCCTCAGAAATCGCAGGTTAACAGCAGCTCAGATTAGAGACCAGGTCAATGCCACACAGAGTTCTAGCAGCAGACACATCTCTACAACAACTGTTAAGAGGAGACTGTGTGCAGCAGGCCTTCATGGTAAAATAGCTGCTAGGAAACCACTGCTAAGGACAGGCAACAAGCACAAGAAGAACACAAGGAATGGACATTAGACCTGTGGTCTAATGGTTTGGGGTGAGCTGGACCGCAGAGTGAAGGCAAAAGGGCTAAGTGCTAAGCATCTCTGGGAACTCCTTCAAGACTGTTGGAAGACCATTTCAGGTGACTACCTCTTGAAGCTCATCAAGAGAATGCCAAGAGTGTGCAAAGCAGTAATCAAAGCAAAAGGTGGCTACTTTGAAGAACCTAGAATATAAGACATATTTTCAGTTGTTTCACACTTTTTTGTTAAGTATATAATTCCACATGTGTTACTTCATAGTTTTGATGCCTTCAGTGTGAATCTACAATTTTGTCATGAAAATACAGAAAACTCTTGGAATGAGAAGGTGTCCAAACTTTTGGTCTGTACTGTATATATGCTGAGAATAAAACACATGGTAAAAATCTTCTCATGCAGATTGTCCCCACTAGATGGCAACTCTAATCCTTACTGCATTGGCAGCAACAGAAGACAAGATTCCTATCACAAGACTCGGATCAACTCTGTCCATGACTCTGCCTCCTGCCATGGCAAGTACCGCCTCGAGCTCACTGACCACAAGAGTGATGTCCTGCTCTACAGTCTACATAGAAGTCTACTGAATCTATATAACGTAGGATTGATGTACAGATACAGCTCCACAGTACATATAACTAATACCACCAAACAGTACATACAGTCATATGAAAAAGTTTGGGCACCCCTATTAATCTTAATCATTTTTAGTTCTAAATATTTGGATGTTTGCAACAGCCATTTCAATTTGATATATCTAATAACTGATGGACACAGTAATATTTCAGGATTGAAATGAGGTTTATTGTACTAACAGAAAATGTGCAATATGCATTAAACCAAAATTTGACCGGTGCAAAAATTTGGGTACCCTTATCATTTTATTGATTTGAATACTCCTAACTACTTTTTACTGACTTACTGAAGCACAAAATTGGTTTTGTAACCTCACTGAGCTTTGAACTTCATAGCCAGGTGTATCCAATCATGAGAAAAGGTATTTAAGGTGGCCAATTGCAAGTTGTTCTCCTATTTGAATCTCCTCTGAAGAGTGGCATCATGGGCTCCTCAAAACAACTCTCAAATGATCTGAAAACAAAGATTGTTCAACATAGTTGTTCAGGGGAAGGATACAAAAAGTTGTCTCAGAGATTTAACCTGTCAGTTTCCACTGTGAGGAACTTAGTAAGGAAATGGAAGACCACAGGGACAGTTCTTGTTAAGCCCAGAAGTGGCAGGCCAAGAAAAATATCAGAAAGGCAGAGAAGAAGAATGGTGAGAACAGTCAAGGACAATCCACAGACCACCTCCAAAGAGCTGCAGCATCATCTTGCTGCAGATGGTGTCACTGTGCATCGGTCAACAATACAGCACACTTTGCACAAGGAGAAGCTGTATGGGAGAGTGATGCGAAAGAAGCCGTTTCTGAAAGCACGCCACAAACAGAGTCGCCTGAGGTATGCAAAAGCACATTTGGACAAGCCAGCTTCATTTTGGAAGAAGGTCCTGTGGACTGATGAAACAAAGATTGAGTTGTTTGGTCATACAAAAAGGCGTTATGCATGGCATCAAAAAAACACAGCATTCCAAGAAAAACACTCGCTACCCACTGTAACATTTGGTGGAGGTTCCATCATGCTTTGGGGCTGTGTGGCCAATGCCGGCACCGGGAATCTTGTTAAAGTTGAGGGTCGCATGGATTCAACTCAGTATCAGCAGATTCTTGAGAATAATGTACAAGAATCAGTGACGAATTTGAAGTTACGCCGGGGATGGATATTTCATCAAGACAATGATCCAAAACACAGCTCCAAATCTACTCAGGCATTCATGCAGAGGAACAATTACAATGTTCTGGAATGGCCATCCCAGTCCCCAGACCTGAATATCATTGAACATCTGTGGGATCATTTGAAGCGGGCTGTCCATGCTCGGCGACCATCAAACTTAACTGAACTGGAATTGTTTTGTAAAGAGGAATGGTCAAAAATACCTTCATCCAGGATCCAGGAACTGATTAAAAGCTACAGGAAGCGACTAGAGGCTGTTATTTTTGCAAAAGGAGGATCTACTAAATATTAATGTCACTTTTCTGTTGAGGTGCCCATACTTGTGCACCGGTCAAATTTTGGTTTAATGCATATTGCACATTTTCTGTTAGTACAATAAACCTCATTTCAATCCTGAAATATTACTGTGTCCATCAGTTATTAGATATATCAAATTGAAATGGCTGTTGCAAACACCCAAATATTTAGAACTAAAAATGATTAAGATTAATAGGGGTGCCCAAACTTTTTCATATGACTGTATAAACTGTGCTGCCATCAAACAGTTATGTGCATAGTAGGGGCCCATTTATACTATACTAATACCACCAAAAATACACACAATGCTGCTAAACTATGCCATACTATACACACGAGTGACCAAAGACTGCTATACTGTATATATAACTGAGGTCATCCTATACATCACTGTCAGACAATGACCATATACTATAGCAGTCAGTGCCCCATTACTCTCTCCATCACAGTCCCCCATCGCGCTGCCATTTGTGTCCCTGTTAAACAATATGGATGAATTCCTCTCCTATCTGTGGATCAGCGGAGACGAGAACAATCCACAGACACAAAGGTGAAGATGACAAGTCAGGGGAGACCCCAACTCCCATATTATACTGTACACACAGACCCTCAGATCTCGGCCATCACACAATAGCACAAGGGACACTTACACATGTGGACAAAATTCTTGGTCCTCTCCCTCGTTTAATGAAAGAAAACCCCACAATGGTCACAGAAATAACTTGAATATGACAAAAGTAATAATATATAAAAATTCTATGAAAATGAACAAATGAAAGTCAGACATTGCTTTCCAACCAGGCTTCAACATGAAACAGGCCTGGACAGAAATGATGGTTCCTCTGAAAATAATGTGACCAGAGGGACATGTTACATCAAGGTGTGTCCACTAAGTAGCATCCCCGGTGTCTACAATCCTGTAATCAGTCAGTGGCCTGTATATAGGACTACAGATACTCACTGCGCTGTTTGGTGACATGGTGAGTACCACACTCAACATGGACCAGAGGAAGCGAAGGAAAAACTTGTCTCAGGAGCTTAGAAAGAAAATTATAGACAAGCATGTTAAAGGTTATAAGACCATCTCCAAGCATCTTGATGTTCCTGTGACTACAGTTGCACATATTATTCAGAAATGTAAGCTCCATGGGACTGTATCCAACCTCCCTGGACGTGGCCGCAGGAGGAAAACTGAAGACCAATCAAAGAGAAGGATAATACAAATGGTAACAAAAGAGCCCAGAAAAACTTCTAAAGAGATTAAAGGTGAACTTCAAGCTCAAGGAACATCAGTGTCAGATCGCACCATCCGTCATTGTTTGAGCCAAGTGGACTTCATGGAAGATGACCCAGGAGGACACCATTGCTGAAAACAAATCATAAAAAAATCCAGACTGGAATTTGCCAAACTACATGTTGACAAGCCACAAAGCTTCTGGGAGAATGTCCTATGGACAGATGAGACAAAAATCTAAATTTTTGGCAAGGCACATCAGCTCTATGTTCACAGACGGAAAAATGAAGCCTATCTTGAAAAGAACACTGTCCTTACTGTGACACATGGAGGAGGCTCTGTTATGTTCTGGGGCTGCTTTGCTGCATCTGGCACAGAGTGTCTTGAATCTGTGCAGGGTACAATGAAATCTCAAGACTAGCAAGGGATTCCAGGCCCGTTTCATGAGTTTTTTTTTTTAATTCTGTTGCAGCCTGGTTGGAAAGCAATGTCTGACTTTCATTTGTTCATTTTAATAGAATTTTTATATATTATTTTTGTCAGATTCCAGTTATTTCTGTGACCATTGTGGGTTTTTCTTTCATTAAACGAGGGAGGACCAACAATTTTTTCCACGTGTGTATAAGGAGTGCTCAAGGACAAGGATCTGTGGGGGATGGGGGGGATCCACAAGGAAGAGATGCCTGGCTCAGGATTGTAGATAAGACTAGGCAGGATGGACCTGCTGGAGCTCCGCACATGGGCTGACCAGGAGTCCTCTAAGGCTGAGTTCACACACAGAAATATGGAGAGGAATTTGAGGCTGCAATTTCTGCCACTGAATCAGCTGCGCAAACCTTCGCAAGATTGAACAGGACACCCGTATTGAAAACAAATCTGACGGCTTTTGGAGCTTATTTTTAAGGTAGAATCCGCCTCAATCTGCTCCAAATTCCTCCATGTGAACTGGCTCTATAAGTAACCAATTTCCTTGGGACACTTGATAAAAGGTTATCAAAATCAATATAAAACTGAAAAGTGTGACGTGCAAAAGTCTTCTATATCAATACTTTGCAGAGCCGCCTTTGGCTACAATTCCAGCTCCAAGTCTTTTGGGCTCTGTCTCTACCAGCTTTGCACATCTAGAGATGAGATTTCTTTCTTTCTTTCTTTCTTTCTTTCTTTCTTTCTTTCTTTCTTTCTTTCTTTCTTTCTTTCTTTCTTTCTTTCTTTCTTTCTTCGCCTTCGCCGTCAGATTGGATGGAGCGTCTGTGAACAGCAATTTTCATGTCTTGCCACAGATACACAATAGGATTTAGGTCTGGACTGTGACTGGGCCATTCTAACACAGGAATATTCTGTCATCTAAACCCTTCCCCTGGAGCTCGGGCCGGAGGTTTAGGGCCATTGTCTTGCTGGAATCTCCTTCCCAGTCTCAAGTCTTTTGCAGCCTCCAGTCTCAGGTTTTCTTCCAGGATTGGCCTGTATTTAGCTCCATCCATCTTCCCATCCCCTCTGAGCAGCTTCCCTGTCCCCCCAGCATGATGCTGCCCCCTATGTGTCACAGCGGGGATGACGGGGTGATCAGGGGGATGAGCAGGGTTACTTTTCCGCCACACAGCCCTTTGCATGTAGGCCATAAAGTTCCCCTTTGGTCTCCTCTGAGCAGAGCACCTTCTTCCACATGTTTGCTGTGTCCCCTATATGACTTGTGGCCATAAACTGCAGACGACACTTCTTATGTCTTTCTTACAACAATGGTTTTCTTCTTGCATATAGACTGGAAGATTTGTGGGGTGCGCAGTGACTTCTAGTTGTCCTGTGGACAGATTCTCCCTGTACCTGAAGATGTCTGCAGCTCCTCCACAGTGACCATGGGCCTCTTGGCTGCTTGTCTGACCAGCGCTCTCCTTGCTCAGTGATCTGTCAGTTTAGGTGGATGGCCATGTCTTGGTAGGTTTGCAGTTGTAGAATACTTTTTCCATTTTTGGCTGATGGATTGAACAGTGCTCCTTGGGATGCTCAAAGCTTGGGATATGTTTTTATAACTTAACTCTGCTTTTAAACTTCTCCACAACATCTCTGACCTGTGTGGTGAGTTCCTTGGTCTTCATGATGCTGTTTGTTCACTAGTGTTCTCTAACAAACCACTGAGGCCTTCACAGAACAGGTGTATTTATACTGAGACTACATTACACACAGCGGGACTCTATTAACTCATTAAGTGACTTCTGAAGGCAATTGTGTGCACTGGATTTTTAGGGGTATCAGAGCACAGGGGGCTGAAGACTTTTGCACGTCACACTTTTTTCAGATTTTTTTTATTTTTATTTAAACAATGTATCATTTTCCTTACACTTCACAATTATCTGATACTTTTCAATGTAGTCGTCACGACTCATGACTATTAACTCTCCCTCCTTGTCCGCAGGTTTAATTATGAGATTTGTCCTCCATGAGAGAGTGTTAGTGCTTGCCTGTCAAGGTTATCAAGATTGGATTGACAATAGTATAAACCTTCGACATTTCTCCCGAACTCCAACATGTCCCTTCTAATGAGACCTATGATGGTTTCCAGGGGGGATAAACTTACTCTTCAAGTCCTAATGATCTAGCTGTGATACTCGTCTGTGTGGTCTCTGGTGTTACTCTAGTGATCTAAGGCTTGGTTCACACCTGAGCCTGCTCTCTCTTCGGGGTTCCCGTCCCTGAACCCACTTAAAAAATGCAGAGAAGTCCTGCAATAGCACTTCTCTCTGCATTGTTTGGGGGGAAACACTGCGGACCCCATTATAGTCTATGGTTTCCATGGGTAACCGCTTTCTAAGTGGGTTAGGTTTCCGTTCTTCGGGTCCACTTGGGGAACGGAAACCCAGGCACAGATGTGAACCTAGTTTAAGTGTTCTATAAAGTCTTTCGAGATCCATTTCCAATGGGGTGCACAGATGTCAAGACATCAGCATACCCCCCAACCACTGAGACCCACTCAGACCTCCGCTGTCTACCAGGACCAATGATATCCCCCAAAAGGCTGGAAGACACAACTGAAGAGGACCATGAGGGAGCCCAGGAAAGGGGAGAGACGGTGAGTATCTTGTATGTTTCCAAATCTCACCTTATTATATTCTGGGGTCTGAGTAGCAACAAATTCAGCCCAACATGAACCAGGTGAGTGAACCGTACGAATATTCACAAGACACATCCCACGCGTTTTGCCCATCTCTAGTTATGGTGGTGAAGATGATGATGGTGACACACTAGAATCCCTGATTCTTCTTCTATCTGGTACAGTAAAATAACCATTAGCTAAGCAGCGAGGAGAAGAAAGTTTAACTTTGGGTGTAAATCACGTAGAGGTGTAAGTGGCTTCTCCATCACGATCAGATCGGTGCAGGATGTAGTGTCGGTAATGGTCATTGAACTGCATGGTTATCATTACCATTGATGAAGTACATGGATAATGCAGCGAGGGTCAGGGGTCTGCTGTTTCCAGAATATAAGAACCTACAAATCTCTGGAGAGGTGACAGAGCTGAAACGTCTGCAGAAAAGGGTCTAAGGATCCATGACACTTGTGGTATCCATCTTGGAGACTGGCTTAGATACAGTGCCAGCAGTCATAGTGACTACAGTTACCCGACAAGCACCAGTCCAAGTGCTCTGGATCATTCCTGCTGTATTAGGAAATAACTTATTCACTTAAAGCGACAACGTTTTTTTATGTTTAGTCAAATGGAGCTAACACAGTCATCCTGCACTCTGATGCCTGAAATGCACACTTCTGAAGTTTTCTAGGCATTATGGATCCTTAATATCGCAGGAAGTTTTGGTTTCTGCTGCAGGTTACTGGACTGTGCAGCAGAAGTTGCCCAAAGTGACGTCCCCTTCTGACTTCACTTCCTGCTTTTTAGCTATTGGCTGAGGTTACACTAAGCAGACTTCCTGCTCCGCCTTACCCACTTGCATCTATGGTTGGATACATTGCTGTTTCTGAGACAACATTCTTCCAACCAGACCATCCCCCCCGTGCAGATCTTCTCCTTCGCGCACTTCTTGTGGTCATTCCAGTTCCTCGATGTTCTCACAACCACCAGGATGCACAACTGACCAGCGCTGACATCTCAGTCCAGGCCGGAGTGATAAACCAAGGTGTGTCAGTACAAGGATTCTGTCCCTCTCGATGCTTGACAAGTGGTGATGACTGTGCCATGTCTTCTGTTCACCAATGTGCCAATCACACAACACTTCATCCCATTGTTGAGGTTTCATTTGGCTAAAAACTTTGCTTCCAATCTGTCTCTTAAGCCCCTCCCACATGTCAGACTGGAGCTAGGGGTTGGATCATCTGCAGATCTTGAAGTCACTGGTGATTCCCTCCTTCATGACTTATCTATCTTGGTGCTGTAAATTCAATGTTGAGGAATTTATAGATTTATCCCCCCCCATCCCACACGATGGACCCAAGATGACGAATCATTATCCGGACACCATTTTATCCATCACCACAATAATCACTGTGGATTCGTTGTGCTGTGGGCGTCTCGGTATGGCGGGTCCACATTGCAGACCTGGCTATAGTCATTCTTTACTTGTCTGATGGGACTAATTGATCTTGTTCTGTCATCGGAGCCGACGGCCTCCTGTTTCTTTCTTGAGCAGTTTTACAATATTGATAGTGGCAGGAAATCTCTCCGCTGGGTCGTCTGTGCTCGCCCCGACCCATAATGAGCTGCAGCCGGCCGGGAAATCCCAGCAGAGTCTCCTGTACACTATTGATATGGTGTAATGAGTGGAGGGAGCCCGGGCGGAGGGGTATACAGAGTAGAGGGTGCCTAGCCAGAGCCATAAGGAGACGTCTGTGGCTGGGGCTGTGCGAGACGTCTTTACACCCCCTTCCCATTCTTTCATCCCTTCCAAGAGGAGGAGGAGGGGGGCAGAGTGACCCTCTGGCGATACTTGCTCACATTGGCTAAAGTTTCCAGGACAAGATGTTCTCTACATTACCATATTTGCAATATATTTGCGAGCCCCTGCAAAGTTTTAACCCAAAGGGACGATACTTTGCATTTCTCTTGTTCCTCACTAGTATCCACCGTCTCTTGCAGTATTGGGTATCCTCGAGGGCCACCGCCTGCAGTTTACTGGATATAACATGGCTTATTATATCTGTAACCTCTATAGAGTGATATACAGTAACGTTACATATTGGGAATATCACAAGGACACGCCATGACATGCTCTAAAACCCCACTGATCCAAAAAAAATGAAAACACAAAGGACGTTCTCCCAGCACGCTGTGCTCTAGAGAGAGTGAACCTCGATTTGTTTAGATGATTTGTCTGGTTCGTTTTGGTCCAAACATGTTCACACAGAACCGGAAATTATACTCTGGGAGGTCTGAAATATAACAGTAATATTCTCCTTGTCTCTCCACTCCCAAGCATTCACGCGATGTCTGGCGGTGTCTGGTGGTCCCCAGCATCCTCTTCCGTCCTCTGGCTTAAGTCGCACGCCATGGGGTCACCGCTGAGACCTTTGACTGGGCCGCAGTGGTCACGTGAGGAACTCGGACATAGTTAAGGTGAGTAACTTTTTATGTGCCGTACTTCCTCGACACCTCCACTTATACTTTGGGGTCTGAAGAGACCCTTTTGTATAATGTTTCATGGGTGATGAACCTCCAAAAGTTTTGGGTTTGGCTTGAGCCCAAAACTTTTGGAAAATTCAGGTCAAATCTGGTTTGATCTGAACTGGTTTGTTTCATCTCCACTGTACTGGGCACCAACTTTTCAGAGAAATGTAACACACTGCCTTCAAGTGAATGGGGCTTTGCTGCAATGGGGCTGAGTTGAGGACACCCCATGCCCCCCTACTTAAATTCAAAACATTCAATTTCTTGGCAGCTACAGGAAGAACATCCTATATAAAACCATATATGTACTTAGATCTGTATGGAGGTGAAGGGTTATCCTCCCTATTAACCCTGTGTAACTTTGTAATGCAATTTGTGTTGTGTTCCCCATTCATAGTAAGGATGATGGCTTAACCTCAGTTTTGACAGTTTTGAACGTCTCCGGCTCAGGGGGTTGAGCAAAGCACATTACAGTTTGCTGCTTTTGCAGCTTTGCTGCACATCTCAGGATAGTCACACACAGAGCTCTAGCTTAGAAGCTGCGGGATCCAGAATCTAATCTTTAAAATAAGACCAAGACCATGCCTGAATCCTGAGCAGACCCCAAGATAACACTGGTTGAAGTGGAGAAGCATATACTCACAGCTTTCACTTCAACCAGTGTGCAGGGGAACACGTGCAGCTGCAGGGAGAGAAGGATTTATTCTTCTGTCCCTGTCACTGCAGATGAACCCAGGGGAGAGGATACCATGGACTTTTGTTCATGATATTACACCCCATCATCAGAGCGCATACTTCCCATTGAACCACTTTAGATGCTGACCGCATCACCTAAGTAGGTTTACAGAAAAACACAATTTTTTTCCTTTTATTAATGCAAAAAAACACAATCACCACATCTGTAACAACCCCTAAAATAAAATTACGTTATTTTAATCAACATGATAAACATAAACCATAAAATTCAGATGACAGAATTGATGATTTCTGTTCATTTCTCCTCTCAAAAACGATTTTCACCCATTGCTAGCATCCTCTGTAATAGTGTGACGGATGTTGGGTGTTTAAATATGGCGACAGCCTGTAATAGAAATGCCATCAATTTGCAATGCATTAGTGATCAGACCCTCTACCGTAAAAAAAAAAAAACTCCAATTTTTTTTTTTTTTTTATAGAGGTCATCCATGATTAAACTACCTGTGGTCTGGTACTCCTTCTCCAATGTCGTCTTGCAGTAGAAGTCCTGGCCGGCTGTTATGTCCTGGGTCCCTTCCCTTAGGCCCAGTGGCATAACTAGGAATGGCTGGGCCCCAAGGCGAACATTTGACATGGGGGGGCCCCCCCCTACCGAACCGCCGCCCCTTCCAACATCCCCCCTCCCCCCGCACAAACCGCATTCCTGCGCACACTATTATGCCCCATAGAGGCACCGGCGCACACTATTATGCCCCATTGTGGACCACCCATGAACAATTATTATACTCTGAGGTCTTTTCAGACCCCAGAATATAATGATCGGAGACCCAGGGGAGGATACAAACAAACAAAAAGTTACCTACCTCTCCCTGGCTCCAGCGCACTCCCCACTACTTTGGCCATCTTCAATGTTGGACCAGATCTCGCGTGAGCTGGGCCGGCGTTGCGACGCATTATGACACAGGCGCGGCCCACGTGATGTCACCAAACAGGCCCGAAGCCTGCGGAGCATAGGAGAGGTAAGTTAGTGTTTATGTTCCCTCACCTCCTCTGGATCTCCGATCATTATATTTGGGGGTCTGAAAAGAGCCCCAGTATAATGATAGCAGTGTTTGTGGGGTTCGCGGCCCGCGGCCTCACTCTCCGATCCCCGCTTCTGCTCACAGTCACTTTCACCTCAGCAGAATGGGAAGCGCAGGCGGCCATGGGCAGGAGTGGGGATTGTTAAGTAAATAGGGCCGGTTACCTGCTGGGGTTACTCCGAATGTCCCAGGCCCTGTGGCAGCCGCTACCCCGCTAGTTTCGCTCCTGCTTAGGCCGCTGATTGGCCTCAGTGGTCTCGTGCGGCAGAGACTTCCACTGGAAGAAAACATCCGAGCAGCAGGACCGGACCGGACCTCTGCGCTGGGAGACATCGGTGCACCAGGGACAGGTGAGTGTGGTGGGTTTTGGTTTTTTCCACCTCCCCCGGACCCAACTTACTTACTACAAACTATTGAATGTTCGCAAACTCACTGACGTTTCGGTCTCACAACCTTCATCAGACACTGAAATACAGAAAGTAAAATGATGTGTCACCTGCATTCTATGGATCGGTATAATTATGGTGATTTATTTAAATTTTTTTACGTTTTTAAAAACTGCTCCTGTTTACGTTCCAGGGTCTGGCAATTTATGGCAAAATGGTGGCGCCCATGTGCCAACCCAAATATGGTGCCTTGGTCAGTTACTGCCCATGATCAGTATAGGCACTGACTGTGGCCATTAGCACTGGGTCGCTGTATAATACAGTGAAGACCCGGCGGCAAGTACCTGAAAATCGGCTGATGTTGGGAAAGGGTTAAAGAGGACCTTTCACCACCCCCACCCACTTCAGCTCTTTTCTCTTTAACAGCCACCCCGTCACTGATCCTGGCATAGCTGGAATTTTATCTCTGGCCCCCACCGTTCCTGAGCAATCAGTACAGTTAGTTTTGGTGTCTGAAATGCTAACAAGGCTCCCTAATGTTAAGTGGGTGGTGTCAGACAGGACAGGGGCTCAGAGCAGTAAGCTGGTGTGAGGAGTGCTGCGCATTGTGAGGGTGTTGCATATGCACAAACTTGGAAGAAGCCCAAGAGATGACCTGAATTGCATCTGCACGGGATTTCAGACACTCTTTAGGGGAGAGGAGGGGCGCAGCTCATGGAAGAAGCTTGTCAATCATGCCTTGTAGGTGTGAAATAGCACAGGATAACCAGCCAGGACCCTGACAAGGAAAATAGAGGCGCTCTCCCCCATGACTACCTTCGCATAAGCTGAGATGCCATCAGTTTTGTGACTCGGACATGATCGTACTGTTTTACACTGGGTGCATTAGCTGCTGTTTGTGGGGGTTGGAGTTCCTAAAATGGCCTGACAGTTTCTCAGGTTCTCTGTTATATCTCGGCAGGTCGAGGCGATGCGTTCTCCAGCACCTACATGGCTGAGTACATCGCTATCACTGACTCCTGTTTTGACTCATGTTCCTTTACACGATATTTCACCCTGCCAACATCAAAACCCCCAACTGAAGTGACTCAATGTAATAACTTCAGCAGTGCAAGAAAGACTTATGACTCAATCTGCAGGGACTTTACTTAATAACCGAGCTCTCGGAACCTGACATAAATAAAACCATCAAGCACCGAGCAGAAAGCGCTGGAAACGTCATGAGTCAGAGGACGACGCAGGAGGGAGAAGGTCCACGCGCTCCACATGGCCAGAAAATTGCATTTCCCTTGGTATCGGCTTCTGGCAATTCATATTTAGGGCTAATTAAGAAAAACGTCTAAAATACGGTCTCAGATCTGCACTAATTGTCCTCGTATTTCTCTCCCTAGAATTACATGACGACAGACTCATTACATACAATGTTGTCAGCATGTCAATATCTCAGTTTAGTGTCGCCCAGGGCAGGAATTATCATGATATACAGGGCTGGGAGATGGGAGGTCTGATTGTTTCAGTGTACGTAAATGTGGAACTGGATGGGAAAATAAGAACGCCGCGAGGAAGAACGCAAAAGACTCATCAGTGCTGACAACATTTTGAAAGTCCCTAAAACAGTTTTCCAGGACACTCATTACTATAACCAGTGGAGGCTTGTGCAGTCGGAGACCTCTGATCAGTCAATTGAATACAAGGGCCAAAATGCTCCAGGCAGATCACTGTATATTAGGTTGTGGCTACTCTGGGTACTGCAGCTCAGTCCCATTCAGGATAATAGCACCAGGGATAACCGAATGTACAGAGCTATACCTGAGGAGGGGTGCAGAACCCTGGAGAACCACAATCTCTGTACTTAGCTGATCCCCACTGATCTGATACTCATGGACAATCTTCAGGAGAGACCATCAATAAATATCACAGTCCTGGAAGATCTAGAAATGTAAGAAATAAAGCTCAAGAATATTATATGGGCAGCAAAAGCATTTACTAAAACAGACATAAATCCGTGCTTGTTCTTCTAGACGACATTGTGATAATTAATCTACCTATCTTTTGTCCTAGAGCTAACTACTATGTATAAGAATATAACTACTATAATACTACCTCCTATGTACAAGAATATAACTACTATAATACTGCTCCTATGTACAAGAATATAACTACTATAATACTACTCCTATGTACAAGAATATAACTACTATAATACTACCTCCTATGTACAAGAATATAAGTACTATAATACTGCTCCTATGTACAAGAATATAACTACTATAATACTGCTCCTATGTACAAGAATATAACTACTATAATACTACCCCCTATGTATAAGAATATAACTACTATAATACTGCTCCTATGTACAAGAATATAACTACTATAATACTACCTCCTATGTACAAGAATATAACTACTATAATACTACTCCTATGTACAAGAATATAACTACTATAATACTGCTCCTATGTACAAGAATATAACTACTATAATACTACCTCCTATGTACAAGAATATAACTACTATAATACTACACCTATGTACAAGAATATAACTACTATAATACTGCTCCTATGTACAAGAATATAACTACTATAATACTACCTCCTATGTACAAGAATATAACTACTATAATGCTACTCCTATGTACAAGAATATAACTACTATAATACTGCTCCTACGTACAAGAATATAACTACTATAATACTACTCCTATGTACAAGAATATAACTACTATAATACTGCCCCTATGTACACGAATATAACTACTATAATACTGCTCCTATGTACAAGAATATAACTACTACAATATGCTCCTATGTACAAGAATATAACTACTATAATACTGCTCCCTATGTACAAGAATATAACTACTATAATACTACCTCCTATGTACAAGAATATAACTACTATAATACTGCCCCTATGTACAAGAATATAACTACTATAATACTACCTCCTATGTACAAGAATATAACTATTATAATACTGCCCCCTATGTACAAGAATATAACTACTATAATACTACCTCCTATGTACAAGAATATAACTACTAGAATACTGCTCCCTATGTACAAGAATATAACTACTATAATACTACTCCTATGTACAAGAATATAACTACTAGAATACTGCTCTTATATAGCAATAAAGTACAATCACCCTCCATCAATATTTCTATATGTCAGACTGGATATAATTGTATTGTTTCTTGTACAGATAAGTGAATATATATAATTGTGTAGACTCTGGTTATCTCACATTACATGGGGCTGTCTATGTATTTTACGGTATGTTTTACATCAGTAACTGCAGAGATTCTCCTTAGTTGGCAGTAATGCAATTGAAGACATCGTTTGAGGAAAATTTGACATTTTAAAATACAAAACACAAGAAGAATTGAACACAAGGGACGCCCTAATGAGGAGCGCGCTATCAGACAGAGATCAGGTCATTGTGATGTCTGCGCATAATTAACCCTTTCCAATTACACATAATAACGAGGCTGTAAATGTAATAAAGGTCCAGATGGAAATTGAATTTCTGGAAAATCTGAAACAGGAGACAGACATATTGTTCTATCTCACCCGTCATAAAACCAGTAAAGTTCCTGACAGTCCAAGTCATCAAACTGTGGTACTTATATACTGCATATCTGGGAAACCAATGGTAAATCCTTCTCAAAGGTCTGTGTTCATGGGATGTGATCAGAGATTAGAGATCTACACCTGGAGAGATGCTATATACTGTGGGGGAAAAAAGTATTTAGCCACCAATTGTGCAAGTTCCCCAAATATAAAGATGAGGCCGGCCTGTAATTGTCATCATAGGTAGACCTCAACTATGAGAGACAAAATGAGAAAACAAATCCAGAAATCACATTGTCTGATTTTTAAAGAATTTATTTGCAAATTATGGTGGAAAATAAGTATTTGGTCACCTACAAACAAGCAAGATTTCTGTCTCTCACAGACCTGTAACTTCTCCTTTAAGAGGCTCTTCTGTCCTCCACTCATTACCTGTAGTAATGGCTCCTGTATGACATTGTGGACAGGTGTCTTTTATACTGATAACAACCTCAAACAGTCACACTCCAAACTCCACTATGGTGAAGACCAAAGAGCTGTGGAAGGACCAGAAACAAAATGGTAGCCCTGCACCAGGCTGGGAAGACTGAATCTGCAATAGGCAAGGAGCTTGGTGTGAAGAAATCATCTGTGGGAGCAATAATTAGAAAATGGAAGACATACAAGACCCCTGATAATCTCCCTCCATCAGGGGCTCCGCGCAAGATCTCACCCCGTGGGGTCAAAATGATCACAAGAAAGGTGAGCAAAAATCCCAGAACCACACGGGGGGACCTAGTGAGTGACCTGCAGAAAGCTGGGACTAACGTAACAAAGGCTACCATCAGTAACACACTACGCCGCCAGGGACTCAGATCCTGCAGTGCCAGACGTGTCCCCCTGCTTAAGCCAGTACATATCCGGGCCCGTCTGAAGTTTGCTAGAGAGCATTTGGATGTTCCAGAAGAGTATTGGGAGAATGTCATATGGTCAGATGAAACCAAAGTAGAACTGTTTGGTAGAAACACAACTCGTGGTGTTTGGAGGAGAGTGAATGCTGAGTTGCATCCAAAGAACACCATACCTACTGTGAAGCATGGGGGGGCAACATCATGTATGGGGCTGTTTCTCTGCAAAGGGACCAGGACGACTGATCTGTGTACATGACAGAATGAATGGGGCCATGTATGGTGAGATTGTGAGTGCAAACCTCCTTCCATCAGCAAAGGCATTGAAGATGAAACGTGGCTGGGTCTTTCAGCATGACAATGATCCCAAGCACACCGCCAGGACAACGAAGGAGCGGCTTCGTAAGAAGCATTTCAAGGTCCTGGAGTGGCCTAGCCAGTCTCCACATCTCAACCCCATAGAAAACCTTTGGAGGGAGTAGAAAGTCCGTGTTGTCCAGCGACAGCCCCAAAACATCCCTGCTCTAGAGGAGATCTGCATGGAGGAATGGGCCAACATACCAGCAACAGTGTGTGCCAACCTTGTGAAGACTTACAGGAAACGTTTGACCTCTGTCATTGCCAACAAAGGAGATAGAACAAAGGATTGAGATGAACTTTTGTTATTGACCAAATACTTATTTTCCACCATAATTTGCCAATAAATTCTTTAAAAATCAGACAATGTGATTTTCTGGATTAGTTTTCTCATTTTGTCTCTCATAGTTGAGGTCTACCTATGATGACAATTACAGGCCGGCCTCATCTTTATAAGTGGGAGAACTCGCACAATTGGTGGCTGACTAAATACTTTTTTCCCCACTGTAGTTCTGTGAGAAAGCGGTGTGGTAATCCTGGTAACGGTGGCACAAAAAGGAGTAGATTAGGTAGATACAACCCCAATTCCCAAAACAGTTGGGACACTGTATATGTAAAAATACGAATGCAATGATTTGGAAATCTCATCTAACCAGATTTTCTTCACAATAGAATATAGGACACATATCAGAAGGTGAATGTTACACACTTCTCAATTTCATCTGAAAAAAATAACTTGACAACACATCTTTAAAAAGTTGTCCTAGAGCTACAGTATATCTACCATTGTGACAAAAAAAAAAAAAAAAAAAAGTCTTTGAAACAAAGTGAGACCTTCTGATGTGTTCTGTGTTCTATGGAGTAACTTTCACCTTCTGATTATTACTGTACTGAGACTATTGTAGCCATAGGAAAAGAAACAAAACTGAGCCAGTAGTGAAGCTGGCCATTTACTGGGGTTACTGGTAGCGAGCATAGTCAGAGGGGGCTCCAAAAAGCATAGCAATATGGTCACTGAACTTCATAGTCAGGTCATATACACAGTAAGGGGCACTTGGTGCACGGAGAGGCTTCAGGTTATACATGTAACAATGGCAGTAACACAAATAGTGGGAATAGAGATTGCCAGTCACATGATTGTTAAACGGTTA
The DNA here is from genome assembly GCA_947044405.1 of Leptodactylus fallax. Lineage (NCBI taxonomy): Eukaryota > Metazoa > Chordata > Amphibia > Anura > Leptodactylidae > Leptodactylus > Leptodactylus fallax. The sequence goes on along the minus strand of CAMRHE010000570.1, from coordinate 501,265 downwards.
AGAATAGAGGGTGGAGTGACACACGAGTGCAGGATCAGACTACGCAAGGTTTGTTTGTAGTCTGTAGTCATGGAGACACATCAGGCAGCATAGGAGCTGTATACACGAAACAGTAGATTTTTTTTTTTTTTTCCCATCACAATTGTTTACAAAGTTGCTTCTTCATGTATTGCAGGTACATTGGATTAATACCAAAGTGGTTACAAGAGAATTTATTAGGGGGTGATTACTTATGCAACTTCCTCATAATTATCAATATTTCTATTTTCTCTCTCTGGATAATGAAGTGTTTTTATACAGACTCGAGAGCCAAAGTCACACTGAAGTGATTTCTGAGGCGACCGGAAAAGTAAGGCCATTTGATTGCAGGAAAAGCTTTTAAGAAATGGTGAGTGACAAGGTTATGGTAGACACATAAACGGAGCGGCGTCAGCGGTGACATCATTTATATAGGCAGCCATTGTCTCAGGACACGCATCGCGCTCATGAAGGAGAATATTCCGCACAATGTACGATTAAGGTCTCTAGGCCAACCTCTAGGGGGCAGAATTCTTTCTGAAATGTTTTAATAAAAAGAATCTGTTATAGAGACAAAAGTGCATTAAAATATAAAGTAAGTGCCCCCCGACCTCCGGCTCCCACCTCCGATACCATTAAGAGTTCAGAGGTCTTTGTTTGTCTTGCCGGTAATGTAGGTGTATGCAAATTGTGACTATACTGCGCAAAAAGTCAACATGTACACAGCACAGAAAAGCTCGAACATCTTTTTGTTTTTTTTGTTTTTTTTTCCCAACTAATTTTTACACTACATTGGTACAAAATTAACCTGCTGCTACTATCTGGAAACTGTCAGTAAGTTGCTGTTGTTGGAACTGACATGCCTAGTCCATTGCTGTGAACCGCAATCCGTGGGTCTGATAATCTCATTGCCCCTTAAAGAGGGGCATAAATACCGGGGGTAGCGGCTGCCACAGGGCCCAGGACATTAAGGGACCCGGAGCTCTGTGGCTGCCGCTACCACGAACCCCACAAACATTGATTTCATTATACTCCGGGGTCTTTTCTGACCCCAGATTATAACAATCAGGAGCCCAGGGGAGATGAGGGAACATAAAAAACAACGCTACTTACCTCTCCGTCACTCCGCAGGCTTTGGGCCTGTTTGGTGACTTCCCAGACATCAGCTGATGTCATTATGCGTTGCGACACCGGCCTGGATCACGTGAGATCTGGTTCAACAGTGAAGCTGGCCGAAGTAGCGCACCGGAGTTCAGCGGAGCGAGGGAGATGTAAGTAACATTGTTTTTTATGTTTATATCCAACCCCTGGGTCTCCGATCATTATACTCTGGGGGGGGGCCATGTCAAATGTTCACCTTGGGGCCCAGCCATTCCTAGTTACGCCACTGCCCTTTAACCCTTTCATGCCTCAGCCAATTTTCGTTTCTGCATTTGCGTTTTTCCCTCCCCACGTTCCAAGAGCCATAACTTTTTCATTTTTCAGTTCACAGTCACATGATGGCTTATTGTTTGCGGCACAAATTGTACTTTAATGTTACATTCAATATCCTGTGCAATGTACTGGGAAGCTGGAAAAAAATTCTGAATGAGGTGGAATTGGAGAAAAAAACCACTTGCACCAATTTATTATGGGTGTAATTTTGTGGGTATTCACTATGTGGTAATAATGACGTTACCTGTATTCTGCGGGTCGGGACGATCACAGCGATACCAAATTTATAGAGTATTTGTAATGTGTTGATACCTTTAAAACTTTGCAAAAAAATTGTGTCACCATATTGTGAAACCTGTAACTTTTGTATATTTCTGTGTATGGAGCTGGGTGCGGCGTCTTTTTATGCGGGACAAGATGGCGTTTTTATTGATACCATTTTGGGGAAGTTCTGATGGTTTGCTCACTTTGCCTCCTATAAAAATTGTAATAAAAAGTGTTGAAAAAAACAACCATTTGGCCATTTAGATGTTTCCCCCGCTGCGCCGTTCACCGTATGGGATAAATATTAATATATTTTAATAGTTCGGACATTTTTGAGCGCCGGAGACCTAAAGGGTTTATGGTTGTTGTTCTTTATTTTTATATGTGATCCAGGGAAAGGGGGAATTTATAACTTTTGTGTTTTTTCTTTTTTTATACTTTTAAAAACTCTTTTTTTTTTTTCAGATCCCCTGTCAAAGATGGCGGTGCCCATGGTGACTGCGCACTTTAGATGCCGCAGTCGCATTTAACCTCGGCATCTAAAGTGCTAACAGCTTCGATTGGTGTCGGCACTGATCGCAACTGTTATATATGGCCAGAATCTAATGTGTATGGACAGGGCTCAGATCCTGAGTCCTGTCCATACACCCCATCACACCTAATCACGTATATTTACGTGATTTTGCGTGAAGGGGTTACAGAGAGCGTGTCACCAGACCCAGCATATCACCCCAGCCCTGCAGATAGATAGGTTAGTGTCACCAGACCCCAGCATATCCCCCCAGCCCTGCAGATAGATAGGTTAGTGTCACCAGACCCAGCATATCACCCCAGCCCTGCAGATAGATAGGTTAGTGTCACCAGACCCAGCATATCACCCCAGCCCTGCAGATAGATAGGTTAGTGTCACCAGAACCAGCATATCCCCCCAGCCCTGCAGATAGATAGGTTAGTGTCACCAGAACCAGTATATCACCCCAGCCCTGCAGATAGATAGGTTACTGTCACCAGACCCAGCGTATCACCCCAGCCCCGCAGATAGATAGGTTAGTGTCACCAGAACCAGCGTATCACCCCAGCCCCGCAGATAGATAGGTTAGTGTCACCAGACCCAGCATATCACCCCAGCCCCGCAGATAGATAGGTTAGTGTCACCAGACCCAGCATATCACCCCAGCCCCGCAGATAGATAGGTTAGTGTCACCAGACCCAGCATATCACCCCAGCCCCGCAGATAGATAGGTTAGTGTCACCAGACCCAGCATATCACCCCAGCCCCGCAGATAGATAGGTTAGTGTCACCAGAACCAGCATATCACCCCAGCCCCGCAGATAGATAGGTTAGTGTCACCAGAACCAGCATATCACCCCAGCCCTGCAGATAGATAGGTTAGTGTCACCAGACCCAGCATATCACCCCAGTCCTGCAGATAGATAGGTTAGTGTCACCAGACCCAGCATATCACCCCAGCCCTGCAGATAGATAGGTTAGTGTCACCAGCACCAGCATGTCACCCCAGCCCTGCAGATAGATAGGTTAGTGTCACCAGACCCAGTATATCACCCCAGCCCTGCAGATAGATAGGTTAGTGTCACCAGACCAAGCATATCACCCCAGCCCCGCAGATAGATAGGTTAGTGTCACCAGACCAAGCATATCACCCCAGCCCCGCAGATAGATAGGTTAGTGTCACCAGACCCAGCATATCACCCCAGCCCTGCAGATAGATAGGTTAGTGTCACCAGAACCAGCATATCACCCCAGTCCTGCAGATAGATAGGTTAGTGTCACCAGAACCAGCATATCACCCCAGCCCTGCAGATAGATAGGTTAGTGTCACCAGAACCAGCATATCACCCCAGTCCTTCAGATAGATAGGTTAGTGTCACCAGACCCAGCATATCACCCCAGCCCTGCAGATAGATAGGTTAGTGTCACCAGAACCAGCATATCACCCCAGCCCTGCAGATAGATAGGTTAGTGTCACCAGACCCAGCATATCACCCCAGCCCTGCAGATAGATAGGTTAGTGTCACCAGACCCAGCATATCACCCCAGCCCTGCAGATAGATAGGTTAGTGTCACCAGACCCAGCATATCACCCCAGCCCTGCAGATAGATAGGTTAGTGTCACCAGAACCAGCATATCACCCCAGTCCTGCAGATAGATAGGTTAGTGTCACCAGAACCAGCATATCACCCCAGCCCCGCAGATAGATAGGTTAGTGTCACCAGACTCAGTATATCACCCCAACCCTGCAAATAGGTTAGTGTCACCAGACCCAGCATATCACCCCAGCCCTGCAGATAGATAGGTTAGTGTCACCAGAACCAGCATATCACCCCAGCCCTGCAGATAGATAGGTTAGTGTCACCAGACCCAGCATATCACCCCAGCCTCCCTATAGTGATTATATGGACTTTTTAAGGGAGTATTATTTGGATACTGCATATACTGTAGGTTCGACAGTATGTGGTAGTATTACATCAGCAATATATGGCCTTTTTTGATTATTTGGATCCTGCATATATGGTTGGGCACTATATGGGGTATTATGTAGGCTCTATTAATATTGGAGTATTTGGATATTATATGGTGGTATTACATGGGCTATTTAAGGGAATATTGTTTGGATACTGCTTATAGGGTGGACGCTATACGGAGTTATGTGGGCTCTGATAGTATGAGAGTATTATTTGGATACTGCTTATAGGTTGGATGCTATGTGTCGGTAATATATGTACTTTTTAATGCAGTATTTGTTGGAAACTACATATAGGTTAGACGCTATAGGTAGGTATTATGTGGGCAGTATTTGGCAATATTATTTTGCCACAATATAGTGGTATGCTTCATATGGCTGTTTTATTAATAGACAAGAGGGCGCAGCAGTAAACTCAATAGTCCCTGAATTATAGGGATTTTGCAGTAGAACTTGCGGTTCTGCTCTCGCCGCTCTTACTCCCTCATTGACATTTCATCCTCTACAAGTATAATAAGAACAGACGGGAGTTTTTGTATTTTCGGCCTCGTATTCAGCGTTCGGGCCTCTCGGGGCTTTTACATCAGATTTGATTCCGTTTAATATTTTTTTCTGATTTCCCCGGTGAGTAAATTCCATGAGTTTAATTCAATACTTATTGTGGAAGTCTCCGGATTACCATATAGCGCAGCGCTGCGGCCTGAATGACTATGTAATACCGCTTAAGTGACTGCGTCACATGACCCTCGTCATCCATTATAGGGCGCTACGGACGACATAACAAAGCGAACATGAAATAGACATCACTCAACGCGAGCAGAAATCATTTGCGAAGAATGAAGCGGCGACTGAATGAGATATGAAATATTCAGGGAGCGATCACTGCAGAGCCGGAAGACGTAGCTGTCAGGATGCTAGGAAAGCTGGGTGACAACTCCAGTGAACACAATAGTTGTCAACTAGCTTTAGGGTCTTGATACTGTCTTTAGGGTCTTTTGTACTGTGTTGCTTGCATTGCCTTAGTGGTTTTGTTACAATCTCTAAGGTCTTGATGTTGTGTTTAGGGTCGTGATACTGTATTCAGGGTCTTAGTATCAAGACCCTTAACACAATACTATGCGTAAGGTCTTGGTGTTGTGTCTTTGCACCGTGTTTAAGGTCCAGGTATTGTTTGTAGGGTGTGGGTACTGTGTTTGGGGTCCAGGTGCTGTATTTAGGGTCTTGGTACAATGTTTAGGACCTTTGTTTTGTGTTTGGGTTCCAGGTATTTCTTTTAGGGTCTTGGTATTGTATTTAGGGTCCAGGTTATGTGTTTAGTGTCTAGGTGCCCTGCTTAGGGTCTTGGTATTGTGTTTGGGTTCCAGGTATTTCTTTTAGGGTCTTGGTACCGTGATTAGGGATTTGGCATCATTCTTGGGGTCTTGGTACCATGATTAGGGATTTGGCGTCATGTTTTGGGTCCAGGTATTTTTTAGGGTCTTGGTCTTGTGTTTGGGGTCCAGGTATTTTTTATGGTTTTGGTATTGTGTTTAGGGTCTTGGTACCCTGTGTTTAGGGTCTTGGAACTGTGATTACGGATTTGGCGTTGTGTTTGTGGTCCAGGTATTTTTTAGGGTCTTGGTATTGTGTTTGTGGTCCAAGACCCTAAACAATACCTGGACCCCAAACACAATACCATGACCAAAACCCTAAAAAATACCTGGACCACAAACACGATACCAAATCCCTAATCATGGTACCAAGACCCTAAACACAATACCAAGTATTTTTTAGGGTCTTGATATTTTTTAGGGTCTTGGTATTGTGTTTGGGGTCTAAGTATTTCTTTGGGGTCTTGTCTCTGTGTTTGGGGGCCTTGTCTTTGTGTTTAGAGACAAGACCCCAAACACAGAGAAGACCCTAAACACAAAGACAAGACCCCCAAACACAGAGAAGATCCTAAACACAGAGCACAGAGACAAGACCCCAAACACAGAGAAGACCCCAAACACAGAGACAAGACCCCAAACACAGAGAAGACCCTGTGTTTGGGGTCTTCTCTGTGTTTGGGGTCTTGTCTCTGTGCTCTGTGTTTAGGATCTTCTCTGTGCTTGGGGTCTTGTCTCTGTGTTTGGGGTCTAGGTATTTCTTTGGGGTCTTCTCTGTGTTTGGGGTCTTGTCTCTGTGTTTAGGGTCTTCTCTGTGTTTAGGGGTCTTGTCTCTGTGTTTGGGGTCTTGTCACTGGGTAGACTTTTCATGTACGAGCTGTTGCCTCTCTGTGAATCTCTCTCCTAGTATAATAAAACCCGCTCTCTGGATGGATAATGAAATGTATCTGTCACAGAGGGAAAAATGTGTCGCTGCCAAGACGTCCATTACTCATAAAGCCGAAATTAGGGAACAAATTGCTGAGTTTTTCCATCTATTGTTTTCGTCTCCCCTTTAAGTATTAATGTGCTCCTTCCCTGCAGGACCCGCTCGCGCTGCTTCATTTCTCTTCTTCGTGACCATGGCTGAAATGTCTTTTGTATTTGAAGGGCCATTCATGGAAATTTTTAGAGATTTCTCACAATGTAGAGAAAAGTATTTATATTTATGGCCCAAGTTATTTTACACTGTTAAAGGATTTATGGGCTGAAAAACCAAACGTTAGGTTAGGTGAAGTGATGGACGTGTACAAACCTACAGGATTGCGCTAGATCTTAAAGGGGTCATCACCATCTGGATTACCTACCCTAATAAAGAGATTGTACAGGATTAGAAAAACATGGCTGCGTTCTTCCCAAACAGTGCCACGTCTGTCCACAGGTTGTATGTGGCATTGCAATAAAATGCTGTAGCTTTGATCCAATTTCACAAAAATCTACAAAATTTACAATATTTTTTTTCTGCAAAAAAAAGCATGACAGTGTGAATTCGTACTAACAGATCACATAGACAACCTTTGCAACTCATATTGTTTATCTGAACTGGGTTTTAAAGTGGTCTGGTGATAGTAACATATCACCCCATCCCTGCAGATAGATAGGTTAGTGTCACCAGAACCAGCATATCACCCCAGCCCTGCAGATAGATAGGTTAGCGTCACCAGACCCAGCATATCACCCCAGCCCTGCAGATAGATAGGTTAGTGTCACCAGAACCAGCATATCACCCCAGTACTGCAGATAGATAGGTTAGTGTCACCAGAACCAGCATATCACCCCAGCCCTGCAGATAGATAGGTTAGTGTCACCAGAACCAGCATATCACCCCAGTACTGCAGATAGATAGGTTAGTGTCACCAGAACCAGCGTATCACCCCAGCCCCGCAGATAGATAGGTTAGTGTCACCAGAACCAGCGTATCACCCCAGCCCCGCAGATAGATAGGTTACTGTCACCAGACCCAGCGTATCACCCCAGTCCTGCAGATAGATAGGTTAGTGTCACCAGACCCAGCATATCACCCCAGCCCTGCAGATAGATAGGTTACTGTTACCAGCACCAGGATATCACCCCAGCCCTGCAGATAGATAGGTTACTGTCACCAGCACCAGGATATCACCCCAGCCCTGCAGATAAGTTAGTGTCACCTGAATCATACAATGTTTTCACTATCTTGCCAAGATATCGCCATTTTGTTAATATGTAAATGAGCTTTTTGGTGCCTTCATTGTTCCAAAGAGCTCATTTGTATATTGACAAAAACCAATGGAGGCAGTGATTCACAAGGGGAAAACACTGTTTGATTCAGGTGACACTAACCTATCTATCTGCAGGGCTGGGGTCTCACTGTTCTAATTTATCTAATGTAATGGACAAGGGAACCCCCGCTGAAGTTGGGCACCAAAGAAGCCAGTAGAACTCTTGAATTTTCTTTGGCTGTGAATGGAGAAGAAAGACTGTAAGTCCTGGTCAGTAGCAGATAATACAACCTATAAAAGTAATTCCTCTCCTTAAGTTTCTGCTGAATCACGTAGATGTAGACATCAGACCCACCGATTCAAGGAATCTCGCTTGACGGAGTGAGAGGGCACGTCTCGCTGTCTGGGGATCCATATTGATAGGATCCTGTGAATTACATCCCGCTCTCGTGCTTGACCCCTTTCCATAGCCTTCTGCTTGTGTTCACAGAACTCCCAGGCTGCAGATGGACACCATATCAGCCGTCGCATCAGCAAACAAAAGGACAGTTTGTTTCTATTGATTTTCCAGAAATCGAGATAAAATATACTCTGAGCCCAAACTGTAAAGAAAGCGGCCGTATATTTATGAAGGTCGTCCGGCTCTCGCTATTGATCAGGGATTATGTGTGTTTCATGCTCTGTAAGTCCAGAGAGTCAAACTGAGGGAATTACCATAACCCAAAGCTCCGAATCCGATGAAATAGAAATGAATTGTGCAGAAAAAAACAAACCAGAAAAACACGTCTTAAATGTTTTCACCACCTTGGCCAGAAGAATCCAGCATTAAAATTACCAGCGATCCCCTTCTGGGGGAGAAATAATTTTCCTGCAGAACCACTATAGAGGAAAGGAAGCGAGTCAACTGGTCATAATGAGACCGATTCATTATGGATTTTACCAAAAATTTGGTTTCGAACTCAAACATTTTGGGGTTCTCCACCCATGCATCATTATTATACTCTGGTGTCTGAAGAATGAGTGGAGGTCCAGGGGAGGTGCAGAAACCTAACACGCACATCCTCACCTTCCGTCATCTCTTAGTTGTAATTTCCCTGATGTCTCTGCATCTACTACAGTAAAGAGCACCTCAGTGAGGATTTGGGTGTCCTGTGTGTTCTTTATCACTGGTGGGCAGCTTCAGGTACTGCAGAGGTTCGGTCTCTGGGTACCAGCTTGGAGATGGTGCAGTGTTGGCCGTGGAACAGTATGGTGCTGACTGGTGCAGAGCCCAGTGAAGGCAGCCATATAGCCACTAACCTGGTGTTGGTGGCTGCCCTTACATCAGTGCATTGCAGGACAAGGACATCTGAAGATTCTCATCTCAATTCTGATGAAGAGTTGGAGATCTTGACCACAGGTTGCATAAAAAGGGGTTTTCTAAACTGCACAAACCCTTTAAAGTTGTGTGTTTAGTCAGTGAATTCACTAGGAATGAGGCCATGACTTGATAGGCTTCCTAGTCTTGGTCTTCATCAAGGCCTTGCATGGGGATGGTCGTGTCACCTCTTGGATAGGGTACAGAGATCAATGGTGGAGAAGAGGAGTGACTTGACCCTTGTCCCGGCATTTACCTCCATTGTTTATTGATGTGCCTGAGAAGAAAAAAATTCTTGGCCATGGTCCCTACTGAAGACTTTAACTCTCTGCAAAGCTGCCCAACAGCAGGAGAAAAGTTTCAGGGATGGGAGTGTCATAGAGGACACAGAGTTTATAGGCGTATTCTTGCTCTGCCATTTGGCAACATGAAGACATCTTTCCCTGTCCAATATGCCTCTCTCTTTGCTCAGAATGGATTTATGGTTTTGTCCTTTAGAGCCTGCAGTCTTCTTCAATCACAGCCTCAGCCTATGCCGAGTTTCAGTCACTATCGGCTGCTCACGTTCCAGTCAGTAACCCTTTCACACCAGTCACCTTCCAGTTATGAGAGTTTAGTAGTCTGTTATGGATATGGTTCTTACATAATAGTGTGCTATGACGCTTCTACCTGCAGAAGGAAATCGGTGGAGCTGAATATCTATCAAACAGAGAGGTTGACCCAAGTCCTCTTCGAAGTTCTATCATGTCCCATCTCTTCTCATGCACCAGCCTAAGGGTCCAACCACACATGGTAAGGACAAGTTACATCTAGAAGAATGTCAAATCTGGGGGGAACGTTGAAGGACACACTGCTGGTCTTGTAGGTGGCCAATACACATTAGATGGCGACTAAATAAGAAACATAGTGGTGTCCAAATCTTCCACCAACAATAAAATTCTCCAATGGCAGATGTTGGGGGTAAAAAGGATCCACAGTTGGATTTCAATGTGCCCAATTCTTTATTCACATCAGAGATTTGCCACTACCAAAGTTGCCTGGCTGTCATTTACTCCCTTCGCTATTGAAAACACATGCATGCTTGGCTGAGCCAAGTGTGCAAATGTATGGGGTGTGGGATGAATAGCTGTCTAAGGTGTATGGCTAGCTTAAGTTTTGTGCATACATGTAGCCATTTTTTCCTCAATTGCCACTATAGTGTGTACTGTAAGTGGTAAAATATCAATGAGCCGACTCCTGTACCTGCAAATTCGGGTATAGCGATCAAAAAGGCAGTCCATGTATTTTCAAAGAGGACCCAGAAGGGGGCAGGACAATTCCAGGTTGGTCCAACAAAAATCCTGTATTATTTCTGCTATTAGTGATTAGTTGCATTCTATGGAGAAACTGCTCATTTTTACTACAGCTCCCCCACAGGAAAAGTAAAATATTACATGATAATAATTGAAATCAACAGGTTATCTGTGTAATGAATGGACGTGTCAGGTCCTCCAGAGTGAGACACTCTCTTTGTAGACGCTCTTCTCTGGTATAAGGCCATATCTCTTGACCATTGGTCGCACACCAATTGCTACGGTGATAGTTACTCCACTGGGGGGCAGTTTGGATGATAAGGTTATTAGATTAATAAATATGTTATGTGATCATTCACTTCATTTTGTCTATTAATACATTTTCTATAAAGATCCAAAACTGCTGCATGTGATATGTATGCAGCGGTAAGGGTTAATTGGGGACAGCACAAGTACTCGCTGATGATATAGAACATGAGGACGGTAATGGCTGGGTTAAATAGCGATCATATGGAGATGTACATGGCTGGTAATTGTATTCTTGATATCTGTCACAGATGTCATTTGATATTCTAGGACTGTGATGGAGATTTAGAGCAATTACATTGGGCGCTTGTGAAATGTGATGGAAATACGTGAAATGTGGAGGAAGTTATAAAATATTACAGCTCTGATTACATTAAGTACGCCATTACTTCTGTAAGGAAAATGAAGACAAGACGACGGGCTACAGCTACTGTATATGATAAAGACCCTTATCTTCTTTAATCCAACTTATATCTAGCACTGCAGACCTTTGTATTGGATTTTTAGCACTCCCGCATTAGGATACATTAAATATAGTATTAATAAAACAGGGTCCATTGACTAGAAAATCTGCTCCAGAATTAGTAAATACTTGTGTTTCCCAAGATATAATAAGATAGACCTGTTAGGAGAGTGGGCAGCTCCTCTATACATCCAGTGGCTCACAGGTGACATCTTCTGTTCTCATAGCCTTATCTTCTCCATTTGGCCCAGACCAGGATGACATCTTCCCTTGACTTTTCATGATATACAGCAACATAGGGCTTAAACCATACTTGCCAACTCATTCACTTAGATCCCTGGGTGTCCCAGCCTGTGAAGCATGCTGTTGAAATTTTCTGGGCAACCTACCCCCTTTGAGGGCACATCATGCACCTTTTTTGACTCCCTTTTCATGACAGACCAGCAAATAAAGTGCCCACATCCCATGACACAGGGCTAAGAAGCTGTGGCATGGGGAAGTATTCCACTGGGCCCTGAAGATTTGCCCAACCTTTCAGGATTCTAGGGGGGTAGCTCCAGACGTTTCAGGAGAGTTGACAAGTATGGCTTAAATGTAATGTGAATGGCGTCTCAGTCACCTGGTTGGATAAAGGCTCTTACCTTGTTACTGTATGATAGGATTCATTTCTAGTAAAGAACCAGTTCATCAAGATCTCTGGTTCTATTCACAAAACACAACGTTAACCCATCTGCCAATGATAATGCAGGACCAGAAAGACGTAAACCAGAAGAACATTCAATCTTTAGTAATATTCCAGTCCTGGTGCTATTCAGAAATATGAGACATTGAGAACATTGTTTGTTTTTGATTGCCTCGATCTCGTCTTCTACCGCAATCTAGTCCTTCTATAAATAGGCCGGTAAATAGACGGGCGGGAATAGGATAAAATGTGCTCATACCAAAGTGCGGAGCAGCAATGACCTTTCTACTAAGACCTTTCTACAGGAGGAACAGGCAAAAAACGATGTAAACAACTTCCATAAGATGCAGAAGGGTCAAGGTGAAGACCTGAGCACATAAGGAGGTGTACCTATAACATACATTGTATCATACCTTAGCTATGTATCAATGAGGGGTCGTGAGGTCTAAGACTGGGTTCACTGCGAAATCAGTTTTTGAAACCGTCTCAAAATCCTCAAAAACGGATTTCAAACGTTTCGTTATAAAACCCATTGATTTCAATAGGTTGTGAAAACCATCCCCAGGTGAGCGTTTGGAGCATTTATCATCTGGTATCCACTCTTTTGGGCGGAGAATAAAAGTTGGACTTGCAGGACTTTTTTTCCGTTAAAAAAAAAAAAAAAAAAAAAAAAAATTGGTTGCTGTCCATCTGGTATCCTTATTTTTTTTGAACATTGAGATCTATGGAATGCGGATTACAAACTGATAGTTTGTGTCTGTTTTTCAATCCATTTTTCCCTTTGCACATGTTCAGAATGAAGGGGAGCAAAAAAAAAAACAACAAAACACTGGATTGGTCACAAACACTCAGTTTTTTTTGAATGGACACCAATTAACTAATCCGTCTAAAAAGACAGATTTGAGTATCCGCTGTGTAACCATTTAGAATCCTTTTCCTACCAAACTTTTTTTTTTAAAAAACAGTTTGCAAGCAGACGGATGCCATGCACAAGCGTGAACCTAACGTAAGCCCTACCAACCAAGTGAAAGGGCTACAGTGATACAACACTACCTCTTCTATCAGCTTCACGAGATGGACCTGTAGTCTTGGCAGTCAATATTGGGCCTGGATATTGAGAAAGCCCTCATATTGTACAAGGCATTAAAAATTTTGGCACAGAAATGTGTAACTTTTTCCACTTTTGTGCCACCTTTCCAGGAAGGTTCATGGCTTGACCAATGGCCCTGCCAGATTTATGACTATTTACCCCAGTTTATAAGTCTCTGTAGCAACAATGTCACGTATCTCTGGAGCAACGGCAACGTCTGCATTAATACAAAGGTCATTTGCATAGCAATAAAAAAAAAACTGATATCGAGGCAGCGATTCACGAGGAGACACAACATTTCATTCAGGTGACCCCAATCCATCTGCAGGGCTGGGGTGATATGCTGGTTCTGGTGACACTAACCTATCTATCTGCAGGGCTGGGGTGATATGCTGGTTCTGGTGACACTAACCTATCTATCTGCAGAGCTGGGGTGATATTCTGGTTCTGGTGACACTAACCTATCTATCTGCAGGGCTGGGGTGATATGCTGGCTCTGGTGACACTAACCTATCTATCTGCGGGGCTGGGGTGATATGCTGGGTCTGGTGATACTAACCTATCTATCTGCAGGGCTGGGGTGATATGCTGGGTCTGGTGACACTAACCTATCTATCTGCAGGGCTGGGGTGATATTCTGGTTCTGGTGACACTAACCTATCTATCTGCAGGGCTGGGGTGATATGCTGGGTCTGGTGACACTAACCTATCTATCTGCAGGGCTGGGGTGATATGCTGGGTCTGGTGACACTAACCTATCTATCTGCAGGGCTGGGGTGATATGCTGGGTCTGGTGACACTAACCTATCTATCTGCGGGGCTGGGGTGGTATGCTGGGTCTGGTGACACTAACCTATCTATCTGCAGGGCTGGGGTGATATGCTGGGGTCTGGTGACACTAACCTATCTATCTGCAGGGCTGGGGTGATATGCTGGGTCTGGTGACACTAACCTATCTATCTGCAGGACTGGGGTGATATGCTGGTTCTGGTGACACTAACCTATCTATCTGCAGGGCTGGGGTGATATGCTGGGTCTGGTGACACTAACCTATCTATCTGCAGGACTGGGGTGATATGCTGGTTCTGGTGACACTAACCTATCTATCTGCAGGACTGGGGTGATATGCTGGTTCTGGTGACACTAACCTATCTATCTGCAGGGCTGGGGTGATATGCTGGTTCTGGTGACACTAACCTATCTATCTGCAGGGCTGGGGTGATATGCTGGGTCTGGTGACACTAACCTATCTATCTGCAGGGCTGGGGTGATATGCTGGGTCTGGTGACACTAACCTATCTGCAGGACTGGGGTGATATGCTGGGTCTGGTGACACTAACCTATCTATCTGCAGGGCTGGGGTGATATGCTGTGTCTGGTGACACTAACCTATCTGCAGGGCTGGGGTGATAGATAGGTTACTGTCACCAGACCCAGCATATCACCCCAGCCCTGCAGATAGATAGGTTAGTGTCACCAGACCTAGCATATCACCCCAGCCCTGCAGATAGATAGGTTACTGTCACCAGACCCAGCATATCTGCAGGGCTGGGGTGATATGCTAGGTCTGGTGACACTAACCTATCTATCTGCAGGGCTGGGGTGATATGCTGGGTCTGGTGACACTAACCTATCTATCTGCAGGGCTGGGGTGATATGCTGGTTCTGGTGACACTAACCTATCTATCTGCAGGGCTGGGGTGATATGCTGGGTCTGGTGACACTAACCTATCTATCTGCAGGGCTGGGGTGATATGCTGGGTCTGGTGACACTAACCTATCTGCAGGGCTGGGGTGATATGCTGGGTCTGGTGACACTAACCTATCTGCAGGACTGGGGTGATATGCTGGGTCTGGTGACACTAACCTATCTATCTGCAGGGCTGGGGTGATATGCTGGGTCTGGTGACACTAACCTATCTGCAGGGCTGGGGTGATATGCTGGGTCTGGTGACACTAACCTATCTATCTGCAGGGCTGGGGTGATATGCTGGGTCTGGTGACACTAACCTATCTATCTGCAGGGCTGGGGTGATATGCTGGTTCTGGTGACACTAACCTATCTATCTGCAGGGCTGGGGTGATATGCTGGTTCTGGTGACAGTAACCTATCTATCTGCAGGCCTGGGGTGATATGCTGGTTCTGGTGACACTAACCTATCTATCTGCAGGACTGGGGTGATATGCTGGTTCTGGTGACACTAACCTATCTATCTGCAGGGCTGGGGTGATATGCTGGGTCTGGTGACACTAACCTATCTATCTGCAGGGATGGGGTGATATGCTGGGTCTGGTGACCACTCCCTTTAAGCACTTATTTTGATCACTTGTAGTCCATGTGAGCTCGGCTGCATCTGGGAAATGCTTGAGTATGAGACAGGACACCAGCCTGCGTTGTTTAATACTACAGTCAATAGGACACCAGTACTTTGGCTTAAAAGGCTGTAACAATGCAATTTCTCATAGGTTAAAACAGGGCTCAGCAACCTTCAGCACTCCAGCTGCTGTGAAACTACAACTCCCAACATGCTCCTTTCACTTCCATAGGAGTTCTAAGAACAGCAGAGTAAGTATGTATGCTGGGAGTTGTAGTTTTAAAACAGCTGGAGTGCCGAAGGTTGCCTACCCCTGGGTTAAAAGCTTGAGACACCTTTCTTTTTTTTTTTATTGTATTATAGAAAGCATTTTTGATATGGTTTTATTAAAAATTGCTAGCTTTCTCTTCTGCAGCCTTTACTTGCTCCCATATAGTGTAAGCTGCTACATTCCCTTCTCAGAGATCCATCCATGTTGCTGCCTCAGGCTTATTCTGCGACTTCTCCGTCCTCACTGCTCAGACATTTAGCTTAATTTTTACAAGCAGTTAAAAACAGAAGTCACAGAACGAGCCGTCAGGCGGCGACTCAGACGGAGCTCTGTGATAAGGGAACACAGAAGATTATACTGTATGAGAGCAAGTGAAGGCTGCAGAAAAATACATATTAAGAGGCCTTTATCACCACCTTATGGTGGGAACAATGTAAAAAAGAGATTAAAAGCCTTCAAAACCACATGTACCAAAAAGAATGGAATCTAAAGATACTTAGTGACTATTCTGAGACCCACAACATTTATATTTCCATCTACAGAGCAGTATAAGGGCTTGTTTTATGTGAGATGAGCTGAAGTTTTACTGGTACTATTTTGGGTACAGATAAATTGAATATTCCCCCCCCCCCACCTTTAGGGATAAACATGACTTTTTAGACTGGTCCAAGTTTGGTGGCACCAATATTTTATTCAACTCAAAAACATTAACAGTACAGATTTTTTTTTAATCTTTAGAATTTTTTTTTTTTTTATTCCATTGTCCATCACAGCCTCCAGATGTTAGGAGGTGCAATGCACCACCAGACTCCTCTGAATCTGCCTTAAGGTCCCTCTGCCACAAGGTAGGGGACTCATTACAGATTTTGCACTAAGGCCCATGAGCTTCTTGTTGCTCCTCTGACACTGGGGTAGATTTACTAATACTACACCAGGTTTATCACAGTGGAGGACCAGAGGACTCCATTTAGGTCTAATCCCTCCTACAACCAGTGAGTATTTCTCCTTCCTGGGTCCATCTACTGACCATTTACCACAGTCACCATCTCAGAACCCCAGACCAAAAATTCTAAGAAAACGGATGTAGAAAAATAAACCTTTGATTTATTACAGTGCAGAGATGACAGGTCATGGACCATCAGGATCAGATGTACAATGTCCAGATCGATGGAGAATCCTCCCGTCTAGCTGGCGATCAGGGAAACTGCAATCCTATTGAAGAACTTGTCACAGGCGGACCTGTCTGCATCTGGGAAATGCTTGACTATGACCTCCACCAGACACTGACACAACAGCTGGAGAGAGGATGATGGGAGTCAGTGCAAATACATCACTATTACAGATAGGGGCAGGTACATGAGCTTAGGAAACAGTCCAGCATCTCTGGTGTCTTATTGTAGGAACACGCCCCATTGACATGGAGAATACCAAATGGAATAAGGGAAGAGAACAATGTAGAGGTCTAGAGGAGTTCCACATTAGTACAAAAAAAAAAACAAAAAACAAAAAAAAACACACACACACACACACACACACACACACACACACACACACACACGTCTTCCTTAAAGGGACCAAAACCCAGCCCCGCAGATAACTTGGGCTCAAACTGTCTTCCCTTGCGAATTGCTGCCTCTGCTTGCTTGTCTATTGACAAATTGCAATAATGAGGATGTTGTCGCTTACCCCTTAGGAGCAATGGCCACACCCCTGTTGCTCCAAATAGCTCACTGCATATTGACAAACAGTACTATAGGCACAAGGGGAAACACGGATTCAGATGACCCTAACCTATCTGTGGGGCCAGGTTGATATGCTGGGGTTTAGTGACACCCTTTACAGAATGGCCACCCATGTAATGCATTGGGTACTAGGTCTATTCATTGTGACTCCCAGAGACCTCGCTCTGCCTGAATCCTTCTAAGGCTAGGTTCATAGCAGAATCTGCAAAAAAATGGGAGCAGACCGCTACCAGAAAAATATGGGTCCTGCTTGATCTTTGGGTGGACTCCACCCAAGTCACTCATTGAAGGGAGTGGAAACCAATAGGAAGATTTCCAGAGCAGATTTTGCATGGCTGGTCCTCCCACAAAATCCATGTGAACCTAGTCTTACATTAGATATTGACTGAGGTTATACAGTGACCCATTATACAAGTGTTAAGGGCCTATCAAGAGTCCAACCTCCATTGTAGAAAGATCCACCCCATCCATTAGCGGTGAACAAGTGTAGGGAACAGATCTGAACTGCAATACCAGACACAGCCTATGACTAGAGTAGTGCCATTTCTGGATTGAGCTGTATAGGAGCCAGTAGAGGGCGCTCCTCACCTGGATGGTGTCTACATTGAGCGCCAGCTTGTCCGTGTGCAGTTCCCGCAGTTTGGCCAAGTTCCTCTGCAGATTGTCATGGTGGCTCAAGGCATCATTAATGGCGTTGATGATCTTCCCTCCATGGGTCTTCCTAGCTTTGCTGCCGGGAGACACGTCCATATGAGTGAAGTAGGACTTTGTTTCTGAATAATTCAGGAAGAGACCGAGGAAAAGAGTCTTTTAGGTAGAAGTTATTGAAAGCCTCAGAAGGAAAAACATTACCGTCTTCTGGATTGCGGCAGGAATCACATGCAGCAGGAGCCAGAAGTGGGTCTCGAAGAGCAGAGAAGTGGAAGTCCATCACTTCCCAATCCTATTAAATGCACTTCTGACTTTGGCTAAAGAAGTGCACCAAAAAAATGCATGTGCGATTTTAGTCTAAATATTGACCCAGTAATATCGAGAACGTTACATCAATTATGGAGTTAATGGAGGAGAACGCACAAAGTTTCCTTGTGACCAACTAGAAGATTGTAGAGTTTAGGCAATATAGGAAATAAGGTTTCATTCCTCACAGTTTAACCACTTGGTTGTCCATCGTCATCGGGCAGTTAACTCTACAGTCATGGCCAAAAGTTTTGAGAATGACACAAATATTCTATTTTCACATGATCTGCTGCCCTCTGGTTTTTATGTGTGTTTGTCAGATGTTTTTATCACATACAGAAATAGAATTGCATTCATATTATGAGTAACAGAAGCTTATATTGACAGTTAGAATGAGTTAATGCAGCAAGTCAATATTTGCAGTGTTGACCCTTCTTCTTCAGGACCTCTGCAATTCTCCCTGGCATGCTCTCAATCAACTTCTGGACCAAATCCTGACTGATAGCAGTCCATTCTTGCAGAATCAATGCTTTCATTTTGTCTGAATTTGTTGGTTTTTGTTTGTCCACCCGTCTCTTGATGATTGACCACAAGTTCTCAATGGGATTAAGATCTGGGGAGTTTCCAGGCCATGGACCCAAAATCTCTATGTTTTGTTCCCTGAGCCATTTAGTTATCACCTTTGCTTTATGGCAAGGTGCTCCATCATGCTGGAAAAGGCATTGTTGAGCGCCAAACTGCTCTTGGACGGTTGGGAGAAGTTGCTCTTGGAGGACATTCTGGTACCATTCTTTATTCATGGCTGTGTTTTTAGGCAAGACTGTGAGAGAGCCGATTCCCTTGGCTGAGAAGCAACCCCACACATGAATGGTTTCAGGATGCTTTACAGTTGGCATGAGACAAGACTGGTGGTAGCGCTCACCTCTTCTTCTCCGAATAAGCTGTTTTCCAGATGTTCCAAACAATCGAAAAGGGGATTCATCAGAGAAAATGACTTTCCCCCAGTCCTCAGCAGTCCACTCCCTGTACCTTTTGCAGAATATCAGTCTGTCCCTGATGTTTTTTCTGGAGAGAAGTGGCTTCTTTGCTGCCCTCCTTGAGACCAGGCCTTGCTCCAAGAGTCTCCGCCTCACAGTGCGTGCAGATGCACTCACACCTGCCTGCTGCCATTCCTCAGCAAGCTCTGCACTGCTGGTAGCCCCATCCCGCAGCTGAAACACTTTTAAGAGACGGTCCTGCCGCTTGCTGGTCTTTCTTGGGCGCCCTGGAGCCTTTTTGGCACCAATGGAACCTCTCTCCTTGAAGTTCTTGATGATGCGATAGATTGTTGACTGAGGTGCAATCTTTCTAGCTGCAATACTCTTCCCAGTTAGGCCATTTTTGTGCAGTGCAATGATGACTGCACGTGTTTCTTTAGAGATAACCATGGTTAACAGAAGAGAAACAATGATGGCAAGCACCAGCCTCCTTTTAAAGTGTCCAGTGGTGTCATTCTTACTTAATCATGACAGATTGATCTCCAGCCCTGTCCTCATCAACACCCACACCGGTGTTAATGGAGCAATCACTGAAACGATGTTAGGTGGTCCTTTTAAGGCAGGGCTGCAATGATGTTGAAATGTGTTTTGGGGGATAAAGTTCATTTTCTAGGCAAATATTGACTTTGCAAGTAATTGCTGTTAAGCTGATCACTCTTTATAACATTCTGGAGTATATGCAAATTGCCATTAGAAAAACTGAAGCAGTAGACTTTGTAAAAATTAATATTTGTATCATTCTCAAAACTTTTGGCCATGGTTGTACAATGGTGCACTTGGATGTCCTTGTAGAGTTTGCTGCAGGAGCCTCTGTTAGCGACAGCTGGACTTCCTAGAGAAGCTATGGACAAGATTACCCCATACTGCAAAGATAGAAGTATTATATAAAGATAAAGCTTCATGGATCACCAAAAATAACCTGAAGGCGGCTTAGGGAACATCAGTCGGAGACTCCATTACAACATCCGCCTGAAATTGGTGGCTGAATGAGTCCTGCACGGAGAACTTTCTCCTCTGTCGGCTTCAACTTTAAAACTCCATTATAGTCAACGTAGGCCATTAAGCTCCACATGTAACCACTATTAGTAGTAGTCCACCAGTCCATTGTTCTGGTCCTCTGACAAACCAGAACAATGGAGATACAAAACAGAGGTATAGTCCAGCTCGGCCAATTACCTCTCCATGGCTTCACAGCCAATGTTCTGAGCATCAGCTACAATCTTGACAAATAAGGAGTCCAAAGCCGCCTTCTCGGTGTCTGATAGCACCATCTTGGTATCTGAAAGCTCCATCTTGGTATCTGATGGTCACTACTCCTCACCCACCCAAGAACCAGTCTGTACTAAGAACCTCGAACTCTATCATTCCCTTTATATAGGAAGGAAATAAGGGAGGATCAGGTCATGTGACCAGCACATACAGGAGATTTCTATCACGTGGCCTGGCCAACAAGGCCTGGGACTGGAGGCTGGGGGTAGTTATCTAGGACAGGGATTCTCAGTCTCCTCAGGCCAGTCATGTACTCAGGGTTTTCTTGGTGTTTCATAGGTGATAGATCTATGTTCGGTGTAGAAGGTCTTCTCTCTATGGGGTATCCCTAGATTGTGGCACCGACCTTAGGACTGGACTCTGGAATGGTCACGAGATGTTCTGCAGGGGCAACTGGAAGATGGAGGCAAGAATCCACACTAAAAATCAGCAGAAAGTTCGCTAAGTGTGCACAAGGTCTTAGGGGTAATTTTTTTTTTTTTATTTTAATGTTTGCAAGGTGGCTTATAATCCGGTCCGGAAATCACCGGACAAAAAAGTACTGCAAAACCAACTTTTTCATTCAGCAATTTCAGTTTTAAAAAAACAAACACCCGACGGACCTCCTCATAGTCAATGGGTTCCTTGGGCTCCGTTTGTGTCCACTATTGAGAGGTTGAGATGTCTAAACTTTACTTTCAGGGGTGAATTAAGGCTAGGGCTATAAGGAGACTTTGGAGTGACCAAAGATTTTGGGGTTCCCTGCGAAGCCTTTACTAACGATAGTAAATGGGGACAACGCTGCAACTCCTGGAGTACTGTGACCCCGACTTTGAGTCACCACTGTTTGGCTTGAAGTTGCGGCACCCACAGAGTCGCAACCTGGCTCCTTTCACTAACTTTAGAGAGAACTGAAGATCTTTGCTCAAGTGATGGAAGACGTGCCTAAAGATGCCAGCCAATGGGTATAATAGGCCCCGGGCTTTTCAGAGTGTGCCCTGCCCTCACATGGACTCATAGACATCCATTGGAGGGCAGGGCACATTCTGAACAGCCCAGGGCCTATTGTACCCGTTGGTTGGCATCTTTGGGCACATCTTCCATCGCTTGAGCATTTCCTCACATTTCCATCATTCCCTGCATCCCGCTGCTATCCCTAATACTGGCCGTGGTTATGGACTCTCAAGCAACAAGTCATATGGCGAATGACAAAGATTCTTCTCCAACCTTGACCAAAGCAAATCAGAAAAATTCACCTTAGCTAATGTCAGTACATGACAGGGGCGTAGCTATAGGGGGCAGAGGTAGCAATAGCTATTTGGCCCTGGAGCGTCAGAGGGGCCAAAGTGATCCAGAACACTAAACCTCCGATCCATAAGGACCTTTGCGTGGTTTACTGTCCCAAATCGCCCTGACAGGTTCCCTTTAAGGATCTGCTCTATGTTTCTAGTGTTGACAGCCACTTACTGACAGCAAAAAATCTCAGGAAACAGGAGGGACGTGGTAACATTTAAGGACGTCAATTGCATTATCACAAGAGATGGTGACACTCTAGAGGAAATATCAAAAATGAACCATACCAACTAAAATGCCAAGAAGCTGTTTATGCCGCCAAACAAGAACAACACAAGAATTGTATCCATGGGAGGCAAAGACGTCTTGGACATAGAGACCCAGAAGCAATAAGGAAGTAAGTGCAAGAAGGGCCTGCTAATGGTATGACAAGTGAGCAATACAGTCAGATGACGACATGCACATGTCTTAAAGAAAATGACAAGGAAATCATCAGCCCTGCCATTAGATCGGCTCAGACACTGTCCCTATCCATATCCAGCCCACACACAGAACTCTATAGAGAGGTGAGGGGGGAGGAGGAGGCTCCTAATATATTGCCTCATTCTGTGCACTGCTAGACTGTTGTCTTGATGCATAGCAGTGTTGATAGAGCTACCTATCTCCCAGAGTAGCAGAGTGTGGCAGCGGCAGATATCTGTGTGTGTAGCCTCCTTTTTAAGTGCTACAAAAAATATAATTAAAAAATAAAATAGTCTTCCCTCTCCATATTGTATCACCAGTGATGTGAGCGGTCACATGTGGTGCAGAACTTCATGACGCGCCGTAGGAACGGCAGTGGCAGCGAACACCGGAGTTCTGGGTACAAGTGAGTATGATTTTTTTTTTTTACGTTTTTTCTATTACTGGACAACCCCTTTAACTTTGCAAGGACGGGTATATATATATATATATGTCCTTGCAGGGCGGTCCGAGAGTAGTTATACACACACTCTTATGTCTCTCAGAGAACACAGGAAGAGACCCAACCTTCTGGAAAGACTGACCGTTACTTTATATGTTCTGTCCCACAATAGGTGCACTATATAGACGGATACATTGTATACAGGATGTGAGGGGGCGGAGCATGACTCAGGGATTCAGAGAGGATCCGCCCCCTTAGATCCTCATGAACATATCCCAGTTCTGCACATCCTTCCAGTTGAATAGACTTGTAATGTTGGATTTTGGGTAAGTTCACATGGCAGAAAATGAAAACAAATTCCTCAGTTCCGTTGCCGATTAGGCCCAGATGAATGGGCCTATTTGGCAGGGATTCTTGAGCCACGGAATCCGCAGCAAGATCAATCAGGACGCTGATTCAGGACGGATCCGTGACAAATTCCTACATATGAACGTAACCTTACACTCCTGTCTCCACCTACTGAGGTCTAGATGCATCACTTGTGCCCAGAGTGCTCCTTTATATACATGGCTGCCATAAGACTCCAGGTGATTCCCATGTGGCGGCCTCTTCCAGAGGATTGTATGGATTCAGATACCTCCTTATATTTTGTAATCTTATTGGCTAATGTTAAAAGGTTTGTCCCATTAAATAAATGTATCCCCCATCCACAGGATAGGGGATCAATGTCAGATTGCTGGGGGTCCAACCACCAGATCCCCCACTGATCAGCAGAACGGGGACCGAACGTCCTCCATGCCTTCTCTAAGCGGTCTGATAGCAGTGACGGGGAGCACCAGCCATGTAAGCTCACCAGTGCTCCATTCACAAGGAAAGGCACAGAGGACTTTCAGCCCCCCATTCTCCTGATCACTGAGGGACCCAGCGGTCAAACCCTCATCAATCTGATATTTACCCCCTATCCTATGCATAGAGGATAAATGTCCTTAACAGGATAACTCCATTAATAGTTTTCCAACCACTGGGACCTCCACCAGTCACAGAAATAGGGGTCTCATGTCCCCCTTTCAGAGCCCGCTGCTGCCCCATTCAGATCTAGGGAACTGCTGCAGACGTCAATGGTCTTCTCTGCGGCAGTCCTATAGTAATGAATGGCAGATGTGCTGATAAAGTCCCCCCATTGTACGGTATGAACGATACATGACCTGTATTCTGCGGACCAGTCACGATCATGGCATTACCAAATTTATATAGTTTTTTTTTTGCTATATTGTGACTTTTTAATGTTTCCATGTACAGAGCTACGTGAAGGTTTTTTTTTTTTTGTTTTTATTTATTTCTGCACACATTGCCATTTTAGCAAATGTCTGATGTTTTGTATTTTTTTTTTTTTTTTTTTTTTTAGGAGGCAAAAATGGTGCAAAAAAAAAAAAAGTCAATTCAGCAATTTTTATTTTTCCACCTATGACATTCATTTTAAGGGGCTGTAAAGGATTAGAAAACATGGCTGCCTTGTTGCAAAAACAGCAGGTCTATGGGTTGCAGCTCAGTCCCATCACTTCAGGGGAGCTGAACTGCAGTACCACATGCAACCTGTGGACAAATGTGGCACTGTTAGCAAAATCCCCTATAAGGACAAAACAAAACAAAGACAGGTATTCATAGATTTTTCCATTAGACTCCGAGAGAGATCCACGTCTTGAGAGTCAAGGAAGTCAGAGTTAAAGAATCTAGAGGAGACAGAAAAGGACAAGGTCGTTATTGCTATATATAACCATAGGGCACAATCAGTCCCACACATCTGTATGGCAAATCCTGGCCGACCACAGGTCTAATAATCCAAAACTAACTGCATCATAGATCCCATAATCCCCTGCTAGTTGGGGGTCAGAAGACCCTTGGTCAGGTTACAACCTGCAACCACTATATGGAAACCAAGATGAAGTATGCACCACTTGAGCGGCGCTATCGGAGGTACTCTCTGACCCACACTCACCACTGGTACACCATGGACTGTTCCAGTTGAAGGCGTATGGTCCTCCTGGGTCTTCAGGCTCTTCTTATCCTCCATTGCCACCTCATGCTCAGCCATGAATGGGTCCTCTTCAAACAGAAGCTCCACCGGTCCACAAAAACGACAATCTTGAGGGTCACCACCATCGTGGAATATCTGTCCACAACAATGGCAAATATTCTCAAAAGGGGAACAACAAGAGGGCATGCGGTTCTCCCGAAAGCGTGGCTGCCCAGGATACATCAGAAAACCGGTTATACCTGCAATGGAAAAAGTTGCAGGAGGGTGCTTTACACCTGAAACATAAGTTGGCTCAAACTTTAGACGAACCCACAGCTTGTACTTCCTGTTGAACATGCCACAGATGTTCCGTTGCTTTATTCCACCACGTACAGAGTCGCAGTATCTTTTCAAGTAGTTCATCACCACCTTAATGTCTGCCCTGGGGTTAAATAGGTGCACGATCATCGGCTTTTCTCGTGCACCAAACAGGGGCAAGACCTTGATGTGCTCTAGAACAGGGGTCGTCTTGTTGATCCTTAAACAGTCAAGGAAATTGAGGCAGTGGTCTTCCTGGTGGAAAGTGATATCATACACACCCTGCCTAGGATAATCCTGGAGGCAAAAAACCTCAGATCTAGCAACTCCAGCCAAGTCTTCCAAGACATCACAGACAACATAAGTCAGGCCGATAGATCCTTTCTTTACAGGGTCTATGAGGAGGCGTATGGTGTTCTTGATCCCAGACATCTTCATCACTTGATTCAACACTGACCACCAAAACTTCTCAACCACTGAGGCCACAATGATCGTCTTTATAGAAGAAGTATCAGGTCATGTGACCACAACAGCTGCGATCAAACAGATCACCTGATCAAGGCTGGAGCCCGGGGCTTGTTACTGCAAGCTGGAAGGTAATCATACATGGAGAGACGTCAACCTGGGACACCCAGGGTAGAAATTCTGAAAACTTTACGTAAAGTGCAAAGGGGATCCCCTATCCATTTAAAATTTTATTTTTTACTAAGTCTACTCCGGGTCTCAAACCCAGAATCTCATGTATGGAAGGCAGGCGCCCTAATGGTGGAGGCACAGACTCAATGTCTGCTTAAGGCCGGAGGCCCCACAAAAACCGCAGCATTTTACAGTCCCTACAAAGTGGATGGGATTCTAGCGAACCCCATCCACAAATTGCAGAAAAATATGCGCAGCATGTCAATTATACCTACAAAAACGCCGGCGGTTTCCCATAAGGTATAATTGAAGCAGAAAGTCCGCCGAGGAAAACTCGGCGGACTTTCTGTGAAAACTGCTGCGGGAAAAAAAAAAAAAAAGTCACACCCACATCTAAGTTCTAGCCCCACCCCTAAATTTTATTTAGTGATGCTTTGTGGTATTAAAAAAAACATGAAAAATGTGAAAAACAGACACATTTTACCTCCTTTTGTGTTTACATCTTTCCAGATATTAAAAGAAAGAAAAAACATGCAAAAATAAAAACAACATAAAAATAAAGCCCTATGTATATTTATTTATTTTTCTGTCTTCATGGACCGTTTCATGTTTTTCACTGTTGTTTTTACGTATCAGTAAAAGACGCAAGTGGATAATAAATAAAAACGCTTGTATAAAAAACATGACTTTCATGGTGTTTTTTGTGCGTTTTTTGTGGGGTTTTTTTTGACCCATTCACATCAGTGAAAGAATCAGGTCTACGGAAATAGATCCAAAGGATTGATCCATGGAATTGGAGTTTTCTTTCAACATGGCTGGTTGTGTGAACATAGCCTTAGGGTGAAGACAGATATGGTGGCCATGTGCCAACTGTGTACGCCACAACCGCCGGAGCCTATTGAAGGTTCCCAGACGTGTCATGATTAGAATTCTATTATGGGCTACTGTACATGCTACTGTACAACATACTACACTACCCCCCAGGGTCTAAAGATAAAGAATTAAAAAAGAGAAAAAAAAAATCAAAAATATTTAAAAAATTAAATCTAAAATTCCAAATCCCCCTTTTTCCCTAGATCACAGCTAAAAATAACCAAAAACAACACATTAGTACCCGCTCGTCTGACAATGCTCATACTATAAACATATTAAAAAAATTTATCCCAAACGGTGAACGCCATAGCAGGAAAAAATCTAAATAACCAGACGTATCGTCCCTTCAAAAAAATAGTATAAAAAGCAATCAAAACATCAGACAATCCCCAAATGGTGCAAGTAAAAAATCTGACTCTCCCCACAAAAAAAAAGACACCTTACCCACGGATATGGCGAATCAAAGAATTTTTTTTTTTTTTTTCATAGTTTGTTATGTTTGTAAAGGTATTGGCTAATGCCCCGTGTAGTGTCCCGCTGCAAAAAAGCGATGCGGGAAAAACCGCGGCGGCAACGCACCAGTATGATCACCAATATGCACCAGTATGATCACCAATATGCACCAGTATGATCACCAATATGCACCAGTATGCACCAGTATGATCACCAATATGCACCAGTATGCACCAGTATGATCACCAATATGCACCAGTATGATCACCAGTATGCACTAGTATGATCACCAGTATGATCACCAGTATGCACTAGTATGATCACCAGTATGCGCCAGTATGATCACCAGTATGATCACCAGTATGCACCAGTATGATCACCAGTATGCACCAGTATGCACTAGTATGATCACCAGTATGCACCAGTATGATAACCAGTATGCACCAGTATGATCACCAGTATGCACCAGTATGCTCACCAGTATGATCACCAGTATGCACTAGTATGATCACCAGTATTCACCAGTATGATCACCAGTATGATCACCAGTATGCACCAGTATGATCACCAGTATGCACCAGTATGATCACCAGTATGCACCAGTATGCACCAGTATGATCACCAGTATGCACCAGTATGCACCAGTATGATCACCAGTATGCACCAGTATGATCACCAGTATGCACTAGTATGATCACCAGTATGCACTAGTATGATCACCAGTATGATCACCAGTATGCACCAGTATGATCACCAGTATGATCACCAGTATGATCACCAGTATGCGCCAGTATGATCACCAGTATGATCACCAGTATGATCACCAGTATGCACCAGTATGCACCAGTATGATCACCAGTATGCACCAGTATGATCACCAGAAGTCCCAGCCTGGGCAAGGGATAACAGCATTGTACCCATTAATGATTATGATACTTTCTGTGACTACACCCAGGGTCACTTGTGGGTGTAATATCAGTGCTGAAGCACCCATATAAGGGACTATATAGTTAGTTGTATATATTTGCATAATTGGCTTTAAAAATTTGCCAAAAAAGCCCCAGCTTTATAGATAATACCACCTAGCCCGTGTTCACACTGAGCAGATTCGTTGCAGATTTTTTGTGTGGATTTTGCACATTGTCAGCTCCGCCTACAGAACATCTCATGACTACTACCCCCAGCCTCCAGTCCCAGGCGTTGTTGTCCAGACCAGGTGATCGGGGTCTCCTGTATGAGCTCAGGTGTGCTGGTCACATGACCTGACCCTCCCCCATTTCCTTCCTATTTAAAGGGGATGATAGCGTTTGGGGTTATCATAGCAGATTGACCCTTATGGCAGATACCAAGATGGTGCTATCAGAGACTGAGAAGGCAGCTCTGGTTACCTTGTTTATCAAGGTTGTAAATAATGCTCGGAACATTGGGTGTGCAGCTATGGAGCGGTAAGTGGCCGAGCCCTGGACTGTCTGTAGGGGGTGGGCTCAGAAAAACAGAATAATTTACTGAAACCTGCTTTAGGTTCATAATAGGGGGAGTTACCAACCCCCTTATACTAGTCTTCTGGCGGGGATGGGATTCATCTCTGGTGCAGAAAAGTCTGTGCAGTGTGAATCCAGCCAAAGGGCACTGTCCTATATACAGGTTTTGTGCTGCAGTTTTTGAAGCCAAGATCTGGTGCATATCTCATAAGTATAAGGCTGGGTTCACACTGTTTGAAGTGCATGTGGTTTTTGGGGTTCCCCCCAATTTGTTGAGCCAAATCTCAACAAAAACAGCAAAATCTGTAACAAAAAAAGCTCAAATTCTGCAGTGAGGAGTCTGAGCCTTATCAGGAATGAATAACCCCTCTGAGTAATGTTCTGCAGTGCTTGGATTATATAGACGGGGTGGAGGTTATCCCTAGAACATGGTGGTATACTGGTCCTTAGTGTCATTGTCTGGACCCTGGTAGATATGGCAATCCATATACCTGGAGCCAAGACCAGGCGTGGGCTAAAGATGTAATAAAGCTTTATATTGCTGCACATCGCAGGCCCCAACTATCTAGTACCACTTATTATACTGGTGTCAGAGGAGTTTCTGCTACTCCTATAGACCTGCACGGTGCCAAGGCCTTCATTGGATGACCATTCTCCTTTAGTAAGAGCCAATCCTCAAAGCAGCTCCAAGAAGTGGCCACTGATCAAACATGGCGGCTGCACAACCTTGGGACAAGACGGTCTTATTTACTACACTGACTTTGCTTCTCCCTGTCCTTAGTCTCTTCGCGAAGCATCCAGATACAAAGTCCCACTTCAGTCATATGGACTTAACTTCTGGCAGTCGGGATCTGAAGGCACATGGAGAGAGGCTCATCCACACCCTTAATTATGCCCTGCGCCATGATGACAATCTGCAGGAGAATATGGAGAAGCTGCGGCAGCTGCACACGAATGAGCTGAAGCTCAATCTAGAGACCGTCCAGGTGAGGAGCCGCTCTACTGTACCAGGGACCACTGTGCTTCTATCTATTCAGTAACCTTCATTACAGGTGTCAATAAATGAACTGTCTCATACTAGAACATGACAGTCTTTTTCTATAAAGTGCCACACTTATCTGTGGCCATGTCTGGTATTGCAGCTCAAATCCACAGATGTGAGTAGGGCTGAGCGGTAATATCTCACATCTTCTGGATCAACATGGTAGGTTTATAGGTTGGACTTGGCTTTATCAATGTTTGTAAACTGTTACTAAAGTACATTATCTGAGGCAAGTAGCAATCCTTTGTGGTTCCCATATTAACCATGACTAGCCCATCATTGGGGAAGACCACCAGATCTCTTTATTATCTTCTCCCCATTGTTTGGGACTATACATCACAACTGTAAGTACTTTGCTCTTGGTTTTACTACCAGACATGCTGGCATCTTCTATGTCTGGTATTGCAGCATGGCCCCAGTCAAGGAAATGATTCCCCTTCCATTGACTTTGGGGTAGACATGAGCTCAGCGTGTCCTGCTTGCACCGTGTATAGGCTTACTGGCAATTTAGGGCTATGTGGACCATTCATGGTGGTTATGGTGGCCTCTCAGATATCCTACACACTGCTCACATATGGACACCCCACTAGGGAAGGGCTGCAGTGCTTACTTGGGTTGACTCCTTAGACTATGAAGGTCCTCCTAAAGGGAAAGTCTGAGCTTGAGTGGGGAGAGGCACATAAAGTAAAAGCTGAGAATCCTGACTCTTCCTGGGCCTCTTGCATTGGTCCATGTTCTTGCTATTTCTATATGGGAGTAGATCACTTGGGCTCTGGTGCACCCTACGATCCACCTAGAAGAATATGCAATATACATATCATGGGTCATCCACCTGTTGTCATGGTCATACTGCATGACAACTAATATGTTACGGACTGAGGGTTCTAGATCAGCCTGGTCCAGTGCAGAGCTGGAACAGGAAGCCTAAACTGCACTTGTCTGAACCTATGACTTGCACAGCCCAACGTGTCTCCTAGACCTGAGTGGGCACTAATTGTTCACATTTTTCTCCCCCAGCTGTTGTGTCCTTGTCTGGTGGAGGTCATAGGCGAGTTCTTCCCGGAGGCGGACAAGTCAGCTTGTGAGAAGTTCCTGAACACAATTGCAGTTTCCCTGGTCGCCAGCTAAAGGCAAAGACGAGCCTGACATGAGCGGGGTTCTCTGTATATGTTGTATATGACTTGATCAATAACTAATAAACACTTGCTATACTGTAGTCACTAACTCAGCCTTGTCTCGTGTACCATGAATGGTGAAATGCTGGTGGTCTAGCACATCGCTCAGGCCAGGTTGGACTGTGGCAGTCTGCAAAGGATACTCAAAACTGGGTATGCCTTTGGGGAGGTGTTGGTGCACTACACGTGCTGATCATGTAAAGCTACAGATTTCTTGCCACTTTTGTATCTTTCTACCACTAAATGATGCAGCAAATTTGGTTGACTGGTGCATGAATATTGCATGCTGGCGGCAGATGCACCAGAACTTAGACTCCTCTAATAATCTAGCACATCAGTGGAGGTCCTGTGCACCAGAACTGGATATAACTGACCCCAGTCTTCTAATATCAAGCTTTTGGGAAGAAGTGTCCCAGGGGGCAAATGGTCTGTCTGGACTCATACAGTTAAGTCAAGGTGTCCCACTTTCTCAAAACCTTCCCTTACTACTCTAGGTCTCCTTACTGTTGAAGGACCTGCACAGAAATGGTGACATGACCAAAGCTCTGCAGGTATTGAAAGCAGGGTGAGGTCTATGGCTCTGCTCTGGGTACTGAGAACTTGTATCCCAGGTTAAATGTTTGGGTCAGTGAAAAGACTTCATGAATGTGAATTCCCAATATGTTAATATAGCCTTGTTTTTGACCAATTTTGGGAAGCCTATGCCCATAATACAGCCTACTGCTATGCACATAAACTACACTCAGGACTACTGATAAATCGACCCAAGTAGAGGCTTTTGGTAAAGGCTATAACACTCTACACGTGTGTCTTCAGTGCCATCTTGGGGTTGTAGGCTACTCCAAATACGTTATCTGAAGAAGCATGCCAATGAAACTGGAATTACCATAGAACCCTAAAGAATCTCCAGCTGCAAAAAAATGGATCCAAATGGCAGAGAACCATCTATCTTAAAGCATTGCCTTAAGAATCTACACCAAGCTGGCTCTCTGCAGAAGAATATAGCAAGTGTAGTCCTTCAGATGAATCCATGGACAGCAATGGTCTAGGACACATCAATGTCACATGTACTCCTTCACCCCACCCCAAAAAAAAGATACAGAATAATCCATCTTGTATTTTACAACCTTTTTTTTTTTTTTTTAAAAGGAAATTCTGCATCAATTACATCAACTTTTCTTTAGTTACTACAATACAGCAGTCTCTTACAGGTTAAACACAAGGTAAGTTGACAGTGGGTTATTCTGTAGAAGAGGTCAGGCTGGAGAAGCTAAAGCTCAGAGAATATGTAGTGGTCGGGTCTTCAGGGATTAGTTAGAAACCAGGATACCGGTAGCCTCATTGAGAAACTTTTCCCAGGCAGCTTGGACAAAGTCTCCAGGGTAGTGAGCGGCGAGCACCTCCACAATACAACCAATGAACAGCTGGAAGGAAGCAAAATGGGGGTGAGGTACCCAATAAAAGCCGTATCATATCCACAATAAGAGGACTAATAATCCTTCAGGCTCAACCTTCCCAACTTCTCAGTTTTGGGTGGTATCTATACCAAGAATGGGTGCTCCTGGGCAAATCAGAGATTGGGGCTTACAAATGTTCCATACGTGTTAGGAGGCATGCTAAAATTTCCAAGCCTATGTAGGTCTACAATCTGGTCAATGGTTTGCATGCTCAGGGTTCCACTACCAATGGGGATCATTAGGCCATTTCTGTTCATTGATGGGGTATATACTGGGCTCCATATGGATGGCTTTGGTGTATCCAAGCCATAAAAAGTAGAAGTGGTCAATAAAATATCCATAATATGACCATGTGCATGAGGTCTTAGAGGTCCTTACACCTCTTTGCATCCATCAATAGCCACCCCCTGCTGATTCCTGCACAGTTGGATTTTTTTTTCTCTAGCCCCCACCATTTCTGAGCAATCACTACTGTTCGTTTCAGTACAGTTATGCTCTCTACTGTCAGGTAGGCGGTCCTAGGCTGGAGTAGAAAGTTAGGGACTGCCCACCTGACAGCAGAGAGGATTATTGTGATGAAACTAATAGCAATGATTACTTGGGAATGGTGGACTGGGGAGAGAATTCCAACTGTGCTGGAATCAGTGGAGGGGTGACTATTGAAGGATGCAAAATCGGGAGTGAAAAGTCCTCAAATTGGGGAATCCACTGCAAATGATTTTCTGATACAAAACCTTTAATGAAGTCTGATCTAGGGCTATGTTTCCAAAATGAATAGCTTCTATAGAGATCAATCCGTCTTGGCACTGCGCTTGGATTTTCTCTACTTGAAATAATACCAAATAATGTAACTCTTTATAGAGATGTCATTCTGGAAGTTTGTTCCGTGTGTTATTCAGTTCCCGCCACCTCTTCCTAGCGTACAGACATTCAAGAAGGAGGAGGCAGAGGGAAGAGTAACATGATCTGACTACAGACAGGTCATTCGTAGTCTGTTACCATGGAAACATATAAAGCTGCATACACACAATAGTAGATTTCTAAATAAATATTCCTTACCTTCATGTGATCTGCATTGATCTTCAGCTTGTTGGTGTGGAGGTCCTGGTACTTAGACAGGTTGCCAAGATTTTTGGAAGCTTCTCCAAGAGCATTGAAAATCTTTCCTCCGTGGTTCAGGAGGTCTTGTGAACCAGGAGTCATGTCAAAGCGGGTGAAAAAAGACTTAGTCTCAGGATGGCTCTGGAAAAGCCTAGGGAAAACAAAAGGGCATGGTAAGAGCTTATCTGGATGATAAGTGACCGACAAATACATAAGATCAATGGAATGATTCTGGTTTACTATTATACAGTATGAGTGTGCCTTATTACCTCAGAGCTAGCTCACTGTATTATATCAGGCCCGGCCTTATTACCTCAGAGCTAGCTCACTGTATTATATCAGGCCCAGCCTTATTACCTCAGAGCTAGCTCACTGTATTATATCAGGCCCGGCCTTATTACCTCAGAGCTAGCTCACTGTATTATATCAGGCCCGGCCTTATTACCTCAGAGCTAGCTCACTGTATTATATCAGGCCCGGCCTTATTACCTCAGAGCTAGCTCACTGTATTATATCAGGCCCGGCCTTATTACCTCAGAGCTAGCTCACTGTATTATATCAGACCCAGCCTTATTACCTCAGAGCTAGCTCACTGTATTATATCAGACCCAGCCTTATTACCTCAGAGCTAGCTCACTGTATTATATCAGACCCAGCCTTATTACCTCAGAGCTAGCTCACTGTATTATATCAGACCCAGCCTTATTACCTCAGAGCTAGCTCACTGTATTATATCAGACCCAGCCTTATTACCTCAGAGCTAGCTCACTGTATTATATCAGGCCCTGCCATATTACCTCAGAGCTAGTCTGCTGTATTATATCAGGCCCTGCCATATTACCTCAGAGCTAGTCTGCTGTATTATATCAGGCCCTGTCATATTACCTCAGAGCTAGTCTGCTGTATTATATCAGGCCCTGTCATATTACCTCAGAGCTAGTCTGCTGTATTATATCAGACCCAGCCTTATTACCTCAGAGCTAGCTCACTGTATTATATCAGGCCCTGCCATATTACCTCAGAGCTAGTCTGCTGTATTATATCAGGCCCTGCCATATTACCTCAGAGCTAGTCTGCTGTATTATATCAGGCCTTGTCATATTACCTCAGAGCTAGTCTGCTGTATTATATCAGGCCCTGCCTTATTACCTCAGAGCTAGTCTGCTGTATTATATCAGGCCCTGCCATATTACCTCAGAGCTAGTCTGCTGTATTATATCAGGCCCTGCCTTATTACCTCAGAGCTAGCTCACTGTATTATATCAGGCCCGGCCTTATTACCTCATAGCTAGTCTGCTGTATTATATCAGGCCCTGCCATATTACCTCAGAGCTAGTCTTCTGTATTTTATCAGGCCCTGTCATATTACCTCAGAGCTAGTCTGCTGTATTATATCAGGTCCTGCCTTATTACCTCATAGCTAGTCTTCTGTATTATATCAGGTCCTGCCTTATTACCTCAGAGCTAGTCTGCTGTATTGTATCAGGCCCGGCCTTATTACCTCAGAGCTAGCTCACTGTATTATATCAGGCCCGGCCTTATTACCTCATAGCTAGTCTGCTGTATTATATCAGGCCCGGCCTTATTACCTCATAGCTAGTCTGCTGTATTATATCAGGCCCTGCCATATTACCTCAGAGCTAGTCTGCTGTATTATATCAGGCCCTGTCATATTACCTCAGAGCTAGCTCACTGTATTATATCAGGCCCGGCCTTATTACCTCATAGCTAGTCTGCTGTATTATATCAGGCCCGGCCTTATTACCTCAGAGCTAGTCTTCTGTATTATACCAGGCCCGGCCTTATTACCTCAGAGCTAGTCTGCTGTATTATACCAGGCCCGGCCTTATTACCTCATAGCTAGTCTGCTGTATTATATCAGGTCCTGTCTTATTACCTCAGAGCTATAATTTGATATATAACATCTGCCATTATTATTACACAACTATGACTCTTTATCATTTCAGATACCGATGATTTATTACCTCAGAACTATGGACTTTGAGTTATAGCATTGTATATTAGACCTGGCCTTATTACCTGAGAGCCATGACTTATTACCTCAGAGCCATGATTTATTACCTGAGAGCCACGATTTATTACCTCAGAGCCACGACTTATTATCTCAGAGCCATGATTTATTACCTGAGTAAGACTTAGTACCTGAGAGCCACGACTTATTACCTCAGAACCACGATTTATTACCTCAGAGCCACAACTTATTACCTCAGAGTCAGACTTAAATTGACTATACACATCAGATAATTGTTAAATTCTGAGATAATAAATTGGTACTTTCAACCTTCCTAAGAACCCCCCCCCCCCCCATGCCCAAGATGCCCTTTCTACCCCATGTCCCACCTTCCTCCTACACAGACCCTGGAGGCAGTGTGCTGTGAGATATATAGGGGATGTCTAGGCCATGTCCAGGTATCTCCATAGGTGCAGACTTCCCAGTGAGTTACCTGTTCAGGGATTCGGCCCCCAGTTTGCTGGCCTCTGGAGCCATCTTCTCCCATAGTGAAGTGACGGCAGCCTTCTCGCTATCAGACAGACCCATGTTGTATCTTGGCAGTGTCGGTGACTTCTTCTGTCGTCCCTCTAATAGAAGGCTCCTTATATACATGCAGCGGCCTCATTCTATGTCAATGTATAGTGAGGGTCACACGTACTGGATAAGTGAAATCCTCATAATCCGGTCTGGACTGGAGCTGGAGTCTCGGACTTTTTGGGTGGGGGTTTAGACTGGATCCATGCACTGAGTTACTTTCAGCCATAATGGTTAATTGGTCACAAGTTGTAAGTAGGTGAAATGTGATGCTGGCGGCAGCTGACGGGGAATGTAAGGCATGTAATGCTCATTGACAGCCATTGTTACTTCTATCACCACTAATCGGCCTTATCACCATGTCAGGACGGTCATCGCACCACGTACACACTGCATCCGGCTCATGGAGGGCACCACAAGGGTAGGGGCTCATACACACCAAGCCTTACAGGAGAAATCTAGAGTGGACCATACATCGTATAGACATATTACTCTCTATACAGCGGGCTTAAAGGGATGGATCACCCAAATCTTTATTCATTTATTTATTAAAACCAGAATTTATCACCTTTATAAAATCCGTTTTTATTTCCTGATTGTAGATTTTTTAAATTCTATTTCCTTTACATGATTATGAGGGCGGCCATCTTGTCTGAGCTTCTCCTCTTCTCACTTAACAGCATTTAGTGATCTGCTTTACAGCACATTCATGGCCACAGGCAGCAATAAACTGGAGCCGACTCAGCAAGGACTATAGAGAGTTTTCTAGACATGGGGAGGGGGAGGAGATAAACTGTGACATCATCTATTGTCTGTAGTGCTGTAATGGTGGGTTAGTGGTTTTATCTATAGAGGTGTTATCTTCTATTGTAATACTGTCTGGGATGTAAATGAGGTGACTGCTGCAAAGAAACTTATAGAGAATTGGCAATTATTGGTCTATTATTAGGCTTAGTGGTCAGAGTTAAAAATTGTAAGATATAGTACGTTAAAAAAAAATTAAAAATCTACTATAGATTGTGACTAAAAATGGGCGAGCCATGGGAGACCATGGAGTTTAATAGCAGTACTTGTGTAGCCAACTCTAAAACGCCTTCCGGTTCTGACTGTAACAAGTTTTAATGGAGAACATCGCAAAAATTTGCAAAACGAATCTTGTGAGGCTCGACCACCACTGCATTACACAGACAACCTATTGATATGAATAGACACGGTGTAATGCTACATTTCCCCTGTGGTGGCGCTGGAGGGAAACTGAGCACTTACTGCCAGGTATCCCCATAACTGATCGCTGGGGTTTGCAGCAGGGGCTCACTTTGTGATCACATTATTGTTACAGATCCTTCTAACAAGTAGGGATTGTTTGAGGCGAGAACCTTTAAGCCTGCACATAAGGCGGCCTTAGAATTCCTGTACATCGTCTATAGATGTGCTGACGGTTTTCTGCTTTACACGAAGCAGGGATTATCCAAAGCTGGAGGTTCTGTACAATTTCTAAGCTTGGATCCTGCAAATTCTCACCCGCTAAACAATCCCCTATACATTGTATACAAAGGGTTAACCTGAAGCTCCGAGGCCCCAGATCCCATATACCATGTATAATACTGGGGACTTATATGGCACCGAGGCTTTTGGGTCCAGGTGTGATTGTTACCTGTGCGCCCCTATACCCCAATAATGTGTAGTATATGTATTATATAGTGTTGTATTTATGTATTATGTTCAGTTTATTAACCCCTTCCTGTACTATGAGGCAACATTAAAAAGAATGAATCGGAAACTATTCCATTTTCTGTATATGATTAAGGAGGCAACTATCTTACCTGGAATGGAGGTCTATCCTCTATAGTGATGGGTCCTGGAATGGAGGTCTATCCTCTATAGTGATGAGTCCTGGAATGGAGGTCTATCCTCTATAGTGATGTGTCCTGGAATGGAGGTCTATCCTCTATAGTGATGTGTCCTGGAATGGAGGTCTATCCTCTATAGTGAGGAGTCCTGGAATGGAGGTCTATCCTCTATAGTGATGTGTCCTGGAATGGAGGTCTATCCTCTATAGTGATGTGTCCTGGAATGGAGGTCTATCCTCTATAGTGATCGGTCCTGGAATGGAGGTCTATCCTCTATAGTGATGTGTCCTGGAATGGAGGTCTATCCTCTATAGTGATGTGTCTTGGAATGGAGGTCTATCCTCTATAGTGATGTGTCCTGGAATGGAGGTCTATCCTCTTCAGTGATGTGTCCTGGAATGGAGGTCTATCCTCTATAGTGATGTGTCCTGGAATGGAGGTCTATCTTCTATAGTGATGTGTCCTGGAATGGAGGTCTATCCTCTATAGTGAGGAGTCCTGGAATGGAGGTCTATCCTCTTCAGTGAGGAGTCCTGGAATGGAGGTCTATCCTCTATAGTGATGTGTCCTGGAATGGAGGTCTATCCTCTATAGTGATGTGTCCTGGAATGGAGGTCTATCCTCTATAGTGAGGAGTCCTGGAATGGAGGTCTATCCTCTATAGTGAGGAGTCCTGGAATGGAGGTCTATCCTCTATAGTGATGAGCCTGGAATGGAGGTCTATCCTCTTCAGTGATGAGTCCTGGAATGGAGGTCTATCCTCTATAGTGAGGAGTCCTGGAATGGCGGTCTATCCTCTATAGTGATGAGTCCTGGAATGGAGGTCTATCCTCTATAGTGATGTGTCCTGGAATGGAGGTCTATCCTCTTCAGTGATGGGTCCTGGAATGGAGGTCTATCCTCTTCAGTGATGGGTCCTGGAATGGAGGTCTATCCTCTATAGTGATGGGTCCTGGAATGGAGGTCTATCCTCTATAGTGATGTGTCCTGGAATGGAGGTCTATCCTCTATAGTGATGGGTCCTGGAATGGAGGTCTATCCTCTATAGTGATGTGTCCTGGAATGGAGGTCTATCCTCTTCAGTGATGGGTCCTGGAATGGAGGTCTATCCTCTTCAGTGATGGGTCCTGGAATGGAGGTCTATCCTCTATAGTGAGGAGTCCTGGAATGGAGGTCTATCCTCTATAGTGATGTGTCCTGGAATGGAGGTCTATCCTCTTCAGTGATGAGTCCTGGAATGGAGGTCTATCCTCTATAGTGATGTGTCCTGGAATGGAGGTCTATCCTCTATAGTGAGGAGCCTGGAATGGAGGTCTATCCTCTTCAGTGAGGAGTCCTGGAATGGAAGTCTATCCTCTATAGTGATGAGTCCTGGAATGGAGGTCTATCCTCTATAGTGAGGAGCCTGGAATGGAGGTCTATCCTCTTCAGTGAGGAGTCCTGGAATGGAAGTCTATCCTCTATAGTGATGGGTCCTGGAATGGAGGTCTATCCTCTATAGTGATGGGTCCTGGAATGGAGGTCTATCCTCTTGTGATGATTCTGCTGAAATATGGCTGTAACTCAAAGTTGTATTTTGGTCTCTGGGTATAGGGTCTCCCTTTCTTGCTTGCACTCATTCATAATGTGCACGGCCTACTCATAGGTATATTGGCAGTAGTGGCCGGGCTGGAACAATAGGGCTTTGTATCCATCACAGCAGGGACCCATTGTATTCCTACACAGCTCTGAGTGATCAAACAAACATGCATTGTCCAGCTGCACTGGTTGACCAGATATGGCTGAAAACATTGTATCATGTCACTTGGTCTCATCTACACACAAAGGGTCTGGACTTGAGTGGATTATTCTATTAGACCTGCTGCCGCCAGTGACCTCATTCTGGGAGGTGGCATAAAGGGTATAAAAGATGAGGTAAGAGGTCTGTGGGAGGAGATTATGCTATGGAGTTGAGACAGACCATGAGGAGATTTTTTGTGATGAGACTACTGGACTAATGCTGAGAGACTGTGTAAAGAGCATGCAGGCTGGATTACTGTTGTTGATGCCACATGCTAAAAAGCCTCCACTGGTGATCTCCACATGCTATGTGTGAGTGTTGGACTATAGAACCACATCAAGGACATGTGTGGTAAAGTAATTCACCTATTTCACCTTTATTCATTTTATTTTTTCTGGTACTGTATCTTGTAACTAGTAACTGTTAATGCTTGCATATATCTGCGTATCTGTTCTGAACTGTATATGTTAGATGTTAATACCGACCCATTTAGGGGTTAATAAATATATAAAATTTAGAAAGCTTGTCTTGTATTTATCTGTGAACCCGACACTCACTGGCGGTGAGTGTGGTTTTTATATGAAAGAGGACTCAGGTGGGGCCACAGCGGTGTTGGCGCACTGAGTATCTTTCACACCTCTATAGTGATGTGTCCTGGAATGGAGGTCTATCCTCTATAGTGAGGAGTCCTGGAATGGAGGTCTATCCTCTATAGTGAGGAGTCCTGGAATGGAGGTCTATCCTCTATAGTGATGGGTCCTGGAATGGAGGTCTATCCTCTATAGTGATGGGTCCTGGAATGGAGGTCTATCCTCTTCAGTGAGGAATCCTGGAATGGAAGTCTATCCTCTATAGTGATGAGTCCTGGAATGGAGGTCTATCCTCTATAGTGAGGAGCCTGGAATGGAGGTCTATCCTCTTCAGTGAGGAGTCCTGGAATGGAGGTCTATCCTCTATAGTGATGGGTCCTGGAATGGAGGTCTATCCTCTTGTGATGATTCTGCTGAAATATGGCTGTAACTCAAAGTTGTATTTTGGTCTCTGGGTATAGGGTCTCCCTTCTTGCTTGCACTCATTCATAATGTGCACAGCCTACTCATAGGTATATTGGCAGTAGTGGCCGGGCTGGAACAATAGGGCTTTGTATCCATCACAGCAGGGACCCATTGTATTCCTACACAGCTCTGAGTGATCAAACAAACATGCATTGTCCAGCTGCACTGGTTGACCAGATATGGCTGAAAACATTGTATCATGTCACTTGGTCTCATCTACATACAAAGGGTCTGCACTTGAGTGGATTATTCTATTAGACCTGCTGCCGCCGGTGACCTCATTCTGGGAGGTGGCATAAAGGGTATAAAAGATGAGGTAAGAGGCAATGGGAGGAGATTATGCTATGGAGTTGAGACAGACCATGAGGAGATTTTTGTGATGAGACTACTGGACTAATGCTGAGAGACTGTGTAAAGAGCATGCAGGCTGGATTACTGTTGTTGATGCCACATGCTAAAAAGCCTCCACTGGTGATCTCCACATGCTATGTGTGAGTGTTGGACTATAGAACCACATCAAGGACATGTGTGGTAGGAAGTAATCATTTCACCTTTATCCCTTTTATTTTATTTGTACTGTATCTTGTAACTAGTAACTGTTAATGCTTGCATATATCTGCGTATCTGTTCTGACTGTATGATGTTATATGTTAATACCGACCCATTTATGGGGTTAATAAATATATAAAATTTAGAAAGCTTGTCTTGTATTTATCTGTGAACCCGACACTCACTGGCGGTGAGTGTGTTTTTTTTATGAAAGAGGACTCAGGTGGGGCCACAGCGGTGTTGGCGCACTGAGGATCTTTCACACCTCTATAGTGATGTGTCCTGGAATGGAGGTCTATCCTCTATAGTGAGGAGTCCTGGAATGGAGGTCTATCCTCTATAGTGATGGGTCCTGGAATGGAGGTCTATCCTCTTCAGTGAGGAGTCCTGGAATGGAGGTCTATCCTCTATAGTGAGGAGTCCTGGAATGGAGGTCTATCCTCTATAGTGATGGGTCCTGGAATGGAGGTCTATCCTCTTCAGTGAGGAGTCCTGGAATGGAGGTCTATCCTCTATAGTGAGGAGTCCTGGAATGGAGGTCTATCCTCTATAGTGATGGGTCCTGGAATGGAGGTCTATCCTCTTCAGTGAGGAGTCCTGGAATGGAGGTCTATCCTCTTCAGTGAGGAGTCCTGGAATGGAAGTCTATCCTCTATAGTGATGGGTCCTGGAATGGAGGTCTATCCTCTATAGTGATGGGTCCTGGAATGGAGGTCTATCCTCTTGTGATGATTCTGCTGAAATATGGCTGTAACTCAAAGTTGTATTTTGGTCTCTGGGTATAGGGTCTCCCTTCTGGCTTGCACTCATTCATAATGTGCACAGCCTACTCATAGGTATATTGGCAGTAGTGGCCGGGCTGGAACAATAGGGCTTTGTATCCATCACAGCAGGGACCCATTGTATTCCTACACAGCTCTGAGTGATCAAACAAACATGCATTGTCCAGTTGCACTGGTTGACCAGATATGGCTGAAAACATTGTATCATGTCA
Organism: Leptodactylus fallax; assembly: GCA_947044405.1. NCBI lineage: Eukaryota > Metazoa > Chordata > Amphibia > Anura > Leptodactylidae > Leptodactylus > Leptodactylus fallax. The sequence goes on along the minus strand of CAMRHE010000570.1, from coordinate 459,178 downwards.
CTTGGTCTCATCTACATACAAAGGGTCTGGACTTGAGTGGATTATTCTATTAGACCTGCTGCCGCCGGTGACCTCATTCTGGGAGGTGGCATAAAGGGTATAAAAGATGAGGTAAGAGGTCTGTGGGAGGAGATTATGCTATGGAGTTGAGACAGACCATGAGGAGATTTTTGTGATGAGACTACTGGACTAATGCTGAGAGACTGTGTAAAGAGCATGCAGGCTGGATTACTGTTGTTGATGCCACATGCTAAAAAGCCTCCACTGGTGATCTCCACATGCTATGTGTGAGTGTTGGACTATAGAACCACATCAAGGACATGTGTGGTAAAGTAATCATTTCACCTTTATCCCTTTTATTTTATTTGTACTGTATCTTGTAACTAGTAACTGTTAATGCTTGCATATATCTGCGTATCTGTTCTGAACTGTATATGTTAGATGTTAATACCGACCCATTTAGGGGTTAATAAATATATAAAATTTAGAAAGCTTGTCTTGTATTTATCTGATGAACCTGACACTCACTGGCGGTGAGTGGGGTTTTTATATGAAAGAGGACTCAGGTGGGGCCACAGCGGTGTTGGCGCACTGAGTGATCTTTCACACCTCTATAGTGATGTGTCCTGGAATGGAGGTCTATCCTCTATAGTGAGGAGTCCTGGAATGGAGGTCTATCCTCTATAGTGATGGGTCCTGGAATGGAGGTCTATCCTCTATAGTGATGGGTCCTGGAATGGAGGTCTATCCTCTTCAGTGAGGAGTCCTGGAATGGAAGTCTATCCTCTATAGTGATGAGTCCTGGAATGGAGGTCTATCCTCTATAGTGAGGAGCCTGGAATGGAGGTCTATCCTCTTCAGTGAGGAGTCCTGGAATGGAAGTCTATCCTCTATAGTGATGGGTCCTGGAATGGAGGTCTATCCTCTTGTGATGATTCTGCTGAAATATGGCTGTAACTCAAAGTTGTATTTTGGTCTCTGGGTATAGGGTCTCCCTTCTTGCTTGCACTCATTCATAATGTGCACAGCCTACTCATAGGTATATTGGCAGTAGTGGCCGGGCTGGAACAATAGAGGCTTTGTATCCATCACAGCAGAGCCGGACGGACCCATTGTATTCCTACACAGCTCTGAGTGATCAAACAAACATGCATTGTCCAGCTGCACTGGTTGACCAGATATGGCTGAAAACATTGTATCATGTCACTTGGTCTCATCTACACACAAAGGGTCTGGACTTGAGTGGATTATTCTATTAGACCTGCTGCCGCCGGTGACCTCATTCTGGGAGGTGGCATAAAGGGTATAAAAGATGAGGTAAGAGGCAATGGGAGGAGATTATGCTATGGAGTTGAGACAGACCATGAGGAGATTTTTGTGATGAGACTACTGGACTAATGCTGAGAGACTGTGTAAAGAGCATGCAGGCTGGATTATTGTTGTTGATGCCACATGCTAAAAAGCCTCCCCTGGTGATCTCCACATGCTATGTGTGAGTGTTGGACTATAGAACCACATCAAGGACATGTGTGGTAAAGTAATCATTTCACCTTTATCCCTTTTATTTTATTTGTACTGTATCTTGTAACTAGTAACTGTTAATGCTTGCATATATCTGCGTATCTGTTCTGAACTGTATATGTTAGATGTTAATACCGACCCATTTAGGGGTTAATAAATATATAAAATTTAGAAAGCTTGTCTTGTATTTATCCTGGATGGACCCGACACTCACTGGCGGTGAGTGTGGTTTTTATATGAAAGAGGACTCAGGTGGGGCCACAGCGGTGTTGGCGCACTGAGGATCTTTCACACCTCTATAGTGATGTGTCCTGGAATGGAGGTCTATCCTCTATAGTGAGGAGTCCTGGAATGGAGGTCTATCCTCTATAGTGATGGGTCCTGGAATGGAGGTCTATCCTCTATAGTGATGGGTCCTGGAATGGAGGTCTATCCTCTATAGTGATGGGTCCTGGAATGGAGGTCTATCCTCTTCAGTGATGGGTCCTGGAATGGAGGTCTATCCTCTTCAGTGAGGAGTCCTGGAATGGAGGTCTATCCTCTATAGTGAGGAGTCCTGGAATGGAGGTCTATCCTCTATAGTGATGGGTCCTGGAATGGAGGTCTATCCTCTTCAGTGAGGAGTCCTGGAATGGAGGTCTATCCTCTTCAGTGAGGAGTCCTGGAATGGAAGTCTATCCTCTATAGTGATGGGTCCTGGAATGGAGGTCTATCCTCTATAGTGATGGGTCCTGGAATGGAGGTCTATCCTCTTGTGATGATTCTGCTGAAATATGGCTGTAACTCAAAGTTGTATTTTGGTCTCTGGGTATAGGGTCTCCCCTTCTTGCTTGCACTCATTCATAATGTGCACAGCCTACTCATAGGTATATTGGCAGTAGTGGCCGGGGCTGGAACAATAGGGCTTTGTATCCATCACAGCAGGGACGCCATTGTATTCCTACACAGCTCTGAGTGATCAAACAAACATGCATTGTCCAGTTGCACTGGTTGACCAGATATGGCTGAAAACATTGTATCATGTCACTTGGTCTCATCTACATACAAAGGGTCTGGACTTGAGGTGGATTATTCTATTAGACCTGCTGCCGCCGGTGACCTCATTCTGGGAGGTGGCATAAAGGGTATAAAAGATGAGGTAAGAGGTCTGTGGGAGGAGATTATGCTATGGAGTTGAGACAGACCATGAGGAGATTTTTGTGATGAGACTACTGGACTAATGCTGAGAGACTGTGTAAAGAGCATGCAGGCTGGATTACTGTTGTTGATGCCACATGCTTAAAAAGCCTCCACTGGTGATCTCCACATGGCTATGTGTGAGTGTTGGACTATAGAACCACATCAAGGACATGTGTGGTGAAAGTAATCATTTCACCTTTATCCCTTTTATTTTATTTGTACTGTATCTTGTAACTGGAGTAACTGTTAATGCTTGCATATATCTGCGTATCTGTTCTGAACTGTATATGTTAGATGTTAATACCGACCCATTTAGGGGTTAATAAATATATAAAATTTAGAAAGCTTGTCTTGTATTTATCTGTGGACCCGACACTCACTGGCGGTGAGTGTGGTTTTTATATGAAAGAGGACTCAGGTGGGGCCACAGCGGTGGTTGGCGCACTGAGTATCTTTCACACCTCTATAGTGATGTGTCCTGGAATGGAGGTCTATCCTCTATAGTGAGGAGTCCTGGAATGGAGGTCTATCCTCTATAGTGATGGGTCCTGGAATGGAGGTCTATCCTCTATAGTGATGGGTCCTGGAATGGAGGTCTATCCTCTTCAGTGAGGAGTCCTGGAATGGAAGTCTATCCTCTATAGTGATGAGTCCTGGAATGGAGGTCTATCCTCTATAGTGAGGAGCCTGGAATGGAGGTCTATCCTCTTCAGTGAGGAGTCCTGGAATGGAAGTCTATCCTCTATAGTGATGGGTCCTGGAATGGAGGTCTATCCTCTTGTGATGATTCTGCTGAAATATGGCTGTAACTCAAAGTGGGTTTGTCCTGGGTATGGGGTCTCCCCTGGTATAGTGGTCCCTGTGCACTCTATCCTTCATAATGTGCACAGCCTACTCATAGGTATATTGGCAGTAGTGGCCGGGCTGGAACAATAGAGGCTTTGTATCCATCACAGCAGGGACCCATTGTATTCCTACACAGCTCTGAGTGATCAAACAAACATGCATTGTCCAGCTGCACTGGTTGACCAGATATGGCTGAAAACATTGTATCATGTCACTTGGTCTCATCTACATACAAAGGGTCTGGACTTGAGTGGATTATTCTATTAGACCTGCTGGCTGGCGGTGACCTCATTGGGGGAGGTGGCATGGAGGGTATAAAAGATGAGGTAAGAGGCAATGGGAGGAGATTATGGCTATGGAGTTGAGACAGACCATGAGGAGATTTTTGTGATGAGACTACTGGACTAATGCTGAGAGACTGTGTAAAGAGCATGCAGGCTGGATTACTGTTGTTGATGCCGACATGACTAAGTGAAAAGCCTCCACTGGTGATCTCCACATGCTATGTGTGAGTGTTGGACTATAGAACCACATGAGCAAGGACATGTGTGGTATTAAAGTAATCATTTCACCTTTATCCCTTTTATTTTATTTGTACTGTATCTTGTAACTAGCTCTAACTGTTAATGCTTGCATATATCTGCATATCTGTTCTGAACTGTATATGTTAGATGTTAATCCCGACCCATTTAGGGGTTAATAAATATATAAAATTTAGAAAGCTTGTCTTGTATTTATCTGTGAACCTGACACTCACTGGCGGGGAGGTGTTTTTTATATGAAAGAGGACTCAGGTGGGGCCACAGCGGTGTTGGCGCACTGAGGATCTTTCACACCTCTATAGTGATGTGTCCTGGAATGGAGGTCTATCCTCTATAGTGAGGAGTCCTGGAATGGAGGTCTATCCTCTATAGTGATGGGTCCTGGAATGGAGGTCTATCCTCTTCAGTGAGGAGTCCTGGAATGGAGGTCTATCTTCTATAGTGAGGAGTCCTGGAATGGAGGTCTATCCTCTATAGTGATGGGTCCTGGAATAGAGGTCTATCCTCTTCAGTGAGGAGTCCTGGAATGGAGGCCTATCCTCTATAGTGAGGAGTCCTGGAATGGAGGTCTATCCTCTATAGTGATGGGTCCTGGAATGGAGGTCTATCCTCTTCAGTGAGGAGTCCTGGAATGGAGGTCTATCCTCTTCAGTGGTGAGTCCTGGAATGGAGGTCTATCCTATTCAGTGATGAGTCTGGAATGGAGGTCTATCCTCTTCAGTGATGAGTCTGGAATGGAGGTCTATCCTCTATAGTGATCGGTCCTGGAATGGAGGTCTATCCTCTTCATTGAGGAGTCCTGGAATGGAGGTCTATCCTCTTCAGTGAGGAGTCCTGGAATGGAGGTCTATCCTCTTCAGTGATGAGTCCTGGAATGGAGGTCTATCCTCTATAGTGAGGAGTCCTGGAATGGAGGTCTATCCTCTTCAGTGAGGAGTCCTGGAATGGAGGTCTATCCTCTATAGTGAGGAGTCCTGGAATGGAGGTCTATCCTCTTCAGTGAGGAGTCCTGGAATGGAGGTCTATCCTCTTCAGTGATGAGTCCTGGAATGGAGGTCTATCCTCTTCAGTGATGTCCTGGAATGGAGGTCTATCCTCTATAGTGAGGAGTCCTGGAATGGAGGTCTATCCTCTTCAGTGAGGAGTCCTGGAATGGAGGTCTATCCTCTATAGTGAGGCGTCCTGGAATGGAGGTCTATCCTCTATAGTGAGGAGTCCTGGAATGGAGGTCTATCCTCTATAGTGAGGAGTCCTGGAATGGAGGTCTATCCTCTATAGTGAGGAGTCCTGGAATGGAGGTCTATCCTCTATAGTGATGTGTCCTGGAATGGAGGTCTATCCTCTATAGTGATGTGTCCTGGAATGGAGGTCTATCCTCTATAGTGAGGAGTCCTGGAATGGAGGTCTATCCTCTTCAGTGATGAGTCCTGGAATGGAGGTCTATCCTCTTCAGTGATGTGTCCTGGAATGGAGGTCTATCCTCTTCAGTGGTGAGTCCTGGAATGGAGGTCTATCCTATTCAGTGATGAGTCTGGAATGGAGGTCTATCCTCTTCAGTGATGAGTCTGGAATGGAGGTCTATCCTCTATAGTGATCGGTCCTGGAATAGAGGTCTATCCTCTTCAGTGAGGAGTCCTGGAATGGAGGCCTATCCTCTATAGTGAGGAGTCCTGGAATGGAGGTCTATCCTCTATAGTGATGGGTCCTGGAATGGAGGTCTATCCTCTTCAGTGAGGAGTCCTGGAATGGAGGTCTATCCTCTTCAGTGGTGAGTCCTGGAATGGAGGTCTATCCTATTCAGTGATGAGTCTGGAATGGAGGTCTATCCTCTTCAGTGATGAGTCTGGAATGGAGGTCTATCCTCTATAGTGATCGGTCCTGGAATGGAGGTCTATCCTCTTCATTGAGGAGTCCTGGAATGGAGGTCTATCCTCTTCAGTGAGGAGTCCTGGAATGGAGGTCTATCCTCTTCAGTGATGAGTCCTGGAATGGAGGTCTATCCTCTATAGTGAGGAGTCCTGGAATGGAGGTCTATCCTCTTCAGTGAGGAGTCCTGGAATGGAGGTCTATCCTCTATAGTGAGGAGTCCTGGAATGGAGGTCTATCCTCTTCAGTGAGGAGTCCTGGAATGGAGGTCTATCCTCTTCAGTGATGAGTCCTGGAATGGAGGTCTATCCTCTTCAGTGATGTCCTGGAATGGAGGTCTATCCTCTATAGTGAGGAGTCCTGGAATGGAGGTCTATCCTCTTCAGTGAGGAGTCCTGGAATGGAGGTCTATCCTCTATAGTGAGGCGTCCTGGAATGGAGGTCTATCCTCTATAGTGAGGAGTCCTGGAATGGAGGTCTATCCTCTATAGTGAGGAGTCCTGGAATGGAGGTCTATCCTCTATAGTGAGGAGTCCTGGAATGGAGGTCTATCCTCTATAGTGATGTGTCCTGGAATGGAGGTCTATCCTCTATAGTGATGTGTCCTGGAATGGAGGTCTATCCTCTATAGTGAGGAGTCCTGGAATGGAGGTCTATCCTCTTCAGTGATGAGTCCTGGAATGGAGGTCTATCCTCTTCAGTGATGTGTCCTGGAATGGAGGTCTATCCTCTTCAGTGGTGAGTCCTGGAATGGAGGTCTATCCTATTCAGTGATGAGTCTGGAATGGAGGTCTATCCTCTTCAGTGATGAGTCTGGAATGGAGGTCTATCCTCTATAGTGATCGGTCCTGGAATAGAGGTCTATCCTCTTCAGTGAGGAGTCCTGGAATGGAGGCCTATCCTCTATAGTGAGGAGTCCTGGAATGGAGGTCTATCCTCTATAGTGATGGGTCCTGGAATGGAGGTCTATCCTCTTCAGTGAGGAGTCCTGGAATGGAGGTCTATCCTCTTCAGTGGTGAGTCCTGGAATGGAGGTCTATCCTATTCAGTGATGAGTCTGGAATGGAGGTCTATCCTCTTCAGTGATGAGTCTGGAATGGAGGTCTATCCTCTATAGTGATCGGTCCTGGAATGGAGGTCTAGCCTCTTCAGTGAGGAGTCCTGGAATGGAGGTCTATCCTCTATAGTGATGTGTCCTGGAATGGAGGTCTATCCTCTATAGTGAGGAGTCCTGGAATGGAGGTCTATCCTCTTCAGTGATGAGTCCTGGAATGGAGGTCTATCCTCTTCAGTGATGTGTCCTGGAATGGAGGTCTATCCTCTTCAGTGAGGAGTCCTGGAATGGAGGTCTATCCTCTTCAGTGATGAGTCCTGGAATGGAGGTCTATCCTCTATAGTGATGTGTCCTGGAATGGAGGTCTATCCTCTATAGTGAGGAGTCCTGGAATGGAGGTCTATCCTCTATAGTGATGTGTCCTGGAATGGAGGTCTATCCTCTATAGTGATGTGTCCTGGAATGGAGGTCTATCCTCTATAGTGATGAGTCCTGGAATGAAGATCTATCATCTTTAGTGATGGGTCCTGGAATGGAGGTCTATCCTCTATAGTGAGGAGTCCTGGAATGGAGGTCTATCCTCTTCAGTGATGAGTCCTGGAATGGAGGTCTATCCTCTTCAGTGATCCTTTTTTTTTTTTTTAAAACAAAAAAAAACACAAAAAAAATTTTTTTGAGAAAACAAGAGAAAAACAAAAAAAAAACCCACACAAAAAAAACACACACCCCCCCCCTCCCGGGAAAAAGGGGGGGGGGGGAAAAAAAAAACGGTCGGGAAAAACCCCAATTTTATATAAAAAATTTTTTTTTTCACGCCCCCCCCCCACCCCCCCCCCCCCCCTTGACAATTTGGTTCCCTGGCGCCCACCCGCCGCTTTGCCCCTGTGACATGGTGTTTAAATGGCAGGACCTGTTTTTCACTGTACTCGCCTCCCCCCAAGTGTCAGTCTTTACTGCCATTATTGCATTCTATTCATAAAACAGGAGGCTCTGACTGAACAGCTTTATGCGCTAGTTTTGATGAATATTATGTTAACATCTTCAGATTTTAGGCATTTCATGGAATTAAGGATAAAGATTAGGACAGGGTGATGTGAGATGGGCGGCTACAAGGATGGAAGTGGAACGTTGTCAGCTTCCACTGAAGGCTGCATTTATCTTAATTGTGGTTAATTTCCTCCTAAATTGGAAGCAAAATACGACGGCAATGAAGAAAATTGTTCTTCTTGGCAACTTCCCTGCACATCTACCCGGGGACACTAAATGCAGGTTCTTTATACAGCAGCTCGCCGCTATAACATGGGTGCATTGAGAATATTACACCTGTAGATGGCTCCACCGAGCAGCAGCTCATCTCCTATGTGATCACTTACACACTGGCGACATAGCGCCACCTGAAGGATGGAGTAAAATCCTGGTATGGCCACAACTTGTGCTATAATGTCTCGGTATGGATACCTAGTCACAGGCCATGGCTCCAAGGTCAGTAGAGGAGGATTTTCTCACGCCTGTAAGACCCTGGACTATTCCCCCCACCGTCTGCTAATCTACTACTACTCATCATTCACAGGAACATCCTCTTGTGTACTGTTCACATTACAGTATGACTGACTAATGAGGAGGAAACTTTTGTGATATATATAGCAGCAGTGTGACCTCCAGGAAACTCTGCCCTTGTTCACACTCAGCCTAAGTCATCTCGTCTATAGATAATACACATTACATATAGGAGAGACTGAACACATCATATACATATATATATATATATATATATAATGTATATATATATATATATATATATATGAGAATACACATATAATATACACATTCTATATCTTCAGCTCAATAAATTAGAATATCTGTGAAACGTTTATTTCTCTCAGTAATTCCATTAATAAAGTGACCTCCTATACTTTCTAGATTCTTTACACACAGAGTCTTCTATTCCAAGTGTTTTATTTCTGTAAATGTTGATTATGGATTACAGGGAATGAAAACCCAAATCTAAGAAAATGAGAATATTGTAAGTTCAGTTCAGTCTTGTAAATTCAGTGTCACCTGCCAAGGTTTCCTCAGTCTGGTTCAGTAGGACACACAATCATGGAAGACGCTGATTATGGATTGTATTACTGAATTACTGACATGAAGGAACGTTTCACAGATATTCTAATTTATTGAGATGCACCTGTAAGAGAATGTACACATCATATAATATATATTAGCATATATAGAACAGTCTTGAAGATCTACCTGGGTAATTTTCCCTTTAAAGTGCTGCTTGATTTTTACGTATTGGATAGATAGATAGATAGATAGATAGATAGATAGATAGATAGATAGATATGAGATAGATAGATAGATAGATAGATATGAGATAGATAGATAGATATGAGATAGATAGATAGATAGATAGATAGATAGATAGATAGGAGATAGATATGAGATAGATAGATAGATAGATAGATATGAGATAGATAGATAGATAGATAGATAGATAGATAGATAGATATGAGATAGATAGGTAGATAGATATGAGATAGATAGATAGATATGAGATAGATAGATATGAGATAGATATGAGATAGATAGATATGAGATAGATAGATAGATAGATAGATATGAGACAGATAGATATGAGATAGATAGATAGATAGATAGATAGATAGATAGATATGAGATAGATAGATATGAGATAGATAGATAGATAGATAGATAGATAGATAGATATGAGATAGAGGGATAGATAGATAGATAGATATGGGATAGATAGATAGATAGATAGATAGATAGATAGATAGATAGATAGATATGAGATAGATAGATAGATATGAGATAAATAGATAGATAGATATGAGATAGATAGATATGAGATAGATAGATAGATATGAGATAGATAGATAGATATGAGACAGATAGATATGAGATAGATAGATAGACAGATAGATAGATAGATAGATAGATAGATAGATAGATATGAGATAGATATGAGATAGATAGATAGATAGATAGATAGATATGAGATAGATAGATAGATAGATATGAGATAGAGGGATAGATAGATAGATAGATAGATAGATAGATAGATAGATAGATATAAGATAGATAGATAGATAGATAGATATGAGATAGATAGATAGATATGAGATAAATAGATAGATAGATAGATAGATAGATAGATAGATAGATATGGGATAGATAGATATGAGATAGATATGAGATAGATAGATAGATAGATAGATATGAGATAGATAGATAGATAGATAGATAGATATGAGATAGAGGGATAGATAGATAGATAGATAGATAGATAGATATGAGATAGATAGATAGATAGATAGATAGATATGAGATAGATAGATAGATAGATATGAGATAGATAGATAGATAGATAGATAGATAGATAGATAGATAGATAGATATGGGATAGATAGATATGAGATAGATAGATAGATAGATAGATATGGGATAGATAGATATGAGATAGATAGATAGATAGATATGCGATAGATAGATATGAGATAGATAGATAGATAGATATGCGATAGATAGATATGAGATAGATAGATATAAGATAGATATGAAATAGATAGATAGATATGAGATAGATAGATATGAGACAGATAGATAGATAGATAGATAGATAGATAGATAGATAGATATGAGATAGATAGATAGATATGGGATAGATAGATAGATAGATATGCGATAGATAGATAGATAGATAGATAGATAGATAGGAGATAGATAGTCATGTCCTGTGAGCCCATGAGGCTCAGTAAATCACCACGAGGCGGCCGCTTGGAATTATTTACAGCCACTCCGTTTATCGCCGCTACAGACTGAAAGAAAATTAATTTCCGCTTTACTGATATTTTCCTCCTCGTGATTGTACGAAAATGCAATTTCCAGCTTTATCTTTCTGCTGATTTAAACGGGAAAAGAAGATTTTTTTATTATTTTTTTAACTTAATAAATATAAACATAAGTTTCGTCTAGCGGGGGGGGGGGGGGCACATACTTTATCTAAGAGGGAAATTCTGAAAAGGTGGCATGGAAATAAGAAGACCAAAACCACTGAGCCTCGGCTCCTCTGACTATCCTCCTGACTACAGCTCCTGTGCTGTAAACCCAGCTCTGCTACATTAATGTTACTGGATCGCTGTTGATCTGACAACCCTCGTGACTGCACAAGTAGCACATACCCAGCTCTGCTGCATCACTGTGAAAGAACTCTCTACTACTGCACTGCATATCCAGATCTACCATGTATTAGTCTGGAGTTGGGGCTGTTGAGCTCACAGAGCATTGTCTAGACTGGATATAACTTTTATCTTTCCTCATCGCAGCAGACAATAGTCAGGTTCCTGGAGCCACCACTAGGGGGAGATTACAGCATGAATTCAGCTAGCTAGAATATACTGCACTCTATAGGAGCTGTATAAACCCACATGTAGTGAGCTCCCCCTAGTGGCGGCAGCAGACAAAAGCACCAGGAGGCAATTTAGTACATATGTGCTCTCATCTACAAAATGATTACTACCAAAATCTGTGAGCAGCACAAAGTATTTCAGGAGAGGAGTGTGCTACTATTGTAGTCCTATCACTTATGTGATGATATTAGTGAGTGTCATGTGAGAAGGGAGGTGCAGAAAGAATGGGAGAACACTGAA
>CAMRHE010000570.1:375000-442500 GCA_947044405.1 Leptodactylus fallax | reverse complement strand
AAAAAAAATTACAATTTTGTTTTCCTTAAGACCCACCCAAAACAAGGTAAATGCGGTAAATACGAGGCCACAATTTTATGGGAATTATTAAAAAATAGGATTTGAAGGGTATCATAGTGGAGGAATCTGCAGCGATCAGCTTCATCTTTATGGTAACACAGTAGGAAGTGTTCAATTTCCCTGCAGTGCCACCAGAGGAGGAATGAAGTATTACACCACTATTATTAAAATCCTCGTCTCGGATCCAGTGCCACTCACTGACTCGCTCTCCCCCTCTAGCCCGCTTTTGGCCACTCTCTCTCATCCTGCTACCTTTTCCTCACTTTAGCTCTGCTACATCAGCATTGGCCACTCCAGCTATACTACATCAACTCTTGTTGCCTTAGCTCTACTACACCAGCACTAGTCATTTCAGCTCTGTTACATCCATGTCAGACATATCAGCACTGCTGCATCAGTTTCTGCTAGTAGGGCACGGAATGAGACAATCCCTTTAAGTCCCAACACGGGGCCTCAGCCTAAAAGTCTATTTTTACCCCTCTGCTACATTTGCTATCTGGGAGAGGCCACTCCGTGAAGACAATAGTGCCCCCTGTGAAAGGACAAATCAAAGCACAAAGTAGCAATAGAAGGATCTCACTATATACTGTATATACTATATATATATATATATATATATATATATTATACAGCTGTAGGAGTGAGCGCTGCCTCCTACAGCTTCTAGACCCAGCTATCCACAGATTGTCCATCTGGGGGCAGCGACAGTGATATTTGTAGACATTTAGTGCATTGTCCCTGGTGGTCTCAGTGGCTTAGATACTTGATTTATAGAAGTATTTTCTGGCCCTGGTGGTCAGTGGTAGAGCTTGTGTTCAATGATTAGTGATACAGACCCTGGTGGTCGGTGTATAGTTAGTGTCCTATGATTGAAGGGTGATACAGTCCTGGTGGTCAGTGGTACAGTTAGTGTCCTATGACTGGTGGTCAGTGGTACAGTTAGTGTCCTATGACTGGTGGTCAGTGGTACAGTTAGTGTCCTATAACTGATTAGTGATATAGTCCCTGGAGGTCAGTGGTAGAGTATGTGTTATATGATTGAAAAGTGATACAGTCCTGGTGGTCAGTGGTACAGTTAGTGTCCTATGACTGGTGGTCAGTGGTACAGTTAGTGTCCTATGACTGGTGGTCAGTGGTACAGTTAGTGTCCTATGATTGAAGGATTATATAGTCCCTGGAGGTCAGTGGTAGAGTATGTGTTATATGATTGAAGGGTGATACAGTCCCTGAAGGTCAGTGGTACAGTTAGTGTCCTATAACTGATTAGTGATATAGTCCCTGGTGATCAGTGGTAGAGTACGTGTTCTATGATTGAAGGGTGATACAGTCCTGGTGGTCAGTGGTACATTTAGTGTCCTATGACTGGTGGTCAGTGGTACAGTTAGTGTCCTATGATTGAAGGGTGATATAGTCCCTGGAGGTCAGTGGTAGAGTATGTGTTATATGATTGAAAAGTGATACAGTCCTGGTGGTCAGTGGTACAGTTAGTGTCCTATGACTGGTGGTCAGTGGTACAGTTAGTGTCCTATGACTGGTGGTCAGTGGTACAGTTAGTGTCCTATGATTGAAGGGTGATATAGTCCCTGGAGGTCAGTGGTAGAGTATGTGTTATATGATTGAAGGGTGATACAGTCCTGGTGGTCAGTGGTACAGTTAGTGTCCTATGACTGGTAGTCAGTGGTACAGTTAGTGTCCTATAACTGATTAGTGATATAGTCCCTAGAAGTCAGTGGTAGAGTACGTGTCATATGATTGAAGGGTGATAGAGTCCCTGGAGGTCAGTGGTACAGTCATTGCCCTTTGGTTGCACAGTTAGGTCCTGAGAGCCTGGTGGTCAGTAATGCACTCTGTGTTCTATGTGCTCAGTAAAACATCCATTTTTTGGATCCAAATGGTCAGTGGTCATTGTAGACATTGCAGTTCCTGGTGGTCCGGTAGGGAGGTCGGTGTCACTCTCTCATGATCATGGCTTCATCTTTGATGTTCTCCAGCCCACCACTGCCCTCCAGGGTCCTCCATGTATGTGCACGTCCTCTTATCTTTTAGGGGTGCCCTATGAAGCATCCCTTCTATGGACACCCAACTCAGCCCTCCAGCCCCTCCTGGTGCCCATGGTGTGCCCCCAATGACGGGGGGTAAGTAACACTCTCAGAATGTTCTGTGATATTAGTATTTTGTGTACAGGTGAGTCACCCCGCGCTCCGCACCTTTCATCTCCACAACACAGATTTGATCTACATTAACGTGGAGATAATGAGGGTTAATTACGTATGTTAATGAGCAGGTGCGCCCTCTGGGTACACAGCCTGAACATTGCAGGAGCAGCGGATGGAGGATCGCTTCTAGATGAATATTCATGTAGATCTTCTCTTATTATCTGGATCACAAGACTGAATATTTCACCAGATGAGGCCCCTCCCGCCTGCCGGTTATTATTCCTCATCGCTTCTTCTTCTTCTTGTAGAAAACAGAAGTCACCGGAGGGAGCAAAAAAAAAATCATCATTTAGTCTCAGAGTCACCCAGGCTTCATCGCAATGCATAGTCTCTTCTCTCTTTGCCTGGCTCCTCCCCATTATGTGACTCCACCCCTTAAGGTTTTATACTGAGTTCCATATAGACAGATTTATAGAATCCTCGGGTGACAACATCAGAAGTGCGTCCTCTTAAGACCTGACAGACGTCTCGGCGTGGAGCTTTATGGCAGTGACTGGAGGTCCGCTAAGTAAATATGCACATTCATTACAAGATGAGTCTTTACTGTCAAGGTGAAAACGTCCTTATATTTTATAGGAAATTGTCTGCCGGTGCCATTTATTTTCAGAAAATGCAACGTTATTTCTTCCAAGAGGGAAAATGTACAAGATACAGCAGAACAATGTATATATAGCTCTGTATACATCTCCTTCACTTAAAGGGAGTGTGTCACCGAAACCAAGCATACCAACCCACCCCACAGATAGATAGGTTAGGGTCACCTAAATCATATAGTGTTTTCCCCTTGTGATTCGCTGCCTCCATTGCTGAGATATTGCTGTTTTTGTCAATATGCAAATGAGTTTTATAACAGCAAGGACGCAGCCATTGCTGCAAAGAACTCATTCCATACTGACAAAAACAGCAAAGAAGGAAGCGATTCACAAGGGAAAAAAAACTGTATGATTCAGGTGACACTAACCTATCTATCTGCAGGGCTGGGGTGATATGCTGGTTCTGGTGACACTAACCTATCTATCTGCAGGGCTGGGGTGATACGCTGGCTCTGGTGACACTAACCTATCTATCTGCAGGGCTGGGGTGATATGCTGGTTCTGGTGACACTAACCTATCTATCTGCAGGGCTGGGGTGATATGCTGGTTCTGGTGACACTAACCTATCTATCTGCAGGGCTGGGGTGATATGCTGGGTCTGGTGACACTAACCTATCTATCTGCAGGACTGGGGTGATATGCTGGGTCTGGTGACACTAACCTATCTATCTGCAGGGCTGGGGTGATATGCTGGGTCTGGTGACACTGACCTATCTATCTGCAGGGCTGGGGTGATATGCTGGGTCTGGTGACACTAACCTATCTATCTGCAGGGCTGGGGTGATATGCTGGGTCTGGTGACACTAACCTATCTATCTGCAGGGCTGCGGTGATATGCTGGGTCTGGTGACACTAACCTATCTATCTGCAGGGATGGGGTGATATGCTGGTTCTGGTGACACTAACCTATCTATCTGCAGGGCTGGGGTGATATGCTGGGTCTGGTGACACTAACCTATCTATCTGCAGGGCTGGGGTGATATGCTGGTTCTGGTGACACTAACCTATCTATCTGCAGGGCTGGGGTGATATGCTGGTTCTGGTCACACTAACCTATCTATCTGCAGGGCTGGGGTGATATGCTGGTTCTGGTGACACTAACCTATCTATCTGCAGGGCTGGGGTGATATGCTGGTTCTGGTGACACTAACCTATCTATTTGCAGGGCTGGGGTGATATGTTTGGTTCTGGTGACACTAACCTATCTATCTGCAGGGCTGGGGTGATATGCTGGGTCTGGTGACACTAACCTATCTATCTGCAGGGCTGGGGTGATATGCTGGTTCTGGTGACACTAACCTATCTATCTGCAGGGCTGGGGTGATATGCTGGTTCTGGTGACACTAACCTATCTATCTGCAGGGCTGGGGTGATATGCTGGGTCTGGTGACACTAACCTATCTATCTGCAGGGCTGGGGTGATATGCTGGGTCTGGTGACACTAACCTATCTATCTGCAGGGCTGGGGTGATATGCTGGTTGTGGTGACACTAACCTATCTATCTGCAGGGCTGGGGTGATATGCTGGCTCTGGTGACACTAACCTATCTATCTGCAGGGCTGGGATGATATGCTGGTTCTGGTGACACTAACCTATCTATCTGCAGGGCTGTGGTGATATGCTGGTTCTGGTGACACTAACCTATCTATCTGCAGGGCTGGGGTGATATGCTGGTTCTGGTGACACTAACCTATCTATCTGCAGGGCTGGGGTGATATGCTGGTTCTGGTGACACTAACCTATCTATCTGCAGGGCTGGGGTGATATACTGGGTCTGGTGACACTTACCTATCTATCTGCAGGGCTGGGGTGATATGCTGGCTCTGGTGACAGTAACCTATCTATCAGCAGGGCTGGGGTGATATGCTGGGTCTGGTGACAATAACCTATCTATCTGCAGGACTGGGGTGATATGCTGGTTCTGGTGACACTAACCTATCTATCTGCGATCTGGATTCTGGTGACAAACTCACATTAAAGGAAAGCTTTTTTGAAAACGGTTCTGCAAGATTTGATATTGATGTCCTATTCTTAGGACAGATCATTAATATCAGGTTGGTTGGGGTGCCCTCACTGATCAGCTGCTGCAGCCGCCATATTTGCACAGGGTATTTCACTTTCACAGTGTAGTGGTGCCATTCCATTGAAGCTCAGCTTCCTGACCACTATGCAGAAATAAGCTGATCAGCAGGGGTCCAACACCTGCCAGCTATGGGTCCTAAGGATGGACCATCAACTCTAGGACAATCCATTAAAGAGGACCTTTCACCATCTCTTTTCATCTAGACACCCCTCCACTGATTCTGGCACAGTTGGATTTTCTCCCCCCCCCCCCACCATTCTTGAGTAATGGTTTCTGCTAGTTTTGGCATCCATTAGTAGGCTCCCTACTGTCAGGTGGGTGGTCCTGGACCGGAGAAGATAATCTGAGACCACCCACCTGATAGTAGGGATCCTACTAATGGATGCTGAAAATAACAGAAACGTTTGCTCGGGAACAGCAGGGCGTAGAGAAAAAATTCCAAGTGCGTCAGAATCAGTGGAGCCGCGACTATTGGAGGATGCAAAACACTGGAGCTGTTGGAAGCGGTGAAAGGTCCCCTTAAAGGGATGTAACAGATCAATTCTCTTCATAACTTAATGAACTGTGCACGTAGTGTAACACTGAATATGGACTGGGGACAAACTTCATATACTCACTGGCTATATACACATACCGAGTCATTGCTGACATGAGCAGTGAAGTCCCAAAGCAATAAGTGACAGCGCCCCCTTCACAGACATCAAATATTGACGACTATGGAGTTTTCTCCAGTGTCCCCAGGCTGCAGAATCTCTCTGTGAGCATCCAAGCAGACAAATCCTGTCCATGCTCATAGCATGCTACTGACTGAGGAGCAAGGCAGATCCATGACATGGCTGGCAGGATACTCTCCATCTCTCTATACATATCTGCATGTTACTCCTGATTGGGCATGCGGTTGGAGCTGCCCAGTTTGACATCACCTGTGCCATCCGATGCCTATATTGTGATGTTTGTAGGGAGCAGCAGCTCTAAGAAGGAGAAGAAGAAGAAGAAGGCAGGGTCTGCTAGATAGTAGATGAGTTCTGCAGCTCCTCCAGAGGGTGGCAGTGAGAGGCTGTCACTGGGCTGCAGCAAGATAGAAAATTACATTGGGGAAGACCCAGGAATCCTGAATCTGTTCAGCACTTTGAGAAGAGAGCAGTCTTAGTGTACTATTACTACAATACAGACAGCATGCCAGCCTGCTGACAGCATCCCTGCCAGTGTGGATGAGGGAGAGGGACCTAGAAGGCTTCCAGATACCTTCAGACATTCTCAGACTGAAGAACATGTTCCTACAGATGTATTTTAGGATATAACCATCCAGGAACACAACATCCAGGATCCTGCAGAAAACACCCCATGTAATCTCCAGTCAAGGAGAAGATACCAGGAAGTGGTCAAGTGGGCAGCAGCTCCTAGAGAAGACTCCATTCCCTGCAGATCAGTATGGGACCCCAGGAATGTCACCTGTCCATCTTGGCTCTTATGTTGTGTGCTATAGGGGGCTGCTCATCTATGGAGAAAAGCTCATCCCCAAGAGCTTACAGTCGGACATATCAAGGTCCAAGGGAGCCCAGCTTCACCAGGATGAAGAGGAAAAACCTGGCTGTTGACTTTGTCATCCCTGCAGCTTTTAGGAACTCCTTAAGGGATCTGCTGGGTCTGTTTCCTGCAGGGACAGCGAGCACCAACTTCCAGGCGACCTCCAGTTTGGTTCTGGACTGTGGACCTCTGGTGGAGTCCTTGGCTGATCGTTCTGCTGGACCTCACCCATATGGTCATCTGAAGAAGGAGCAGCTGTCGGCCAGACCTCAGCCAGCTCCACTGTCCAAGGTGCTGAAAGCTGGGACATTGAAAAGTCTACGCAGATCTAAGCAGCTCCTGGTGGAAGTAGGGGGGGATCTGGTCAGGGATGGATGTGGTGTAGGATGGGAACCAAGGACCTTGGAGGATGGTAAGAACCTGAGTAATGAGGGTCAACGAGAAGACCTTCCAAGTTCTGTCCTCAAGAGGAGGCTGGAGTTTAACCTGACCGAGCTCTTCAGCTGGTGGTTGGAGTCTAAGGAGGGCAGGCTAAGGATTAGACTCATGCCCCAGAGGTCTGCAACCTTCCCTGGCAGAGAGGAAATCCTGTCTGCTGCCCTGGGTGCATCTCAGCCAAGATTAATGTTCCAGATCCTGCGCAAGGGTAAGTGACACCTACCTATGTCTCAGTATAATATATTAAGGGTGAGTGACACCTACATATGTCTCACTATGGTAAGTGATAAGTGACGCCTACATATGTCTCACTATGGTAAGTGATAAGTGACACCTACATATGTCTCAGTATGGTAAGGGTGAGTGACACCTACATATGTCTCAGTATAATATAGTAAGGGTGAGTGACACCTACATATGTCTCACTATGGTAAGGGTAAGTGACACCTACCTATGTCTCAGTATAATATAGTAAGGGTGAGTGACACCTACATATGTCTCAGTATAATATAGTAAGGGTGAGTGACACCTACATATGTCTCAGTATAATATAGTAAGGGTGAGTGACACCTACATATGTCTCACTATGGTAAGGGTAAGTGACACCTACCTATGTCTCAGTATAATATAGTAAGGGTGAGTGACACCTACATATGTCTCAGTATAATATAGTAAGGGTGAGTGACACCTACATATGTCTCACTATGGTAAGGGTAAGTGACACCTACCTATGTCTCAGTATAATATAGTAAGGGTGAGTGACACCTACATATGTCTCAGTATGGTAAGGGTAAGTGACACCTAAATATGTCTCAGTATAAAATAGTAAGGGTGAGTGACACCTACATATGTCTCAGTATAGTATGGTAAGTGATAAGTGCACCTTGCTATGTCTCAGTATGGTAAGGGTGAGTGACACCTCTATATGTCTCAGTGCAGACGTATCATCTCCTCTATTGCATGGTATACACAAGTATAATAAATACTCCTCAGTTCCTTCGAGGTGCTTCAGGGACTTTCAGCTGCTCCTTGCTTGTGCTATAGGACTTGCATTAGACTGTCTCAGTATGACACCTACAATATAAATGATGCGGGGTCCTAGG
Source organism: Leptodactylus fallax (assembly GCA_947044405.1). Classification (NCBI taxonomy): domain Eukaryota; kingdom Metazoa; phylum Chordata; class Amphibia; order Anura; family Leptodactylidae; genus Leptodactylus; species Leptodactylus fallax. Next base: position 434,478 of record CAMRHE010000570.1, on the reverse strand, counting down.
AAATGTCTCAAGTGCAAGAAGTTGTCAGACTTATTATTGCTGACATTATTTTTGTCAGTGTGCAGTATTGCTGTCATTGCAAGAAATCTCCTTATGCTTCATCCTCCTTTTCTCCTCCTTTTTCCTCATCCCATTCTTCTTCGTTTCCTTCTTCTTCCTTCATCTTCCTATTTCCTTTTTATCTTTTCCTCTTTCTTCCTTGCTTCTTCTTCTTCCTCTTCTACTTTACATTATTCTTCTCCCCTTACTTCTTCTTCTTCTTCCGCTCCTGACCCTCCTCTTCTTTTTCCCATGATACATCTTCTTCCTTTTTTTTCTGATTCTTCTTCATCTCCTCTTTTTTTCCTCTTTATTTTTTCTACTTTTTCTTCTTATTCTTATTCTTATTATTATTCTTCCTTTTCTTATCTTGATCATCCTCATTCATCTTATTATTTTTCTTCAATTGTTCCTTCCTTCCTTTTCTTCCTTCCTTCCTTCCTTCCTTCCTTCCTTCCTTCCTTCCTTCCTTCCTCCCTCCTTTCTTCCTTTCCTCATTCCTTCTTCATCTTCCTCCTCCTCTCCTCTTTTTCATCCTTCTTTTTATTTTACCTCCTCTTCCTCTTTTTCTTCCTCCAATGTTGCTTCCTTTTATTTCTCTTCTAATTTGCATTCTTTTACTTCTTCCTAATTCCTCTGCTCTTGATCATCCTCATTCTTCTTATTTTGTTCTTCTTCCTACAGTGTTGCTTCTTCTTATTTCTCCTCTTCCTTCTTTCCTTCCTTCCTATCTTTTCTTCTTCTTCCTCTGCTCTTGATCATCCTTATTCTTCCTATTTTTCTTCTTCCTCCAATGTTGCCACTTCTTCTTTCTTTTCTTCTTCTTTCTTTTCTCCTGATTCCCCCTTCCTTCCTTCCTTCCTTTTTATCCTCTTCTTCTTTTCTTCTTCCTCTCCTTTTCTTGATCATCCTCATCCCTCTTATTTCCCTTCCTCCTCTTTCTTTAACTCCAATGTTGCTTCCTCTTCTTCTTTCCATTCTGCTTCTTCCTCTTTCTCTTCTTTTCCTGACTTTTCTTCTCCATCCTCTTATTATCTTACAATAAGCACATTCTATAAGTTACAAAGAGTTAATCCTCATTGGAGGAGGGGGCTGTATACCCCACAATAGGATGCAGTACAAACACAGACTATAAATGTTATGGCCATGTAGCAGAGCGCAGCTGGTCTCTATATTACATGCAGAGGATATCGAGTTCTTGATGCTTCATTTAGTTTTAGGTTTAGTGCAGTGTTCTCTGCAGAGAAATGTCTTCTGTGTATAATGTGGATTTGGCTGTTTATTAACCTACTCAGTTCCAAATAATACTGGAAGGGTCAGATACAGCACTGCTGAGTTAGCCAGGTCTAGTAGAGCTGTGTTTGTCCTCAATACAATGCAGCATCAATGAATAAGTGACATTTAGCTACAGATGTAGCAGAACCTAGTATGTCAATGCCTTAATTTGTTACAATTACAGTGATTGTTCTCAATGCTTTCCATAGCACTTCAGGTAAAGGTACTCTTAACTTTAGTTCAGCTCTGCTACATCTGTATATGTAGAAGAACTCTGGGCTGGTTTTTAATGTTGCATGTGTCCTTGACCCTAGAGGGTGGTAAGGTGTCATAATATACGTATATATATTATATATATGAGGCATATAGAATTTATAGTGTCCTGATTTAATCCATGCGCATATATATCTGTCTGTACATATCACGAACTGTATATGATCTATGTATTGAAACTAATATTTGCCCTTAGGCGGGACTTATATATCTCCAACCTGTGATTCTCTAGCTATTGGGAAACTACAAATACCAGCATTCCCTGAATGCTCAATAATTGGAGAGCCACAGGTTGGAGCCCGCTGGTCTATTCCAGGATGATAGAACCCCAGATACAGAAACATCTGGGGAGGACTCTAAGGTATCTGCAGTACAGCTCATGGCCTCTAGGGGGCACTGACAACAAGAGAATTTACCAGGCGTCTGTAAGTGACTGCAGAACAACCAACTTCAGTTCTACGAATTTGCTCTTGGCTGAAAAACCCATGCAATGCACAGGAGAGCGCTGACAATGGACGATCGTGTCCGGGATGCGGCTTTGATGTTGCTTTCCCAGATGTCAGTAGTTGTTACTTTAGCCGATGTGTTGGGAGTTGTAGTCATGGACTAACAGCATTATGATGTTTCATAATGTCTGCCATTGTTGAAGAGTCAATATATAGTTTGTGTAGAGTTTGCAGAGTTGATTTGCCACATTTGGGTTTTGCGGATCATTTCAGCCATGATTTGATATTATTTTTAATGGGTACAAAGTTCTCGTGGGCGTCCATGGTGTCAGATAGGTCTCACTTACAGAAGGCCCCGCGGATTGTTTGCTGCTTGTACAGTGAGAGTCTTAGATACAACCTTGGAAACATTGTAACATTGTTTATAGACCGTACTATAACTATGTAATAATACTATGTAATAATATTATAACCTTTTGTTACATTTTATCTATATGATCAATATCACAAGCTTGGTATCTATATGTAAAGGGGTCATCCGCATGGACCCCCATCTATCTGACAGTAAGCTGACTTCTGGGGTCGCTGCTGTCTGGACCCCCTCAGTCATCTCTGAAGATGGGCAAAGCTTGCAAGAATTGTTTCTCGAATATTCTCAAGGTTCCGCCACCTGTTTCGTTTTGACCCAAACTTGTTTGATCCTGAAAGTGCTATTATTAAAGGTGAGGGTCTCTTCAGACCCCCGGGTATAATACATCGAGGTCCAAAGATGCTGCAGAACCATAACTAACACTTATACGCACCTCTCGTGAGCTCCCTTGTGGTGTCCGGAGCTCCCTCCGGGTCATCCTCTTTTGTCTTCTGACCTCCTGGGTGACATCACAGGCCCCAAGGATCCACTGAGCACTGTGATTGGGTCTCAGAGATCACATGGACGGGCTGACCTGATGGTGTTTTAAAGCAAGGGTCATGACATTGGCGTGACCGCAGAGTATAATGGTGAGTCAGTGGGGGGCTCAAAATTTTTGGAAATTTTGTAACAAATTTGGTTGATTATGAACCAGTTTGCTTATCTTTAGCTATCTCTAGTTCTCTCCAAGGGAAATGCGGCTTGTTGGGCACCTGGTGTAGTTCCTGCACTGGCCACTAGGAGCACTATTGCTGTAAATATAACTAAAAGCTTCTTAAGCTTCTTTCAATGGATGGATGAACTTCTCATAGTAGGCATAGAGGTCAGATGAGCTGAGGACAGAAGGTTAGAGGGATGATGGGACGGCCTGGCTACTGCACATGACTAGAGAAAAGTCCCTTCATAAGAGACGCGCTGATCCCATCTGAACTCACTATTTCATGGACTTCTCAACAAGTTTGTGTCTTGGGTCCAGATTTTGGAAGAAAATGAGTCTCATTGTCCTTTTTATGGACCCAGGTTCATGTCTTGGGGAATGCTCCCTTCATCCATGCTGGATCGGTTGGCTCTTGTACCACATGTAATCTGTCTCTTGGGTCTATCTCTTCTTAGTTGCATACTCTTCTATCTCACCCATCTCTTCACAGTCTTGGATCTCCTCAGTTATAGACGTCTTAACATTACATTAACAGAATTTTGCTCACCACTAGTCATCCATCCACCAAACCCGGTCCTATAGGAACTGCCCAGACCGACCCACAGGGGGACGCTGTGCAATGTTTTTGCCCCATCTTGTTCTGTGATATCTCCTCAGGGTTCTTTGGCAATAAAACCCAAGAAAGACAGAAGCATCCTAAAGAATGGTGAGTGGGACTCTGGATCCTGATGGTTATGGTCAGGAGGTTGGAGCCAACCATTCGTCACCAAAGAGACTCCACTCTCCATCATAGCCAACTTATACCACCTTATGTCATACAGTGCTGCCCCCTATTGATGACTCTCCATTACCTAATCTACGTATAAAGGTTAGGGGGAACCAACTCCTCTCTTAAAGGGTAATGGTCGTAGCCTAGATAGGGCAGATATAAGTCTGAGAAGGGACATCACAAACTCTTTATCCTTGGCATTACAAGTTTATGATTCCTTGTCTTGGTGCCCACCCTATAGACTTTTAATGAGTCTGGAGGTGACTTGGGCCTTCTCCTTGGCCAAGAGGTCCTACTGGGTTCAGATACATCCCATAACTCTTTTTTCAGGACCATTTGCACCACTTAGTTTACGCTTTAAAGGCCATCCCAGATATGTCTTTATTTTAGAGATCCCAGAATTGACCTTACTTGACCTTATATTTGGGATCTCAGGACAGGACTTTGTTTCTGAGATTCCTCCTTCCTTTCAGATTCTTCTAGAGATGGACACCTGCTTGTTTCCCAGTGTCTGGCCGTCGGCAGAGGATACACTGAGTAAATCTCCCGCGGAGCGCTTTGGATTCTGGAGCTTTCCTATAAAATGATAACGATTGGCGATGACTTTACGGGAACGGATCTGCTGCACCAGCAGGAATAGATGGAAGATGTGGGGCGAGAGTGAAGGGAAAGCTCAGCACATCTCAGGAGGGGGCGAGATGGAGACTGACAGTGGGCACTTGTGAGAAGAAGCAGATTGGAGAGGCGCGCTGTATGGCTGAGTGAGAAGAGCTCTGCCGGGATTGGAAATAATTGGATCAGTCTAGTGAACGGCTTATAGGATTCAATCACAGTGGAGAAAGGGAGGGAGGAAGGAAGGGAGGAAGGGGCGCTGCCAATCCGGACCCCTAAGACCCACTCATTATATCAATGCCAACTCTATAGACTCAGGGAAAGAAAGTGAGAGAGGAATGGCCGGGGTGCGGAATTAATAGCACTGCAGCATCTAAATAGTTAAAAGGTGATCTACACAGATATACACACACACATATATATACACAAACAGATATATATATATATATATATATATATATATATACACACACACACACATATATATACAGTACAGACCAAAAGTTTGGACACACCTTCTCATTCCAAGAGTTTTCTGTATTTTCATGACTATAAAAATTGTAGATTCCCACTGAAGGCATCAAAACTATGAATTAACACATGTGGAATTATATACTTAGCAAAAAAGTATGAAACAGCTGAAAATATGTCTTATATTCTAGGTTCTTCAAAGTAGCCACCTTTTGCTTTGATTACTGCTTTGCACACTCTTGGCATTCTCTTGATGAGCTTCAAGAGGTAGTCACCTGAAATGGTCTTCCAACAGTCTTGAAGGAGTTCCCAGAGATGCTTAGCACTTGTTGGCCCTTTTGCCTTCACTCTGCGGTCCAGCTCACCCCAAACCATCTGGATTGGGTTCAGGTCTGGTGACTGTGGAGGCCAGGTCATCTGGCGTAGCACCCCATCACTCTCCTTCTTGGTCAAATAGCCCTTACACAGTCTGGAGGTGTGTTTGGGGTCATTGTCCTGTTGAAACATAAATGATGGTCCAACTAAACGCAAACCGGATGGAATAGCAAGCCGCTGCAAGATGCTGCGGTAACCATGCTGGTTCAGTATTCCTTCAATTTTGAATAAATCCCCAACAGTGTCACCAGCAAAGCACCCCCACACCATCACACCTCCTCCTCCATGCTTCACGGTGGGAACCAGGCATGTAGAGTCCATTCGTTCACCTTTTCTGCGTCGCACAAAGACACGGTGGTTGGAACCAAAGATCTCAAATTTGGACTCATCAGACCAAAGCCCAGATTTCCACAGGTCTAATGTCCATTCCTTGTGTTCTTCTTGTGCTTGTTGCCTGTCCTTAGCAGTGGTTTCCTAGCAGCTATTTTACCATGAAGGCCTGCTGCACAGAGTCTCCTCTTAACAGTTGTTGTAGAGATGTGTCTGCTGTAGAACTCTGTGTGGCATTGACCTGGTCTCTAATCTGAGCTGCTGTTAACCTGCGATTTCTAAGGCTGGTGACTCGGATGAACTTATCCTCCGCAGCAGAGGTGACTCTTGGTCTTCCTTTCCTGGGGCGGTCCTCATGTGAGCCAGTTTCTTTGTAGCGCTTGATGGTTTTGGCCACTGCACATGGGGATACTTTCAAAGTTTTCCCAATTTTTCGGACTGACTGACCTTCATTTCTTAAAGTAATGATGGCCACTCGTTTTTCTTTACTTATCTGCTTTTTTCTTGCCACTCCATTCAGTAGGACTATCAGCTGTGTATCCACCTGACTTCTGAACAACACAACTGATGGTCCCAACCCCATTTATAAGGCAAGAAATCCCACTTATTAAACCTGACAGGGCACACCTGTGAAGTGAAAACCATTTCAGGTGACTACCTCTTGAAGCTCATCAAGAGAATGCCAAGAGTGTGGAAAGCATTTATCAAAGAAAAAGGTGGCTACTTTGAAGAACCTAGAATATAAGACATATTTTCAGTTGTTTCACACTTTTTTGTTAAGTATATAATTCCACATGTGTTAATTCATAGTTTTGATGCCTTCAGTGTGAATCTACAATTTGTATAGTCATGAAAATACAGAAAAGTCTTGGAATAAGAAGGTGTGTCCAAACTTTTGGTCTGTACTGAACATACACTTATACATACACACACACATATATATACACACACACATATACACACACACACACACACACACACACACACACACACACTCCTGGCTACATTCAGAGCCAGTAACCCTGTACATAGCTAGTCCTGTTCTCAGTTGAGAAGTGGAGACAACAGTATCCAGTCTAGACAATGCTCTGTGAGCTCAACACATCAGCTGCAGAAATCTCGTTGCTAGTTTGTTACAATGTTTGGAGTCCGGTTTATCTCACAGGGCATTTTCTAAACTGGATACATTTGTAAAATTTGTGAAAGGTGGAGATAATAATAGCTGAACAGCCTGGACTCCAGACTGATACATTGTAGCAAACTAGCAGAGAGATTTGTGCAGCTGATGTGTTTAGCTCCTGTATACCTCTCCTGTACACCTCTCCTGTATACTTCTCCTGTACACTTCTCCTGTATACCTCTCCTGTACACCTCTCCTGTACACCTCTCCTGAATACTTCTCCTGTACACCTCTCCTGTACACCTCTCCTGTATACCTCTCCTGTATACTTCTCCTGTACACCTCTCCTGTATACCTCTCCTGTATACTTCTCCTGTATACTTCTCCTGTATACCTCTCCTGTATACTTCTCCTGTACACCTCTCCTGTATATCTGTCCTGTATACTTCTCCTGTACACCTCTCCTACATACCTCTCCTGTATACTTCTCCTGTACACCTCTCCTGTATACCTCTCCTGTACACCTCTCCTGTACACCTCTCCTGTACACCTCTCCTGTACACCTCTCCTGTATACTTCTCCTGTATACCTCTCCTGTATACCACTCCTGTATATCTGTCCTGTATACTTCTCCTGTACACCTCTCCTGTACACCTCTCCTACATACCTCTCCTGTATACTTCTCCTGTACACCTCTCCTGTACACCTCTCCGGTATACCTCTCCTGTATACTTCTCCTGTATACCTCTCCTGTACACCTCTCCTGTATACTTCTCCTGTACACCTCTCCTGTATACCTCTCCTGTACACCTCTCCTGTACACCTCTCCTGTATACCTCTCCTTTATACTTCTCCTGTACACCTCTCCTGTACACCTCTCCTGTATACCTCTCCTTTATACTTCTCCTGTATACCTCTCCTGTACACCTCTCCTGTATACTTCTCCTGTACACCTCTCCTATATACCTCTCCTGTACACCTCTCCTATATATCTCTCCTGTACACCTCTCCTGTATACCTCTCCTGTACACCTCTCCTGTATACTTCTCCTGTACACCTCTCCTGTACACCTCTCCTATATACCTCTCCTGTACACCTCTCCTATATACCTCTCCTGTACACCTCTCCTATATACCTCTTCTGTATACCTCTCCTGTATACTTCTCCTGTACACCTCTCCTGTATACCTCTTCTGTATACCTCTCCTGTATACTTCTGTATGCCTCTCCTGTATACTTCTCCTGTATACCTCTCCTGTACACCTCTCTTGTATACATCTCCTATATACTTCTCCTGTATACTTCTCCTGTACACCTCTCCTGTACACCTCTCCTGTATACTTCTCCTGTATACTTCTCCTGTACACCTCTCCTGTACACCTCTCCTATATACCTCTCCTGTACACCTCTCCTGTATACTTCTCCTGTACACCTCTCCTGTATACCTCTCCTGTACACCTCTCCTGTATATTTCTCCTGTACACCTCTCCTGTATACCTCTACTGTATACCTCTCCTGTATACTTCTGTATGCCTCTCCTGTATACATCTCCTGTATACTTCTCCTGTATACCTCTCCTGTACACCTCTCTTGTATACATCTCCTGTATACTTCTCCTGTATACCTCTCCTGTATACGTCTCCTGTACACCTCTCATGTATACCTCTCCTGTATACTTCTCCTGTACACCTCTCCTGTATACCTCTTCTGTATACCTCTCCTGTATACTTCTCCTGTACACCTCTCCTGTATACCTCTTCTGTATACCTCTCCTGTATACTTCTCCTGTATGCCTCTCCTGTATACCTCTCCTGTACACCTCTCTGTACACCTCCCCTGTATACCTCTCCTGTATACCTCTCCTGTACACCTCTCCTGTATACTTCTCCTGTATACCTCTCTGTACACCTCTCCTATATACCGCTCCTGTATACCTCTCCTGTATACCTCTCCTGTACACCTCTCCTATACACCTCTCCTGTATACTTCTCCTGTACACTTCTCCTGTATACCTCTCCTGTACACCTCTCCTGTACACCTCTCCTGAATACTTCTCCTGTACACCTCTCCTGTACACCTCTCCTGTATACCTCTCCTGTATACTTCTCCTGTACACCTCTCCTGTATACCTCTCCTGTATACTTCTCCTGTATACTTCTCCTGTATACCTCTCCTGTATACTTCTCCTGTACACCTCTCCTGTATATCTGTCCTGTATACTTCTCCTGTACACCTCTCCTACATACCTCTCCTGTATACTTCTCCTGTACACCTCTCCTGTATACCTCTCCTGTACACCTCTCCTGTACACCTCTCCTGTACACCTCTCCTGTACACCTCTCCTGTATACTTCTCCTGTATACCTCTCCTGTATACCACTCCTGTATATCTGTCCTGTATACTTCTCCTGTACACCTCTCCTGTACACCTCTCCTACATACCTCTCCTGTATACTTCTCCTGTACACCTCTCCTGTACACCTCTCCGGTATACCTCTCCTGTATACTTCTCCTGTATACTTCTCCTGTATACCTCTCCTGTACACCTCTCCTGTATACTTCTCCTGTACACCTCTCCTGTATACCTCTCCTGTACACCTCTCCTGTACACCTCTCCTGTATACCTCTCCTTTATACTTCTCCTGTACACCTCTCCTGTACACCTCTCCTGTATACCTCTCCTTTATACTTCTCCTGTATACCTCTCCTGTACACCTCTCCTGTATACTTCTCCTGTACACCTCTCCTATATACCTCTCCTGTACACCTCTCCTATATATCTCTCCTGTACACCTCTCCTGTATACCTCTCCTGTACACCTCTCCTGTATACTTCTCCTGTACACCTCTCCTGTACACCTCTCCTATATACCTCTCCTGTACACCTCTCCTATATACCTCTCCTGTACACCTCTCCTATATACCTCTTCTGTATACCTCTCCTGTATACTTCTCCTGTACACCTCTCATGTATACCTCTTCTGTATACCTCTCCTGTATACTTCTGTATGCCTCTCCTGTATACTTCTCCTGTATACCTCTCCTGTACACCTCTCTTGTATACATCTCCTATATACTTCTCCTGTATACTTCTCCTGTACACCTCTCCTGTACACCTCTCCTGTATACTTCTCCTGTATACTTCTCCTGTACACCTCTCCTGTACACCTCTCCTATATACCTCTCCTGTACACCTCTCCTGTATACTTCTCCTGTACACCTCTCCTGTATACCTCTCCTGTACACCTCTCCTGTATATTTCTCCTGTACACCTCTCCTGTATACCTCTACTGTATACCTCTCCTGTATACTTCTGTATGCCTCTCCTGTATACCTCTCCTGTATACATCTCCTGTATACTTCTCCTGTATACCTCTCCTGTACACCTCTCTTGTATACATCTCCTGTATACTTCTCCTGTATACCTCTCCTGTATACGTCTCCTGTACACCTCTCATGTATACCTCTCCTGTATACTTCTCCTGTACACCTCTCCTGTATACCTCTTCTGTATACCTCTCCTGTATACTTCTCCTGTACACCTCTCCTGTATACCTCTTCTGTATACCTCTCCTGTATACTTCTCCTGTATGCCTCTCCTGTATACCTCTCCTGTACACCTCTCTGTACACCTCCCCTGTATACCTCTCCTGTACACCTCTCCTGTATACTTCTCCTGTATACCTCTCTGTACACCTCTCCTATATACCGCTCCTGTATACCTCTCCTGTATACCTCTCCTGTACACCTCTCCTATACACCTCTCCTGTATACCTCTCCTGTATACTTCTCCTGTACACCTCTCCTGTATACCTCTCCTGTAAACCTCTCCTATATACCTCTCCTGTACACCTCTCCTATATACCTCTTCTGTATACCTCTCCTGTATACCTCTCCTGTATACGTCTCCTGTACACCTCTCCTGTATACCTCTCCTGTATACCTCTCCTGTATACTTCTCCTGAATGCCTCTCCTGTACACCTCTCCTGTATACCTCTCCTGTACACCTCTCCTGTATACCTCTCCTGTATACCTCTCCTGTATACTTCTCCTGTACACCTCTCCTGTATACCTCTACTGTATACCTCTCCTGTATACCTCTCCTGTATACTTCTCCTGTATGCCTCTCCTGTATGCCTCTCCTGTATACCTTTCCTGTATGCCTCTCCTGTACGCCTCTCCTGTATGCCTCTCTGTACACCTCTCCTGTATACCTCTCCTGTATACCTCTCCTGTATACGTCTCCTGTACACCTCTCCTGTATACCTCTCCTGTACACCTCTCCTGTATACCTCTCCTGTATACCTCTCCTGTATACCTCTCCTGTACACCTCTCCTGTATGCCTCTCTGTACACCTCTCCTGTATACCTCTCCTGTATACCTCTCCTGTATACGTCTCCTGTACACCTCTCCTGTATACCTCTCCTGTACACCTCTCCTGTATACCTCTCCTGTACACCTCTCCTGTATACCTCTCCTGTACACCTCTCCTGTATGCCTCTCTGTACACCTCTCCTGTATACCTCTCCTGTATACGTCTCCTGTATACCTCTCCTGTATACCTCTCCTGTATACGTCTCCTGTATACCTCTCCTGTATACCTCTCCTGTATGCCTCTCTGTACACCTCTCCTGTATACTTCTCCTGTATACCTCTCCTGTACACCTCTCCTGTATGCCTCTCCTGTATGCCTCTCCTGTATACCTCTCCTGTATACCTCTCCTGTATACCGCTCCTGTATACGTCTCCTGTACATCTCTCCTGTATACCTCTCCTGTATACCTCTCCTGTATACCTCTCCTGTATACCTCTCCTGTACACCTCTCCTGTATACCTCTCCTGTATACCTCTCCTGTACACCTCTCCTGTACACCTCTCCTGTCACCTCTCTGTAGCTCCAGGTCTCCTCAGGTCTTCTCTTATCTCCACAGCTCCAGGTCCCCTCAGGTCTCCCCGGTCCTCAGATGTCTGCAGCTCCAGGTCTTCTCAGGTCTCTTCGGTCCTCTGTAGCTCCAGGTTTCCTCAGATCTCTGCGGCTCTAGGTCTCCTTAGGTCTCCTCGGTCCTCAGATGTCTGTAGCTCCAGGTCTCCTCAGGTCTCCTCAGATCTCTGCGGCTCTAGGTCTCCTCAGGTCTTCTCTTATCTCCACAGCTCCAGGTCTCCTCAGGTCTTCTCATATCTCTGCAGCTCCAGCTTTCAACATTTTGTTAGGAATACTGCCACTAACCCCTAAATCACTTATTTCATGCAAGAATCCATGCATTTTGGGATTGTTGCATCTGTCGCTTACAGGAGTTGTCCAGGATTAAAAATAGAGATTTGTTAATTTTACATCAACAGCTCCACCCTTGTCCACAGGTTATGTCTGGTATTGCAGCTCAGCTACATTCAATGTACTTAAACTACAGTTCCAGGCACAGCCCATGACAGGTATGGTGTTATTCTTAAAACTTTTTTTCAATTCTCGACAACCCCTTTAAGTGTCTGTGTTATAGACCCCATTACTAGTGACTATTCAGCAGCCACTGGTTGTCCGCTATCGGGCCGCCCTGTACCTCCCTGCACCCCGCCACCTACATCTTATGGTAATGGGATGTAAAGTTATTGGCCAGGGAAGACTCTCCATCCCGGGAGGTGACTTCATACAGCAGTCACTCCAGTCTGCATTATCACAGCCATTAACAAATTACTTCAAAGAGTTGGGAGATTTTTCGTGTTGTCTATAAACGCGGCACTATCCGTCTTCCTGCTGTAAGGAGATTGTCCATTAGTGTTTGATGGATGTCAGACGCCGACACGTAAAACAAAAGCGAGGGCTCTGCTTTACTCTGGAATTAGCTGCAGATGATGAATCATCTGAATATTAGGAGTAGAGCCCATGGAGGGCTTAAAGGGTAACTCCACCTTGTGCTCAACAGGGTCATCCTAGAAGCTCCTGACCCTACACCTCACCCATATCACCAATCTTTCCTAGAAGCTCCAGACCCTACACCTCTCCCCACATCACCAAATCATCCTAGAAGTTCTAGACCACACATCTCGCCCATATCACCACGTAATCTTAGAAGCTCCAGACCCCGCACCTCACCCATATCACTACGTAATCCTAGAAGCTCCAGACCCTGCACCTCGCCCATATCACCACGTAATCCTAGATGCTCCAGACCCTACACCTCGCCCATATCACCGCATCATTCTAGAAGCTCCAGACCCTGCATCTCGCCCATATCACCACGTAATCCTAGAAGCTCCAGACCCCGCATCTCGCCCATATCACCAATCATCCTAGAAGCTCCAGACCCCGCACCTCGCCCATATCACCAATCATCCTAGAAGCTCCAGACCCCGCACCTCGCCCATATCACCAATCATCCTAGAAGCTCTAGACCCCGCATCTCGCCCATATCACCACGTAATCCTAGAAGCTCCAGACCCCGCATCTCGCCCATATCACCACGTAATCCTAGAAGCTCCAGACCCCGCACCTCGCCCATATCACCAATCATCCTAGAAGCTCTAGACCCCGCATCTCGCCCATATCACCACGTAATCCTAGAAGCTCCAGACCCCGCATCTCGCCCATATCACCACGTAATCCTAGAAGCTCCAGACCCCGCACCTCGCCCATATCACCAATCATCCTAGAAGCTCTAGACCCCGCATCTCGCCCATATCACCACGTAATCCTAGAAGCTCCAGACCCCGCACCTCGCCCATATCACCACGTCATTCTAGAAGCTCCAGACTCTACACCTCGCCCATATCACCAATCATCCTAGAAGCTCTAGATCCTGCATCTCGCCCATATCACCACGTCATTCTAGAAGCTCCAGACCCTACACCTCGCCCATATCATCAATCATGCTAGAAACTCCAGACCCCACATCTTGCCCATATTACCAATCTTTCCTAGAAGCTCCAGACCCTACACCTCTCCTCACATCACCAAATCATCCTAGAAGCTCTAGACCCCGCATCTCGCCCATATCACCACGTAATCCTAGAAGCTCTAGACCCCCCATCTCACCCATATCACCACGTAATCCTAGAAGCTCCAGACCCTGTACCTCGCCCATATCACCATGTCATTCTAGAAGCTCCAGACCCTACACCTCGCCCATATCACCAAATCATCCTAGAAGCTCTAGACCCCACATCTCGCCCATATCACCATGTCATCCTAGAAGCTCCAGACCCTACACCTCGTCCATATCACCACATCATCCTAGAAGCTCTAGACCCCACATCTCGCCCATATCACCACGTAATCCTAGAAGCTCCAGACCCCGCACCTCTCCCACATCACCAATCATTCTAGAAGCTCCAGACCCTACATCTTGCCCATATCACCATGTCATCCTAGAAGCTCCAGACCCTACACCTCGCCCATATCACCAATCCTAGAAGCTCCAGACATTACACCTCACCCATATCACCACAACATCTTAGAAGCTCCTGATCCCGCACCTCACCCACATCACCACATCATCCAAGAAGCTCCAGACCCTGCTCCTCACCCATATCACCACAACATCTTAGAAGCTCCAGACCCTACACCTCTCCCACATCACCACATCATCCAAGAAGCTCCTGACCCTACACCTTGCCCCTATTTCACCGCATCATTCTAGAAGCTCCAGACCCTGCACCTTGCCCATATCACCGCATCATTCTAGAAGCTCCTGACCCTGCACCTCGCCCATATCACCATGTCATCCTAGGAGCTACTGACCCCTGTCCCCTATATTAATATCCCCCCCTTTAATGTCCCCTGATGCTCCCACTATAAATTTTCCCAATGAACTCTAGTCTTACTATATGCCCTCCCAATATCCCCTGATGCCCTCTTTAATTTCCCCTGTATCCAGATGCCCCCTCTAATGTCCCTTGATACTCACCATGTAAATAAATGAAACTCTCAAACCTTCGACCTCCTGACTCACTCAGCTGCAGCCTTGTGTGTTAGGACGAGAGTATCCCACTGCAGGAGGAGCGAAGCAGTGACATCATTGTGAAGAGACCCCAGAGTAGAATCATTTCAATTCTGGCTCATGGGTAATAACCCCCAAGAACTGGAGTTTGGGTTGAACCCAAAACATTTGGAAACTTCAGGTTAAATCTGGTTCTCTCATCTGTAGTTACAATGTAACAGGGCAGGTAAAGTGGATCAGACTCTCAGGACATTGTCTACACTGGATACAATTGTAAGAAACCCTCTTGGTCACACAGTCTCTGTGCACCCCTTCAGTGACAACGTCTGCTTGCCCAGTGTATGAAATTGCCCCCCCTGCTGGTAGATCTGGTTTCCTTAGTTGCTGTGTTTAGGTTGTCTGTATATACGGTGTATATTGTAAATGTGCTCCATAACTCCCAGCGGACTCTCTGACACTATTCACATTATAAGGAAACTTTCCGCTTAGGTTCAATGAA
This sequence comes from Leptodactylus fallax, assembly GCA_947044405.1. Taxonomy (NCBI): domain Eukaryota; kingdom Metazoa; phylum Chordata; class Amphibia; order Anura; family Leptodactylidae; genus Leptodactylus; species Leptodactylus fallax. The sequence continues at coordinate 419,272 of CAMRHE010000570.1, read as the reverse complement.
CTGCAGAGTCATTTGAAAACTAAATGATCTCTCCAGGATTAGGAGGTGAACGGAGAAGTCTTAATAAGCTCATCATCTTGAGTGGCCGACATGTCCTAATACTCATGGGCTGAGAAGAGGCGCCTGTGAGGTTACATTACCACTATATATGATTGATTTCAGAGGGAGCTATATAATACTGCAATCCACCAGCAGAATAGTGAGTGCAGCTCTGGAGTATAATACAGGATGTAACTCAGGATCAGTACAGGATAAGTAATGTAATGTATGTACACAGTGACTGCACCAGCAGAATAGTGAGCGCAGCTCTGGAGTATAATACAGGATGTAACTCAGGATCAGTACAGGATAAGTAATGTAATGTATGTACACAGTGACTGTACCAGCAGAATAGTGAGCGCAGCTCTGGAGTATAATACAGGATGTAACTCAGGATCAGTACAGGATAAGTAATGTAATGTATGTACACAGTGACTGCACCAGCAGAATAGTGAGTGCAGCTCTGGAGTATAATACAGGATGTAACTCAGGATCAGTACAGGATAAGTAATGTAATGTATGTACACAGTGACTGTACCAGCAGAATAGTGAGCGCAGCTCTGGAGTATAATACAGGATGTAACTCAGGATCAGTACAGGATAAGTAATGTAATGTATGTACACAGTGACTGTACCAGCAGAATAGTGAGTGCAGCTCTGGAGTATAATACAGGATATAACTCAGGATCAGTACAGGATAAGTAATGTAATGTATGTACACAGTGACTGCACCAGCAGAATAGTGAGTGCAGCTCTGGAGTATAATACAGGATGTAACTCAGGATCAGTACAGGATAAGTAATGTAATGTATGTGCTCAGTGACTGTACCAGCAGAATGGTGAGCGCAGCTCTGGAGTATAATACAGGATGTAACTCAGGATCAGTACAGGATAAGTAATGTAATGTATGTACACAGTGACTGTACCAGCAGAATAGTGAGTGCAGCTCTGGAGTATAATACAGGATGTAACTCAGGATGAAAAAAACCTCATTTACAAGATGATCCTGTACTGATCCTGAGTATCCTGGGTTACGCATAGAATGCCACAATAGCAGTTGAAACTGACACTCTCAGGCAGTGGACTAATGTAACTATACAAACAGGATCTCTGGAAAGCTGAGTAATAGAATGATATTATGTAGATACAGAAGACTTCATGATCTTTATTTATTGATCTCAGCTGTGGCAGCGAACGATCAGATTTTTTATGGTCTCTGTGATTGGTCACTGGGAATCGTCTGCTAATTATTCCCCTTTACATTAATTGGGTTTACATTAATGGCCGCCTCTGAGTCACTGCTAGTAATTGGAGGCAATTAAGACGTAACCTTCAGCGTCCTCTCGTGTACCCCCAGCACAGAGGCCGGGGATGAGCTGCGGTTACATATATATCCCTCGGCATCTGTACAGAAACTGATTAAGGGCGAATTAGATTGTCAATAATGTCACATCCGCTAATTAGTTGTGGAGATTTATTTCTCATTAACTGATGGAGATTCATTACATGACGGGTAACCCGATAAAACGGCGGTGACAGGAGGAGCAGGAGGGTAATCTGCATCACCAGCACCATGGGGTCTGTATGTGGGGGATTAGTGGTAGCGTCCTAATAAGCTCAGACCTCTAGGGAGACTTGTGGTAAACGTGAGGTCTTGTGTGCCTCGCGCCTCTGCTTCAATACTAACTGCATACAATAGGGTGGTATTGAATTTGCAGTAATTGCAGACCTAACCAGCTGCAAAATTTTGGTAAAATTTTTGTAAAAAATTTTGTAATTTTTTTTTTATCTAGATTATTAAAATAAATAAATATCATATATGCGAGTCAGAATTTTCTTTCTTCTATAAAAATCTCTCTCTAGTGAAGCCCATAGGTCACCGGAACCTCCAGAGCTGCGGCAAAAATAAGCACAGACGTTTCAGGGACATGAAGCTACGTTACGTTCACATCTGCGGTGGAGTCTTCAGTTGTATCCATTAGACAAAAAAAAATTACCAGACACTCTATGGTCTCCGTTCTAGTCAGTCGGGTCCCTCGGGAGTCGTGGTTGTCTGTCAAAAGATGGTCCGTTTTTACGTTGCAGAATCAGAAGAATGAGACTCAACGCAGATGTGAACGCAGCCTTAGTTATGCACCGTCGATGTATGAGTTATACAACCTCCTCCCTGTTCTGCCATATCCGGCCATCATTTTATGTCTTCAGCTCTGCGTCTTCTTAGATTGACCTTTCCGCTGCGCCTCCTTTCTGATGTGACTCCGTGACCTTGAGCCGACATTGGCCTACACTCAAAGTTGCGTGTTCACCGAAGCCTACAAAACTCCAGGATTAAAATGCACATTTTTATTGGGAGTCATGACCGCACAGTGCAGCGCGCCCGGCCGCCGGACGTCACCTCCGCGGCTCCTGGAAGACATCTTGTCCCAGGATTTCTGGTAATTGTAAAAATGTAAATCGAATAGTTTCTTGTAAATCACAGATGCGGTTTTTCTGTATTAATTGTAAAACTTCATTTATTTCTGTAGCATTCGTTGTCAGGTCTGGGCTCGGAATAATTCTGTATACAGTCCGCTGCGCGCTGACTGTATATAGAGTCCGGTAATATTCTGCCTGCCTGCGGCCACCACTAGAGGGTGCTCACTGCCTGCAGATGTATACAGCTAGTATTCAAAGTAATGAGGGCTGTAAAAATCTTCATAAGTGAGTGCCTCCTAGTGGTAGCCACTGGTAACTGTTACCGCAGGGTATTAGGGAGAAAGGGGTGTGGCTAAGTGTGTTATAATGTCAATGGCGTCCAATCTGCAGGCAGCGTGTCACTGAGCTGATTCAGGTGGGACATTTTCCATTCACAGCTGTATGAGGGCTTATTTTTTGCAGGACAAACTGTACTTTATAATGACGCCATTTACTGTCCTATACAAGGTACTCAGAAGAAGGAAAATTCAGAATGGGGTGGAATTAGAAAAATAAATGCATTTAAACCTTTTTCTATGGGTTTTGTTTTTATGGAGTTGACGTTACAGTCAAATTGATCAGTGACCTGTATTCTGCATGTCTGTGGCGATACCAATTGTGTACAGTTTCTCTTAATAACTTAAAGGGGTTGTCCAGGAATTATTGCAAACTCGGGGGCGGCTGTTGTGGGTGTAAAACAAAAAAAATCCCGTTATTCTGTGTAACAGTTCCCTTTCAATCCTGTGCCGGGACTCACCGCACCAGAAGTGAAGATGGTCACATGACCATGAACACCAATCAATGGCCTCAGTGGTCGCTGTAGAGGGACTGACGACATCACCCACATAAATCATCGATGACATCGCTGATTGCTCTTAGTGTCATGTGACCCTCTCCGCTTTCAGCCCCGTGAGTCTGGTCGTTTTTCTGTTTCACACTCCTGAATTTGCTCCAAATTCTGTACAACCCCTTTAACAGAAATCCAAAACTTAAAAAGAGTCTCCATATTCCCTTAAAGGGATTGTATATGCTTAAAAAACAGAATACACAAAAAAACCCATGGCTTTCTCTCAAAAACAGCGCTGTCCACAGGTTGTAAGTGGTACTGCATCTCAGCCCCATTCACTGAATCCCTGCTAAGTTGCAATTCCAGACGTAAGCTGGAGAAAGATGTGGCGCTGTTTCTAGAAGGAAACAGCTAAGCATTTCTTATAGTTGACAACCCCTTTAAGACTCTACTTAACCATTTTAGCATCACATCTGGTGAGTAGAGGACCAGGTACATCACATGACAGTTTAAAGGGTCACCTGTACTCATTGTAAGACCATCATAAGAGTGTTCTACAGGTGACAGACGGTCAGATAGTGTACACTGGAATATTATATATGGTACAGGATAAGGATCCACCCATATCACCTATAAATTTATATAAGGAATCGAGGACACTATAAACAGTAATTGCTCATAAATGTTAAACATTAGACTGATCCATCTGAGCCATGGTGGGGGAGGGGCAGAGGGGGGGGAGGTCATCAATTACTGTCCAGGTTAATTGATACAATGACATTAATTCTGGAACCAATTACTGAAAAAGTGTCATTTACATCTCAGTGATTATTCAATGACAAAACGTAATTACCAGATGAGGACGAGAACGGCGAAGAAATCATCAAGAAATCCCAACTATACATAAAGTAATGGAAGGAACAAGAGAAACAATCACTGTCATACAATGTAACAAAACTACTGATATAATGTAACAGCCGAACCATGAAGGGCACAATAGAGATCCCACAATACCGTCATCTATAGGACTGTATTATAGTAGTTATATTCTTGTACATAGGAGTAGTATTATAGTAGTTATATTCTTGTACATAGGGGGCAGTATTATAGTAGTTATATTCTTGTACATAGAAGCAGTATTATAGTAGTTATATTCTTGTACATAGGAGTAGTATTATAGTAGTTATATTCTTGTACATAGGAGTAGTATTATAGTAGTTATATTCTTGTACATAGGGGGCAGTATTATAGTAGTTATATTCTTGTACATAGGAGGTAGTATTATAGTAGTTATATTCTTGTATATAGGAGCAGTATTATAGTAGTTATATTCTTGTACATAGGAGCAGTATTATAGTAGTTATATTCTTGTACATAGGGGGCAGTATTATAGTAGTTATATTCTTGTACATAGGAGCAGTATTATAGTAGTTATATTCTTGTACATAGGAGCAGTATTATAGTAGTTATATTCTTGTACATAGGAGTAGTATTATAGTAGTTATATTCTTGTATATAGGAGCAGTATTATAGTAGTTATATTCTTGTACATAGGAGCAGTATTATAGTAGTTATATTCTTGTACATAGGAGCAGTATTATAGTAGTTATATTCTTGTACATAGGAGGTAGTATTATAGTAGTTATATTCTTGTACATAGGGGCAGTATTATAGTAGTTATATTCTTGTACATAGGAGCAGTATTATAGTAGTTATATTCTTGTACATAGGAGCAGTATTATAGTAGTTATATTCTTGTACATAGGGGGCAGTATTATAGTAGTTATATTCTTGTACATAGGAGTAGTATTATAGTAGTTATATTCTTGTACATAGGAGGTAGTATTATAGTAGTTATATTCTTGTACATAGGAGGTAGCATTATAGTAGTTATATTCTTGTATATAGGAGCAGTATTATAGTAGTTATATTCTTGTACATAGGAGCAGTTTATAGTAGTTATATTCTTGTACATAGGGGGCAGTATTATAGTAGTTATATTCTTGTACATAGGAGCAGTATTATAGTAGTTATATTCTTGTACATAGGAGGTAGTATTATAGTAGTTATATTCTTGTACATAGGGGCAGTATTATAGTAGTTATATTCTTGTACATAGGAGGTAGTATTATAGTAGTTATATTCTTGTACATAGGGGCAGTATTATAGTAGTTATATTCTTGTACATAGGAGCAGTATTATAGTAGTTATATTCTTGTACATAGGAGGTAGTATTATAGCAGTTATATTCTTGCACATAGGAGCAGTATTATAGTAGTTATATTCTTGTACATAGGGGGCAGTATTATAGTAGTTATATTCATGTATATAGGAGCAGTATTATAGTAGTTATATTCTTGTACATAGGGGGCAGTATTATAGTAGTTATATTCTTGTATATAGGAGCAGTATTATAGTAGTTATATTCTTGTACATAGGAGCAGTATTATAGCAGTTATATTCTTGTACATAGGAGTAGTATTATAGTAGTTCTATTCTTGTACATAGGAGGTAGTATTATAGTAGTTATATTCTTGTATATAGGAGCAGTATTATAGTAGTTATATTCTTGTACATAGGAGCAGTATTATAGTAGTTATATTCTTGTACATAGGGGGCAGTATTATAGTAGTTATATTCTTGTACATAGGGGGCAGTATTATAGTAGTTATATTCTTGTACATAGGAGGTAGTATTTTAGTAGTTATATTCTTGTATATAGGAGCAGTATTATAGTAGTTATATTCTTGTACATAGGAGCAGTATTATAGTAGTTATATTCTTGTACATAGGGGGCAGTATTATAGTAGTTATATTCTTGTACATAGGAGCAGTATTATAGTAGTTATATTCTTGTACATAGGAGGTAGTATTATAGTAGTTATATTCTTGTACATAGGGGCAGTATTATAGTAGTTATATTCTTGTACATAGGAGGTAGTATTATAGTAGTTATATTCTTGTACATAGGGGCAGTATTATAGTAGTTATATTCTTGTACATAGGAGCAGTATTATAGTAGTTATATTCTTGTACATAGGAGGTAGTATTATAGCAGTTATATTCTTGTACATAGGAGCAGTATTATAGTAGTTATATTCTTGTACATAGGGGGCAGTATTATAGTAGTTATATTCTTGTATATAGGAGCAGTATTATAGTAGTTATATTCTTGTACATAGGAGCAGTATTATAGCAGTTATATTCTTGTACATAGGAGTAGTATTATAGTAGTTATATTCTTGTACATAGGAGGTAGTATTATAGTAGTTATATTCTTGTATATAGGAGCAGTATTATAGTAGTTATATTCTTGTACATAGGAGCAGTATTATAGTAGTTATATTCTTGTACATAGGGGGCAGTATTATAGTAGTTATATTCTTGTACATAGGAGCAGTATTATAGTAGTTATATTCTTGTACATAGGAGGTAGTATTATAGTAGTTATATTCTTGTACATAGGGGCAGTATTATAGTAGTTATATTCTTGTACATAGGGGGCAGTATTATAGTAGTTATATTCTTGTACATAGGGGGCAGTATTATAGTAGTTATATTCTTGTACATAGGAGCAGTATTATAGTAGTTATATTCTTGTACATAGGAGCAGTATTATAGTAGTTATATTCTTGTACATAGGAGCAGTATTATAGTAGTTATATTCTTGTACATAGGAGTAGTATTATAGTAGTTATATTCTTGTACATAGGAGCAGTATTATAGTAGTTATATTCTTGTACATAGGGGCAGTATTATAGTAGTTATATTCTTGTACATAGGAGCAGTATTATAGTAGTTATATTCTTGTACATAGGAGCAGTATTATAGTAGTTATATTCTTGTATATAGGAGCAGTATTATAGTAGTTATATTCTTGTACATAGGAGCAGTATTATAGCAGTTATATTCTTGTACATAGGAGTAGTATTATAGTAGTTCTATTCTTGTACATAGGAGGTAGTATTATAGTAGTTATATTCTTGTATATAGGAGCAGTATTATAGTAGTTATATTCTTGTACATAGGAGCAGTATTATAGTAGTTATATTCTTGTACATAGGAGGTAGTATTATAGTAGTTATATTCTTGTACATAGGGGCAGTATTATAGTAGTTATATTCTTGTACATAGGGGGCAGTATTATAGTAGTTATATTCTTGTACATAGGAGCAGTATTATAGTAGTTATATTCTTGTACATAGGAGCAGTATTATAGTAGTTATATTCTTGTACATAGGAGCAGTATTATAGTAGTTATATTCTTGTACATAGGAGTAGTATTATAGTAGTTATATTCTTGTACATAGGAGCAGTATTATAGTAGTTATATTCTTGTACATAGGGGCAGTATTATAGTAGTTATATTCTTGTACATAGGAGCAGTATTATAGTAGTTATATTCTTGTACATAGGAGCAGTATTATAGTAGTTATATTCTTGTACATAGGAGTATTATAGTAGTTATATTCTTGTACATAGGAGCAGTATTATAGTAGTTTTATTCTTGCACATAGGAGCAATATTATAGTAGTTATATTCTTGTACAAAGGAGTAGTATTATAGTAGTTATATTCTTGTACATAGGAGTAGTATTATAGTAGTTATATTCTTGTACATAGGAGGTAGTGTTATAGTAGTTATATTCTTGTATATAGGAGCAGTATTATAGTAGTTATATTCTTGTACATAGGAGCAGTATTATAGTAGTTATATTCTTGTACATAGGGGCAGTATTATAGTAGTTATATTCTTGTACATAGGAGCAGTATTATAGTAGTTATATTCTTGAACATAGGAGGTAGTATTATAGTAGTTATATTCTTGTACATAGGGGCAGTATTATAGTAGTTATATTCTTGTACATAGGAGCAGTATTATAGTAGTTATATTCTTGTACATAGGAGGTGGTATTATAGTAGTTATATTCTTGTACATAGGAGCAGTATTATAGTAGTTATATTCTTGTACATAGGGGGCAGTATTATAGTAGTTATATTCTTGTACATAGGAGTAGTATTATAGTAGTTATATTCTTGTACATAGGAGGTAGTATTATAGTAGTTATATTCTTGTACATAGGAGGTAGTATTATAGTAGTTATATTCTTGTATATAGGAGCAGTATTATAGTAGTTATATTCTTGTACATAGGAGCAGTATTATAGTAGTTATATTCTTGTACATAGGGGGCAGTGTTATAGTAGTTATATTCTTGTACATAGGAGCAGTATTATAGTAGTTATATTCTTGTACATAGGAGGTAGTATTATAGTAGTTATATTCTTGTACATAGGGGCAGTATTATAGTAGTTATATTCTTGTACATAGGAGGTAGTATTATAGTAGTTATATTCTTGTACATAGGGGCAGTATTATAGTAGTTATATTCTTGTACATAGGAGCAGTATTATAGTAGTTATATTCTTGTACATAGGAGGTAGTATTATAGCAGTTATATTCTTGTACATAGGAGCAGTATTATAGTAGTTATATTCTTGTACATAGGGGGCAGTATTATAGTAGTTATATTCTTGTATATAGGAGCAGTATTATAGTAGTTATATTCTTGTACATAGGAGCAGTATTATAGCAGTTATATTCTTGTACATAGGAGTAGTATTATAGTAGTTCTATTCTTGTACATAGGAGGTAGTATTATAGTAGTTATATTCTTGTATATAGGAGCAGTATTATAGTAGTTATATTCTTGTACATAGGAGCAGTATTATAGTAGTTATATTCTTGTACATAGGGGGCAGTATTATAGTAGTTATATTCTTGTACATAGGGGGCAGTATTATAGTAGTTATATTCTTGTACATAGGAGGTAGTATTATAGTAGTTATATTCTTGTATATAGGAGCAGTATTATAGTAGTTATATTCTTGTACATAGGAGCAGTATTATAGTAGTTATATTCTTGTACATAGGGGGCAGTATTATAGTAGTTATATTCTTGTACATAGGAGCAGTATTATAGTAGTTATATTCTTGTACATAGGAGGTAGTATTATAGTAGTTATATTCTTGTACATAGGGGCAGTATTATAGTAGTTATATTCTTGTACATAGGAGGTAGTATTATAGTAGTTATATTCTTGTACATAGGGGCAGTATTATAGTAGTTATATTCTTGTACATAGGAGCAGTATTATAGTAGTTATATTCTTGTACATAGGAGGTAGTATTATAGCAGTTATATTCTTGTACATAGGAGCAGTATTATAGTAGTTATATTCTTGTACATAGGGGGCAGTATTATAGTAGTTATATTCTTGTATATAGGAGCAGTATTATAGTAGTTATATTCTTGTACATAGGAGCAGTATTATAGTAGTTATATTCTTGTACATAGGAGCAGTATTATAGTAGTTATATACTTGTACATAGGAGCAGTATTATAGTAGTTATATTCTTGTACATAGTAGGTAGTATTATAGTAGTTATATTCTTGTACATAGGAGCAGTATTATAGTAGTTATATTCTTGTACATAGGAGCAGTATTATAGTAGTTATATTCTTGTACATAGGAGCAGTATTATAGTAGTTATATTCTTGTACATAGGGGCAGTATTATAGTAGTTATATTCTTGTACATAGGAGCAGTATTATAGTAGTTATATTCTTGTACATAGGAGCAGTATTATAGTAGTTATATTCTTGTACATAGGAGTATTATAGTAGTTATATTCTTGTACATAGGAGCAGTATTATAGTAGTTTTATTCTTGCACATAGGAGTAGTATTATAGTAGTTATATTCTTGTACATAGGGGCAGTATTATAGTAGTTATATTCTTGTACATAGGAGGCAGTATTATAGTAGTTATATTCTTGTACATAGGAGCAGTATTATAGTAGTTATATTCTTGTACATAGGAGCAGTATTATAGTAGTTATATTCTTGTACATAGGAGCAGTATTATAGTAGTTATATTCTTGTACATAGGGGCAGTATTATAGTAGTTATATTCTTGTACATAGGAGGCAGTATTATAGTAGTTATATTCTTGTACATAGGGGCAGTATTATAGTAGTTATATTCTTGTACATAGGGGTAGTATTATAGTAGTTATATTCTTGTACATAGGAGCAGTATTATAGTAGTTATATTCTTGTACATAGGAGCAGTATTATAGTAGTTATATTCTTGTACATAGGGGCAGTATTATAGTAGTTATATTCTTGTACATAGGAGCAGTATTATAGTAGTTATATTCTTGTACATAGGAGCAGTATTATAGTAGTTATATTCTTGTACATAGGGGCAGTATTATAGTAGTTATATTCTTGTACATAGGAGGCAGTATTATAGTAGTTATATTCTTGTACATAGGGGCAGTATTATAGTAGTTATATTCTTGTACATAGGGTTAGTATTATAGTAGTTATATTCTTGTACATAGGAGCAGTATTATAGTAGTTATATTCTTGTACATAGGAGGTAGTATTATAGTAGTTATATTCTTGTACATAGGGGCAGTATTATAGTAGTTATATTCTTGTACATAGGAGCAGTATTATAGTAGTTATATTCTTGTACATAGGGGCAGTATTATAGTAGTTATATTCTTGCACATAGGAGCTGCTTCTTTGTCTTCCTGAATTTTGATCAGATCAGTTGTCATTTCCCTTCCCCTGCTCTTTCTTACAGACATCTCTCCACACTTCTCTCTTCCCTCTGTACATAGAATATGACGTGTGTCTATCAGACTGATAGGAGATAAGTTACACAACATTTGGAGCTGTCTTGCCTTCCTATTCCTGTGTCCTTTCTTCTTCATCTCCCATTGTTGTGACTTCTCACATAACATTTACCATTCACTTCTTACACAATATGATTAGCGCGGATGACAATTGGACGTGACAGCTCGGAAGCGCCATCTCCTTGTATATACTTCTGGCATCCTCTACTTATTCTCTTGACACTTTAGATTCAGGAAAATGTGATGTAATTGTCAGATCTGGCTGGAATAAAATGATACAGGATTCCTCTCTCATAAAGCAGCGGAGGATGGGCAGATGGCAGATTGTGTCCGACTATAAGAAGTATAAGAAAGCCTTTAGCAAGTTCTTCTGTAGTGTTGGGTCAGAGAGATATTACAAGTCATTGCGGAGGTCTTCTTGTGTATGGTCTGATCTGAATTGGTCTCTAAGATCACACCATGACTTATTTCAGGAATTTTAACACCTTCCCAATTCTGGAAACACTTCCAACCTTTGCAATCATTAACTCCTGTAGTCATCCAGTAAACCATTACCAAATAGCTAATGTACCCTGCAGTTTGAGGAATCTTTATTCTCACCATGTGTGTTTAGCCATGCGGAGCTCAAATAATACAGTCTGAAATAAAACCGTCATACAGTATTAAAGTAATGTCATCATACTTTGCTAAAATAATGGCGCCATACAGTGCACAAATACTGCTACAATGCTTTGCTCAAATAATATTACCCTACTGCTCTGAAATGAAGCCGCCATACATTTCTCAAGTTATATCATAATGTTAAAAAAATGCTGACATACAGTGTTCAAATACTACCATACAGTACTCAAATAATACTGCCATAAAGCTTTGAAATAAAATCACTATAGAGTTTACAAGTAATATCAAAAATGCTAAAATGATACTAACTTACAATGCTCAAAAATATCATCATACATTGCTAAAATAATACAGCCAGACATTGTCATGGTATACTACTATACAGTGCTCAAAAATACTATTAAACAGCCTTCAGAAATATAGTACTGGACGGTGCTCAAATAATACCAAGGTACAGTTCTGAAATAATACCACAATAGAGCTCTCATATAATAATACCATGTAGTCCTCAAATAATACCACTAAATGGTGCTCAAATCATACTGATATACAGTACTGAAATAATAGAACACATTGCTAAAATAATACCACTATACAGTACTGAAATAATAGAACACATTGCTAAAATAATACCACTATACAGTACTGAAATAATAGAACACATTGCTAAAATAATACCACTATACAGTACTGAAATAATAGAACACATTGCTAAAATAATACCAATATACAGTACTGAAATAATAGAACACATTGCTAAAATAATACCAATATACAGTACTGAAATAATAGAACACATTGCTAAAATAATACCGCTATACAGTGCTCAAACCATATTGTGCACAAATAAAGTATCTGAATAATCTCACCATATGGTGCCCACAAAAGTTTTGTACAGTAAGGTGTCCGATATGCAGAAAATGCACACATATAGTACTATATAAACATTCACACAAATATCTATATCTTTAAAGGGGTTTCTAGGATTTCTGGCCCCAAACAAAAGGAGCTAAAGCCAATGTTATAAACCATGTAAATAACTTTTGCTCACTCCGGTCCTTTCCTCCACCATTCCAGTGATGCTATAGTAAAGACATCACTAACTACTCCAAGTAGCCACTCACTGGCCTCAGCGGTCACAGGGGGTAGTTGTGACCTTCATTGCTGCAGCACTGGTATCTCTGCAGCATAGGAGGAGACAACAGAATCCGCTACTGCTTTACTACATCACAAGGGAACTAACCTGCTGTGTAGGAGGAGACCCAGAAGGAGGTGGTTATATAGGGGCAAAGTGGGCTAGTTAGTAATAAAAACAGACTTTGTAGCTTTGCCCATGGCCAGGTGGGGGCCCCGGGGGTTCAGGTACTCTCCTGCTTTGGGTTTAATGTGACAGTAGATACAGGTAGTCTATACCAAGCCAATGTATGTGAGTTGTGGCATCTCCAAAGGGGGGTTTGGAGTTGGCATTGCTTCTGATTACAGTCCACGTGAACTTTTGGGGGGCTTTGAGTCTGTAGATACATAATATGGGGTAGGGTCAGTGAGATTTGGGAACATAGGACTAAGCTGCCCTGATTCTTCTATAGATATTTCACTTTTATGTGTGTTTGACCTTTCCTCATTGAGTTCGGAGATGTAATATACATTAACCAGGAGATAACAGTAAGGAGCAGGGGCTTTATTGAGGCCGATTCAGCAATAAGACAACGTAACGATCTCCTCAATGTATCGGAGTGTACGGTAAAGAGCGCTGAAGAGCGGCCGCAGGACCATTGTATCTCCACTAGCAAAGGTCATGGCTGCCGCCCGTGAAGTTATATGAGATGTTATTGCAGATTAGAGAAGCTCCTGAAATATAATGTACAATATTCTTATATCATATAGCGCCTGTTACTGCGGCCAGAACTGCACAGAAGAGTCATTGTGTTACATGTCAATTAGGTCCACATTTCAGCACCATGGACAGTGACATAGAATCCAGTAGTATGGACTCACAGAAGTCAACTACAAGACACACCACATGGAGAGACGTATTGGTCCGCAGTCCTACTGCCCCGGATATATAATCTGCCCCCCCTCCCCCCAGTCACTGTTACAATCATTAGTGACACAATGGCCGGTTCTCTGGAGGTCACTGAATCCCAACCTGGTCCTGTAATAGGAGTCACCGCTGCAATAAGTCACTGCCGGAAATGGCATTCCTCCTAGATATTCCGACATTACCTGTGAGCAAGTTTAATGGAGGTTACAAAGGATGGAATATATATATATATATATATATATATATATATATATATAACACACACACACATACAGCATCTATAGTAGACATCTACACTGAGGGATTCTGTAAAATTCCCCTGCAGACATTTACCAGTTTCTGTAAATTTCCTATCACAGAGCTGTATTTCAGCCTCAATGTCTTATATGGGGGAAATACGACTTCAGAAAACGCTGAGCGGGCACATTTTACAGATTTGTTCTTTGCTTTCTAATACAGGTCAGTGTGAAAAACTATAGAAAATTGTAAAATAAAATAGTAACCAACCATACCTTCATAGAGATCACTATCTATATACAGCAGATCTAATAATTCTTATGATATTATTGGCTACATATAATAATAAAATACAAATATATCTACATTATATTACTTATCCTGTATTATACTCCAGAGCTGCACTCACTATCCTGCTGGTACAGTCACTGTGTACTTACATTACATTACTTATCCTGTACTGATCCTGAGTTACATCGTGTATTATACTCCAGAGCTGCACTCACTATCCTGCTGGTACAGTCACTGTGTACTTACATTACATTACTTATCCTGTACTGATCCTGAGTTACATCCTGTATTATACTCCAGAGCTGCGCTCACTATTCTGCTGGTACAGTCACTGTGTACATACATTACATTACTTATCCTGTACTGATCCTGAGTTACATCCTGTATTATACTCCAGAGCTGCACTCACTATTCTGCTGGTGCAGTCACTGTGTACATACATTACATTACTTATCCTGTACTGATCCTGTGTAACATCCTGTATTATACTCCAGAGCTGCGCTCACTATTCTGCTGGTACAGTCACTGTGTACATACATTACATTACTTATCCTGTACTGATCCTGAGTTACATCCTGTATTATACTCCAGAGCTGCTCTCACTATTCTGCTGGTGCAGTCACTGTGTACATACATTACATTACTTATCCTGTATTATACTCCAGAGCTGCGCTCACTATTCTGCTGGTATAGTCACTGTGTACATACATTACATTACTTATCCTGTATTATACTCCAGAGCTGCACTCACTATTCTGCTGGTATAGTCACTGTGTACATACATTACATTACTTATCCTGTATTATACTCCAGAGCTGCGCTCACTATTCTGCTGGTGCAGTCACTGTGTACATACATTACATTACTTATCCTGTACTGATCCTGAGTTACATCCTGTATTATACCCCAGAGCTGCACTCACTATTCTGCTGGTGCAGTCACTGTGTACATACATTACATTACTTATCCTGTACTGATCCTGAGTTACATCCTGTATTATACTCCAGAGCTGCACTCACTATTCTGCTGGTGCAGTCACTGTGTACATACATTACATTACTTATCCTGTACTGATCCTGAGTTACATCCTGTATTATACTCCAGAGCTGCACTCACTGTTCTGCTGGTACAGTCACTGTGTACATACATTACATTACTTATCCTGTACTGATCCTGAGTTACATCCTGTATTATACTCCAGAGCTGCGCTCACTATTCTGCTGGTACAGTCACTGTGTACATACATTACATTACTTATCCTGTATTATACTCCAGAGCTGCACTCACTATTCTGCTGGTACAGTCACTGTGTACATACATTACATTACTTATCCTGTACTGATCCTGAGTTACATCCTGTATTATACTCCAGAGCTGTGCTCACTATAGTAGAAATAGCATGGTTTCTCTATTATGATTTCTATCAGTTTATGGTTTACAGAAATTAACTGGAACTAATCTGACACTTCTTTATTTATACAGATATAACAACTTGTCAGTGTAGCAGAGCTGAGTTTGTCACTCGATACAACTCTTTGGTGATGTGAAGTGTTTAGTTTACCACCATATTTTTGGCTTATAGTGGGAACTATGTACTACGTATATTTATGAAGTATAGGGGAAAATACTGTAGTATTGTGTTAGCCAGAAAAACAAATTTAATATTTGATACTTTTGTGTAATACAGATATCATACTTAGAACACTGTCTTTTTGACACAAAAGTATCAGATACTAAGTTTATTGAGAGAGTTAGTGACAAGCTGAGCTCTGCTACATGTGAGGCTGTTAATATTCATGTGGCGTCTCCAGCACCTTCTTAGATCTGCTCCTGTCTGAATTAATCATATTTTTAAAGGCTTATACACAAATGCATGTGAACATTACAGATATAATAGTCCCAAAAATCCTCCGCACCAGACACTTTCTCATCCGCAGAGTAAACGTCTAAAGAAAAAAAAAAATTCCAATCTGCAGCATTTAATTTGTGTAAAAGGCTATAGTGATTCTGTACGAGATCCATCCCGGTAATGATCATTAGGCGGCGAGCGGAGGCAATTATCTAAATGTATTTCTTTCTTTTCTGCATTCTGGAATTAATTATGTAATGTATACAGAACATTCCGGACTCTTCCGCTATCACCTGGAAACTTGTCTGACCCATCTCTATATGCACTCAGTATAGCTAGTATATACCATTATAGGAGCCTACACTATAACATGGACTGTGATAGTTCACGTCACCTAGCAACCACCTCTGCTCCTGCCTGGGTGACTACTGTCTAAGTCCATGTGATGATGTCATACTTGACAACTTTTCTTGGCCGAAATAAGGACCTCCCGGCAACTGGAGCGTCTTGCAACTTTTGTTGTATGGTCAATTCTCCTTCTACTAAAGCTCTGCGTTATTTTGGGGCGTTACACTGCCCCTTTTTTATGATATGGGCATGAAATGCGCTGGTCACACCCCTTTTTCACGACATGAAAGTGCCCACGTTACGTCTAATATGACCAGGAGTCCGGTGGATGCAGGAACATTCTGCCAAACCAGGGAGATTTGTCTACTCCGGTGACGTCTTTTTGTGAGAACTTCTGGATGTTTTGGGAGAGTTGGCAAGTAGGGACGCCAAACTGGTTCATAGCGAGCTGGGGTCATTACAAATTTTCCAAAAATTGTGGGGGTTCTCTATCCACAGATCATTATTATACTCTTGGGTATCTTCAGACCCCAGGGTACAAAAAGTGGAGGCCCGGGGGAGGTGTGGAAAAAAACAAAAACAGATATTCACCTTTCTGTGGCTTTGCCGTATTATCCAGTTCTCTCTCTTCATCTTTCGGCCTCTTCTAGTTTTCTGGGTGACATCACTGGCATGGGGTTACCACTAAGGTGTGTGATTGGGCCTCATGGGGTGCGTCATAATGTCTACACCCCAAATGACTGCTGAGGCCTTATCACAGGCCTCCGTGGTGTCATGACCAGTGGTGTCACCCAAAGGGCAGGAGGAGACTAGAACAAAATTGCTCAAGAAGTTGATTTTTTTCAACCACATTTGACCCAAAATTTCCAAAAGTGTTGTGTTCACCCAAACACAAAACTTTTGTGGTTCATGAAATGCTATTATACTCGGGTCCCCAGAATATAATTATTGGAGGCCCAGGGGCGGTGAATAAACATAACAGACACTTACACTCACTTTGGGTGTCCAGTGATCCCTCAGCATCTTCTTCAGGGTTCTTCTGGCCTTTGGCTGATGTCACACGCCCCTGAGGGCTGTGATTGGGCCTCCATAATGACGAGGGGCTGTACAAAATAACCGGAGGGCCGAGCCCCATGAGTTTTCACCGAAACGAATCTCATGAGGTTCTCTCATCTCTAGAGAAGACTAAACATTACAGCAGAATCCCGGGAAGGTGAGGAAAGGAGAATATCATTGTTGGGCTTTTTTGGGCACCTTCCCCGGACCTCCACTTATTATACTTACTAGACCACACAATATATTACTAGCACTTTCATTTTTTTTATCCCAAACCAAACAGTGTTCTAAAAATAATAAGAATTCCCAGAAAAAAAAGTTCCACCCTTGTCCAAGGGCCACGTCTGATACTGCACAGACCCAACACCCGACCTCACACGGTTAACCTGGGGATAAGTTCAGTAGAACATCAGGGAGTCGGACGCTAGGATGAATCCATGTTGTGTCTATCGGGATTAGTCATAACTGGAGCTTCCTCCTGATTTCGGTGCAGCCGCCGGTCAATACACTTCATCTAATGAAGCAGAAAAAAAATTGCTGTGTGAGATTTACTCCACAGCTTTACATACATAAAATATGAGTCTGAACCCGTCTAATAAGATCACACTGAGGTCCTGCTGATCTTCTATAAGGCTGACCCGTGACTTCATGCATCATGAACAATTGATCATTGGAAAGACGGCTGGGTCTACATCAGGACAGAAACCATAAGTAATATAATGAGCGATTAGAGAGGAATTCTCAACAATCCCTTGCAATGGAGAGTATATATAGGTTAGGCTTCACAGGGCAAGATCCAGGTCCTACAGAACCTCTAAGCCCACTCAGGTGCCAAGAGATTGCCCTCAGCGAGGCCTTACTCTTATTGTGTTAGGATTCTGATCTTCTTTGACAACCTACTGGACATCTTTAGAGATGGGAAGCTGATGCAAGCTCCTTGGTGGACCTACCTGGTTGTTAGAAGAGCCTAACTACTAACAAGATCTAGGAAGAATCCACAGGGTGGGATGTTGTTCAAGATCTATGCCTGTTGAAGGGTGTTTGCCACCATGGTTAGATTGGCTGACCAGAGTACCAAGTATCCTCTCATGGGCCTAGGTTCTAGAAAACAATTATGGACCCCAGAAGCCTTGAAGAAGGAAATTCAATTTAGCGGTTCTGAGGGTCTATTTCCTAGGGATTGATGAAGTGTGGGCTACTAGAATTAAATAATCTGGTGAGCCCAAGGAACCTTAGTCTGACATTGTCTGTCGCACTCCCATGAACTTCAATCTACTGATCCTGAAAGTCTAAGGGAGGTGCAGAGAGATAATACAGACTGATACTCATCTTCCCTTGTCTTTCCTGGACTTTCTTGTGGTATCCAGTGCTTCCTCGGGATCCTCTTCTGGCCTTTTGAGTGCATCATAGGCCCTGAAGAAACTGTAGTGGTTTGTGATTTGGGACTCAGCGGTCTCCTGGAGTCCATGACATCACTGGATGGAAGATGGAGAGGTGAAGGAAGGTGAGTATCAGTGTTTATTAGGTTTCCGCACCTCCCCTGGGCCTCCATTTGGTCTGAAGAGACCCCAATAGTGTATAATAGTGGTTCATGGGTGGCAAACCCCAGAAGTTTTGGTTTCAGAATGAACCTGAAACTTTTGAAAAATTTCTGCTGATTCCAATTTGTTTGAGAAGCCTGAAGACTGAAAGAGACAATAAATTATGTAGTCAAGGGATCTCCATGGACAGTGCCATGACCAGGGTTGATCAGGTTAACGGGCAGGAACAAAGTCTTCTCCAATCCTGGAACTTTCTGTGTCTAATATCATCCTGCTAGATCACTTATGGAAAGGTCTGGGCCATGAAGTGCACCTAAAATCTCATTTGCACAGTATCTGGGTGCAATATTTGACCATGCAGTGGTCCCATCTCAGCTCTCCTGCATTTCTATTTGGGGCTATGCACTAATGTCCCGCAGCTGAACATCATACATACTTCAAAGTCCACAAAAGGGACCATAATACCCCTGATAAGATCCGTCAACAGCAGGCAGCCTGTGTATAGCAGCAGGGGATTTTCTTAGACCCTGGAAAAGGCAATATAATTTAAAGGGAACCTGTCAGCAGAATTTAGTTACAGGCAGGGCACCCCCGCAACTTCTCCAATTATGGCGATATGACATTTCTCCGATAAAATAGATTTCATTCCTTTTGTAAATTAGTTCTAAAATGTCACAGGGGCGGAGACCTAGCGCTAAAAGCCAAAGTAATTCTGTGTAACTCCGCATGTGCTTTGAAGCCGAGAGTAAGTCCCTGTCTTTAGGGCATCACTGTGCATGCACCAGAGCGACATCAGTGATTTTGGCGCATGCGCTGTGATGCCCCCGGAAGCGGAGGTGTACTCTCGACTTGAGCGCGCATGCTCCCGAGCTGACTGTACACTTCGCAAGCACACGATTATCAAACACCGTTCAAGCAGAGGGGAAGTTTCTTGACTTTCAGAGCTAGGTCTCCACCCTCTTGACTTTTTACAACTAACTTACATAAGCTACTAAAAGACAGATCAATGTGGTCTGCGCCTGTCTATTCAGAGTTTATTCAGGGTTTAAATGTTAGACAGTATTCACACTCTCCAACTTTCCATTGGACCTAGGGTGTAATTAGATACTTTCACCACCCTTAGACTAAGGTTATAGTATCACGGCTGCATCATACAACAGGTCAGTATTTTGTCAGTTGCTCTTAGTGCTAGGAGAACCCAAACACCTGGTCCCCACACACACAATTTGTAAAGCCTCACTGACTAGACTCCCGCACAGCCATGCTATACCTCCACAACCCTAGTCTGTAGTATGTACATATGCCAGTAATCTAGGTACAGGTCACAGTAACTTCATTTCCTGCCATTAAAATATTGTAACCATAAGGGAAACCACGATATTCTGACTCTTATGCTCAATAAACACCTATGTTGCAGCAGAAGATAAACTTGAAGATAAATTTGCTCTACGCGTTTCCCCTGTGTTATCTATGTCAGGTTCGTCAGGAGCTAATACTAAAACTTATAAATTGGTCTAAGCTGCCAAAATTTCAAAATTGCAGTTACAACTGCAGTTCCTAGAGCACTGACGGTGCGCTCCAGTGTATAGAGCGCTGACGGTGCGCTCCAGTGTAGAGAGCGCTGACGGTGCGCTCCAGTGTATAGAGCGCTGACGGTGCGCTCCAGTGTATAGAGCGCTGACGGTGCGCTCCAGTGTATAGAGCGCTGACGGTGCGCTCCAGTGTATAGAGCGCTGATGGTGCGCTCCAGTGTATAGAGCACTGACGGTGCGCTCCAGTGTATAGAGCGCTGACGGTGCGCTCCAGTGTATAGAGCGCTGACGGTGCGCTCCAGTGTATACAGCGCTGACGGTGCGCTCCAGTGTAGAGAGCGCTGACGGTGCGCTCCAGTGTATAGAGCGCTGACGGTGCGCTCCAGTGTATACAGCGCTGACGGTGCGCTCCAGTGTATAGAGCGCTGACGGTGCGCTCCAGTGTATAGAGCGCTGACGGTGCGCTCCAGTGTATAGAGCGCTGACGGTGCGCTCCAGTGTACAGAGCGCTGACGGTGCGCTCCAGTGTAGAGAGCGCTGACGGTGCGCTCCAGTGTATAGAGCACTGACGGTGCGCTCCAGTGTATAGAGCACTGGACGGTGCGCTCCAGTGTATAGAGCGCTGATGGTGAGCTCCAGTGTATAGAGCGCTGACGGTGCGCTCCAGTGTATAGAGCGCTGACGGTGCGCTCCAGTGTATAGAGCGCTGACGGTGCGCTCCAGTGTATAGAGCGCTGACGGTGCGCTCCAGTGTATAGAGCGCTGACGGTGCGCTCCAGTGTAGAGAGCGCTGACGGTGCGCTCCAGTGTATAGAGCGCTGACGGTGCGCTCCAGTGTATAGAGCGCTGACGGTGCGCTCCAGTGTATAGAGCGCTGACGGTGCGCTCCAGTGTAGAGAGCGCTGACGGTGCGCTCCAGTGTATAGAGCGCTGACGGTGCGCTCCAGTGTATAGAGCGCTGACGGTGCGCTCCAGTGTATAGAGCGCTGACGGTGCGCTCCAGTGTAGAGAGCGCTGACGGTGCGCTCCAGTGTAGAGAGCGCTGACGGTGCGCTCCAGTGTATAGAGCGCTGACGGTGCGCTCCAGTGTATAGAGCGCTGACGGTGCGCTCCAGTGTATAGAGCGCTGACGGTGCGCTCCAGTGTAGAGAGCGCTGACGGTGCGCTCCAGTGTATAGAGCGCTGACGGTGCGCTCCAGTGTATAGAGCGCTGACGGTGCGCTCCAGTGTATAGAGCGCTGACGGTGCGCTCCAGTGTATAGAGCGCTGACGGTGCGCTCCAGTGTATAGAGCGCTGATGGTGCGCTCCAGTGTATAGAGTAGCCGACGCCACACTGAGCCTTGCCTGCTTTATAAAGGTCAGTCCCGGACATACGACGGCAGGGCCAGCACAAATGGACGCAAGATCTTATCCACGTATGCGCTGGCCCCTTCAGTTATGCCGCTGATGCCCGAGACAATTGGACGCCCCTTAAGGGGAGCATACCCCTTGTGCACCTTGGGGAGACAGTAGAAGGTGGCCATACGTGGAAATTTAGGGCACATGAACTCCCATTCCTTCCTACTAATAAGACCATTCTGTCTTGCCTCATCCAGGATGGTACGTAGTTCGATCATGTAATCTGATGTAGGATCAGTACACAAGATCTCATAATTATCCCGTAATGAGAGGATGTCCATGCACATCATCACATATTCATCCCTATTCATGATCACAATGTTGCCCCCCTTATCGGAGGGCTTAATAACAATGGACCTATCTCTCTCTAAATTCAATAGTGCCTTCAATAGTTATGATGTACGGTAGTTTTGGTACGCAATCAGAGGGTTGAGAAATAGAAAAGAGTTATAGAGTTGTAGGGATTGACCATTAGGAGGTATGCAAATGGATCTGAGTGGGGATGGTTAGGTTATCTATATTTTGATGGGGAACAATAAGGGAGAGCCCACTATATGTGAACTGATAGGTAGATTTATGATCCATCCGCTGTCACGGTCTGGGGTTATACCTAACCTCCGGCTCATTTAGAGTACGGGTGTGAGAGGATACTATGGATCCGGATTTAACTCTGTTTTGAATATCTCCCCTCTGGTTTCAAGACCTGGTATATGGAGGAATGGAGGTTAAGTATACAAAATTACCGCTTGGCGCTTGAGCATCGGAATTACTTAGACGCAGCGGCCGGATGATCAGCAGCTTATGTGGAGTAGGTGAAGATCAAATGTGAATCAGTAGATTCACCGTCTAGCACTGGATCACTGGAATTGTTTACATTCAGTGGTCACATGATCGGCAGTCACATGAACACAGTAGAGGACTGAGGTGGACACACCCCCTAGGAGGCGTGACAAGTGGAGTGAGCTAGTGATTTCTATTGGCTCACTGCAGACAGCATCAGGAAAGGGGGTGGCACCAATTGAATGGGCTGACCTTTATAAAGCAGGCAAGGCTCAGTATGGTGTCGGCTACTCTATACACTGGAGCGCACCGTCAGCGCTCTCTACACTGGAGCGCACCGTCAGCGCTCTATACACTGGAGCGCACCATCAGTGCTCCAGGAACTGCAGTTGTAACTGCAATTTTGAAATTTTGGCAGCTTAGACCAATTTATAAGTTTTAGTATTAGCTCCTGACGAACCTGACATAGATAACACAGGGGAAACGCGTAGAGCAAATTTATCTTCAAGTTTATCTTCTGCTGCAACATAGGTGTTTATTGAGCATAAGGGTCAGAATATCGTGGTTTCCCTTATGGTTACAATATTTTAATGGTAGGAAATGAAGTTACTGTGACCTGTACCTAGATTACTGGCATATGTACATACTACAGACTAGGGTTGTGGAGGTATAGCATGGCTGTGCGGGAGTCTAGTCAGTGATGCTTTACAAAGTGTGTGTGGGGACCAGGTGTTTGGGTTCTCCTAGCACTAAGAGCAACTGACAAAATACTGACCTGTTGTATGATGCAGCCGTGATACTATAACCTTAGTCTAAGGGTGGTGAAAGTATCTTATTACACCCTAGGTCCAATGGAAAGTTGGAGAGTGTGAATACTGTCTAACATTTAAACCCTGAATAAACTCTGAATAGACAGGCACAGACCACATTGATCTGTCTTTTAGTAGACTAGTGGACGTCCTTTGTATTTTTTATTTTAAGATATTAAAAGTTAAGTTTTATCGTTTGAAACCATTTATTTTCTGTGAGATATGAAGTAATAGGGAATGGTGTAGAACCCGCTGTGAGACTAACTTACTTAAGCTATTTTATTGCCGATGACGCATAGGAGAAATGTCATAACGCTATTATTGCCAGGGACTGTGTCTGGTTTTAGTACCTAAAATCTGCTGAACGGTTCCCTTTAAAATATACGATAATGATAATATACTGCAATGTTTTTATGCTAACTACGGAGACAAAATTAAAAAAATTATAAAAGCTTTGTAGACAAAAAATCTTCAGGAAGTGATAAAATACTGATCGTGTAATGTTCATGGGAATATGAATTGTATTTCACTGATTTTGGAGCAGTTGTATGAGCGGATCTGTATCCAGACTGTACATGAAGCAGCTCTATCTCTTTTTATCTAAGCAGGAAATCCCAGCACCGAATTATCCATGTAGCCGTCCTCGCCTCTTTGTGTCGTAGTGGGTATTTTGTGCATGGCAGGGATGTGCTTGGTTATTCTGTCAGCTCGGATTAGCCCCGACTGGAAATTCTAGACACATATAATACTTCCATATCTCACACCACACGAAGCCTCATCTGTTTTCCAGCCCTCAGATATTTTTTGCCTGCCTGTTGTCAGGAATGAGAATTCTTCTGCAGGAGCTCAAGTCTTTCTGAACAGACTCTCTTATCTCCGTGCAGTAAGCGGTGATTATAGGAAGACTCTTCTAAATCCTCCCGCTAGGTAACTGCTGCACCTGGTCCATTAAGAGACAATCTGTGATATAGCCCTGTACACACCTGCAGCAAGTGTCTGCAATGGGAAACTAGATCCTGTATTATCACACTGGCAGAAATCCTCATAAAGAGATAGAAGTTGGTTATGTCAATTATAAAAACTATACACCACCTATCTTGTACTGGTCTTGGATTAAAATGTCTCTTATACACTAGTCACATCCAGAGCTGCATTCAGAATTCACACCACGGTATCTCAATTCTCTGTTTTTCAGTGCAAAAGTGTTAAATGGAGTTTGTCATCATTATCTCAGCCCTGCAGATGGATAGGTTAGGGTGACCAGAATCAAATGGCGCTTTTCCCTTGTGAATCGCTGCCTCCATTGCCGAGATATTGATGTTGTTGTCCATATGCAATGGAGCTCTTGGGGAAATGGAGGCGCCTTCGTGTTCCAAAGAGCTCATTTGCATAGTGACAAAAATGGCGATATCGGCAAAGGAGGCAACAATTCACAAGGGGATATCTATCTGCAGGGCTGGGGTGATATGCGGGGTCTGGTGACACTAACCTATCTGCAGGGCTGGGGTGATATGCTGGTTCTGGTGACTGCGGTGACCAGATGGAAGGTAACGCTGCAGTTGGGATTGCGGGGTGCAAACAGCGCAGACTTGTCACGGTCTCTGGGCACGAGGGCGCAGCGCTGGTGCTGTCCCACGTTACCACCACTGGTACCGGTGATGAGGGGGCTGCACAAATGTTGGTGGTGATTGTTCCCCCGGGGCGCTTCCCCTATACTGTGCCGACTGGTGGTGTTTGGGGCGCCCTGATGTTGTCGGTGCAGAGTCAGACACAGAAACGGTTGTAAAGTTGAACTTTTACTTCCATGGGTGTGGAGGCACAAATGCTTAAACAGTTTCTTCAATACAAAACAACGGGGTACGCCTGGTGACACAGCAAAGTCCTGGGGTGCAGGGTAGACTTGATGAAAGGTGTTCCTAGCCCCTTATACTTCAGTGTTACAGCCCTAAGGTGCGTCTGGGCTCCTATTTGGCTCATAGGAGGATGCCCACCATGATACTAGTACATAATATTCCCCACTCACGTTATGTGGTCCTGATAGCTCAGAGTTTCGGGGTGCAATAGTCAGGGTGGCAGGATATTCCACAGGTCTGGCCTTGGCCCCTGGATCCTGTGATACTTGCTATGGAGCACGTGTTCCAGAATGTTCTCTCCACAGTCTCATGCTGACAAGATAATGATGCTTGACTTCCTTCAGGGCGATGGCTAGGCAGACAGGGGACAGGATCTTCTGAATAGCTGGAGTATGTCAGCTCTCCAACCTTCCTGGGCCTGTCTAGGACTTGAGATTCCTGCACTAAACTCACTGCTTTCTTCACAGGACATCACACTTATCTCCTCACCTCCTCCTCCTAACACTCCACACTTCTAACTCCTCACACGCAGGACCTTCCTGCAGGGGTGTTACCATGGGGACCCAGTGATCAGCTGACTCCTCCCCTTTTCCCAGGCAATGTCCTCCCATTGGACATTTGGTTACTATTCAATCCTATGGGAGGTGTAATGCATGTGTGAGGCTCACTAGGTGGCGCTGTGTTGTGTGAGACTCAGGACCCCCTGCTATGTCACACAGGCTATGAAGCAACAGGAAATAATACAATGCACAGAGATCACCCTCAGCCCAGCCATAGCCAGCTCGGGGATGCCACATGACACTAAACTATCTATGTGCAGGGCTGGGGTGATATGCTGGGTCTGGTGACACTAACCTATCTATCTGCAGGGCTGGGGTGATATGCTGGGTCTGGTGACACTAACCTATCTGCGGGGCTGGGGTGATACGCTGGTTCTGGTGACACTAACCTATCTATCTGCGGGGCTGGGGTGATATGCTGGGTCTGGTGACACTCCCTTTAAGTGATATCTGTTATACATTGCAATGTGAAAGCTGCAGGTCTGCGGCCTCTCCTTGCTTCTTCCTTCTTCTATCCATGCTGTGCTGTCTTGACTTCTGAAGCATGCAGTGTTTCCACAAGTCACTGTCACTTTTCAGAAGGAGCCGACATCTACAACCCCAATGCAAATCAATGCACTAGACTAGAGTGTATTGCATTATGGATTTTCAGCAATGCCAATGGCAGTCTACAAGTCTCTTAATGCAGCTCTGGATATGACTACAGAAGAGTTTTTGCATAAAGAGAGGTGTAACATGAAGCTCATGGGCCTCGATGCAAAATCTGTAATAGGGTCCCTACTTACCATGTGCAATTTAGAATAGAGGTATTTTTATGTGGCAGGGGGACCCTCTGTACCCCCTATATCTATGACCCTGCGCATTATACAATACCCCAGAGTACAAAGTCTGAAATCACAACTTGTTACGTCATAGATGCCATATAATAACAGAAATCATTTTGTGTGCAGCTCTGGATGTGAATGGAGTATAAAACAGGATGTAACAAAGATTATTACAATATTTGCTAAGTTGTTTGACATTTTACAGATTAAGGCCGGGCTTCACGTGGCGCAAATTCCGCGGTTTGGCCGTGGCGTTTTACAAACCGTTATGGTTTTGGAAATCACATGTCAATTATACCTACGGAAACTCCGGCGTTTTCCCTATATAATGCAATCAGAAAGTCCACATGTGTCACAACATAACATTCCGTGCATCAAAATTAATTTGGTGTCAGAAAATGAATTCTGAGTGACAAAATTAATTTTTTTAAAACAAAAATTGCATTTTGTGGGACAAAATGACATTTTGTACTGAAAAATAGGTTTTGTGACACAAATTGAATCTTGTACATAAAGCATAAACATCCACACAAAATGATTTTTGTGCATTCAGTAAAAAATTGATTTTGTGCACACTAAAATGAATTCTATGGTCACTAAATTCATAAGACGTAGCAGCCCCATTGTAAGCGATGTCTCAGGATACGCTCTGGCGCCCTCTGTCTTCAGACCCTCTTCATTATATAGAGCTGGGCACGGGCTGGCAGGTCTGATATGGACCCAGACCATGAAGTCCATTAGCCTGGCACGCTGATGCATTTGTCTACTTAGTCAACTAATGTTTCCTTGCGGTTGGTAAATGACCCTTCTTCACATTGGTAAGAGACCTTAATGGGGCTATAAATCTCACTGGTCACACTCGCTCGGCTTTCAATGGTTCTAGTACAAGAGGTTGTCTTATAGATTTTACACTCGGCTTTGTATAATTTGCTTTTCACAAAAATCCACAATTATTTACAGCGTCACCCGAGCGAAAACTGAAAAATCCTCAAATTATGATCATTATGTCCCATTATATCTCGTAGTCCAGAGCATTGTCTGGTTTGGACATCTCCATGTCATGTGGAAGGTCCACCCTACTTGGGGTTCAAGGGTCCCCACAAATAGGGACAAGCTGGGGTACCCTGGGCCACTAGAAAAGGGAATCTTAGGGTCAAGCGCTTCAAATGTGGTAAATTATAAGTTGTAACAATTGTGTCTGTCTGTTATCACCATAGACACAGGGAGCTGTCACTGTGTACGAGACTATCCCTAACCATAAACCCTAACCCATTAATCCTTACACCTACTGATACCATGACTCTACTAACCCTAATTTACAGAACTAACCTTTACCTACTAATCTACTTCTTCTTACCCTAATCCTACTAACTATAACCATTCACCCTAACGCTAGCCCAATAACCCAAATTCTCTAACCCTATCCTACTAAACCCAACCCATTAATCATAGTTCGCTAACCATAAACCTACTAACTGTAATCCACTTACACTAATACACTAACCCTAACCTCTACGAACCCAACCCACTACCCATTAAACCAGGGGTCGGCAACCCCGACACGCTTGCCACTTTTGGCTTTTTTCCCTGACACGGAAGCTCGAGCCCTCACCCAGCAGCTTCGATCGGACCAAACATGGCCGAAACAAAACTGCTATTATTATACTGTGGGGTCTCTTCAGACCCCCGAGTATAATAAGCGGAGACTTAGGAGAAGTGAAAACCTAAAAAAACAATGATACTCACCTTCTTCCCTGCGCTACGCAGCGGCTGTGTGATCAGCAGGCGCTTCTGACAGCTGACGGCCTCAGGGGTCACATCTGCGTCTGGCGTCATTATGCATAATGACGCGACGTGACCCCAGAGACCCTGTCAGCTGTCTGACTACAGGCAGAAGCATCGAAGAGAACAGAGCGGCTGCGGAGTCCAGGAAAAGGTGAGTATCATTGTTTGTTTTTTTATGTTTCCACCTCTCTTGGCTCTACACTTATTATACTCTGGGGTCTGAAGAAAGCTATGGGACATAATACCATGAGCAGGGGCCACTATGTGACATAATAGTGTGCAGAGGCTGTTATGGGACATAATACCATGTGCAGGGGCCACTATGTGACATAATACAGTGTGCAGGGGCCACTATATGACATAATACAGTGTGCAGAGGCTTTTATGGGACATAATACTGTGTGCAGGGGCCACTATGGGACATAATACTGTGTGCAGGGGCCACTATGGGACATAATACTGTGTGCAGGGGCCACTATGGGACATAATACTGTGTGCAGGGGCCACTATGGGACATAATACTGTGTGCAGGGGCCACTATGGGACATAATACCGTGTGCAGTAGCCACTATGGGACATAATACCATGTGCAGGGGCCGCTATGGGACATTATTCTGTATAATAGTGTGTTTTCTGCATTAAGAATGTGAACGCAGTTTTACATTGAAGTAAAAGTTCCAGTGGCCTAAGACTATATCTGCATCCGGATACATAGTGTGTATTCACCCTAAGGATGCCGCCATACGGTGCTCCTGGACACATTTACCACTAATTGGGGGCTGCACATGGACTTTCATTGCTTCTAATCGTAAAGTACAGGAGCATCCCAGGAAACAGCAGTAAACGCATGTAAGCTGTAACTTCACCCCTGTCTACAATGTCTGGTTATGGATGAAACGTTTGTGCTAAATAAAGCTATTGCTAGATCTGGGATGAGCCCTCGCAGTAACCAGCCCATCCACAATCTATCCATGTACGTCCTCCAGATCTGCCGCCCTTCATCTTCTTCTTCTCACCCCGTATTCCATCCATGTTATTAAAATGCAAATTGTAGCAAACCAGAAAGTAAAAGTCCAGGTGTCATGCAGGTATCTGTTCTGCTTCATGCCTGCAGCGGGGTAAGGGGCTGCTCCCTGAGGATGGGCCATCATGGTGCATTGGCGTAGATCCGACATTCAATGCTAGAGCTGAGGTTACAGGGTGACAAATGCATTGTAATAACTCCAGATAATGCGGGAGATACAGTGGTGAACCCAGCGCTTGGCTCTAACCAGTGAGGTGATTTTCTACAGTAACTTTGTATCGATTTGTTCTGATAGATTAGAGGCAGAGCACTGTGTGAATACATTCCTGGGCTCAAATCAATGGGCGCATAATCTCCTTATAGAGTTAATTCACTGTACCGATCCTTGTGTATACAGTATGGAGGTATTGACTGACACACCGTACACGGCTCCTTGTCACGTCTGTGCATACGTCTATCACATTACTGTGTTTAGAGAGCCACACATGACTGACATATCTGAGCGCGGCTTTCAAGCTATCAGTCAGGCATTGTGCACTGTGGCCCCCAGAGAGGCGGACACTTGGCCCCCAGAGAGGCGGACACTTGGCCCCCAGAGAGGCGGACACTTGGCCCCCAGAGAGGCGGACACTTGGCCCCCAGAGAGGCGGACACTTGGCCCCCAGAGAGGCGGACAGTTGGCCCCCAGAGAGGCGGACAGTTGGCCCCCAGAGAGGCGGACAGTTGGCCCCCAGAGAGGCGGACAGTTGGCCCCCAGAGAGGCGGACAGTTGGCCCCCAGAGAGGCGGACATTTGGCCTCCCTATTTATGCCTCCACCATCCAGACACCCGATGATATAAGGTTTTTACCATTACCATGGAGCGAGGGAAAAAAAAATCAGACAGTAGTGCAGTAAAGGAGAAAAAGCTATTATTTACTGGATTATTCCAATAGATAGCGGCCTCTGTAGTTAACCCTCCTCATGCCGGGCGCCACTACACAAGATGGCGTCATGACCTAGTGTAGCACGGCCAGGAGCTGAACATGGGTCAAGATCAAGAAGAATAAGTATATAGTCTGGTCTGGGGTCTGATAAAGGAATCTGAATATATTTTGGAGTCATTTCTGGGTTCTGATATTGGGGACTAAAATTAATATGAGGGTCTAAATATATTTAGATGGGGTATGGCCTGTGGCCAATGTCTGTGAAGTGTATGGCCGGTTTTTGGCAACCACTTGTGCACAGATCGGTTTTAGGCTACGTTCACATCCGTCGCAAATTGTACCGAAGATCGGCAGAGAGAAAAGTCCTGCACGGACGACTTTTCTCTTTGCCGGTCTCAGTATAAAAAAGGTGGAAACCCAACGGACAACCGGCGGACCCCATTGTAGTCTATGGGGTCTGCGGGTGTCTGGTGGTAACCGTTGTTTTTGGGGACGGACTCTCCGTTGTTCAGGTATCCCAGTGGATCCGAATGACGGAGAACGTGGCGCAAGTTTGAACCTAGCCTAAGTCTTTTGGGACTCCTCCGTGGTGGCACGCCAATGACCCACAGGTTAGTTACCTGTAGATGGTGCTAGACAGTGGACTGTCAATTTTCAATAAAATCTGGATTATTTCACCCTCTACAGGTCTGAAGCATTTTGTTGCTTTACCCCATAGTATAATAGTAATCCATGGGTGGCGAACCCCAACAGTTGTGGCTTTGGATGGAACCCAAAACTTTTGGAAAATTTGTTTTGGATGTGATTTATTCTGGACCGGTTTGCTCATCTCTAGTGTCTCCGGACGTCCTCGCTCCTCTCCGTACTTCCTTCCATCCCATTTGCCTAATGTTCGGACTAGATTAAGTGAAGCATTCATCCACTATTGACAAGTCTCTATGAGCGGCATCACTTTTAGTAACGGAATACATTATAACAAATTGAAATGTAAATGAACGGCGTATTGCGGAGAAGCTTTCAACTACACTACATAAAATGTTGCAAACACATTGCTTAAATTATACTTTACAGAATCTAATGTTGGTAAATGGGAATATTATCAAATTTGCATTGATGGGGTTTGTTATTTATGGCTTGCGTTTTGGTGAGGCGCAGCTGCCGGAGAAGGACATTTACATAGACTTTGTAAGTTACGTAATGAGAAACTCCGGGGCAAGGCTTATAAATTTATTTCTTATCTGTTCCCACCACTATAACGGCAAACAATGGCGATATAAGTAATGTGGTTATAATAGGAATGATGAGGGAGACGCCGCCAGCGTGATTTATGGCCGGACTCGGATGAATCTGCTGCATGCAGAAAGAGATTCCAGAGTGACTGAAGTACTGAATATTTTTGTCTACTTGCCAACAATTTCATAAACTGGATCCCAAAATGGACAGGATTTACATTAAAAGTGCATTTCTACAATACTTTTAAGTCTACGGAGGTTGGGCTTAAGGGGGATGTGTCACCAAAATCTACCTTTTAAATCAAGTTTTTATGTAAAACAGATTTTTAAAGAATTGTTGATTTTTTTTTTATTTAAATTTTACATATTACTATATTTAAAAAAAACAAAAATTCTAAATCCTGCAATTTTTCACTTTGGCCTTTAAGCCTAATAATAGACTGACTCTTTCCAATGGATGGGATTTGTGCTCATTTGCATTAAAAATGAATTTTTATGTTGCTTTTAAGTCAGTAGAGGTGGGGCTTAAAGGGAATGTATCACCAAAAAAAATTATTTTTTTTAAGATACAGTGGGGAAAAAAAGTATTTAGTCAGCCACCAATTGTGCAAGTTCTCCCACTTATAAAGATGAGGCCGGCCTGTAATTGTCATCATAGGTAGACCTCAACTATGAGAGACAAAATGAGAAAACAAATCCAGAAAATCACATTGTCTGATTTTTAAAGAATTTATTAGCAAATTATGGTGGAAAATAAGTACTTTTTTTCCCCACTGTGTATTTATATATGTATATTTTTTTTACACATTTTCAATATCACTATATTTTTTTTTAAAAAAGTACTATATCCTGCAAGTTTCAATCTGGCTACTATGCCTAATAATAGACTGACACTTGCCAATGGATGGGATTTGTGTGGTCATTTGCATCAACCCCTTCTCGCCGGAAGCATTTTTCGATTTTTGTTTTTGACTCCCCGCCTTCCAAACCCCGTAACTTTTTTAATTTCCCATTCACAGAGCCATATGAGGGCTTAATGTTTGCGAGACAAATTTTTCTTCATAATGGCACCATTTATTATTCTGTACAATGTACTGGGAAGCTGGAAAAAAAATTCAGAATGAGGTGGAATTGGAGAAAAAGTGCATTTGTCTGACTTTCTTACGGGCTTCGTTTTTACGGCGTTCATTCTGCAGCCACGAATATGTCACCTGTATTCTATGTTTTGGTACAATTCCGGAGATACTAAATTTATATGGTTTTATTTTAACCCCTTAACAAAAATCCAAATGTTTGCAAAAACATTTTTATTATTAAAATTTATTTTTATTATTAAGTCGCCATATTCTAATACCCGTAACTTTTTTATATTTCCGTGTATGGGGATGCATATGGTGTATTTTTCGCTGGGCCAGGTGTACTGTAGTTATATTATTTAGGGGAATGTCTATTGCTTTGATCACTTTTTATTTAAATTTTTATCTGAGGCGAAACAGTTAAAAAATGGCACTTTGGCACTTTTGTATTTTTTTTTTTTCTGCAACGACGTTCACCGAATGAGAAAATATTTTAAAAAATTTGTAGACCGGGCACTTTCAGACACGGGGATACCTAATGTGTACTGTATGTGTTTCACAGTCATTTTAAAAGGGGGTGATTTGAATTTTTAATTTATTTATATATATATATATATATATATATATATATATATATATATATATATATCATTTTTTTATTTTCATTTTATTTTATTATTTTATATACATAAATCAGCCTGTCATACAAATGAATGCCAGACAAGCCTGGGATCCTTAAATAGTCTCCTGACTGACATGACAATGGAACACTGGCTACAGATCTTGTCCCGGGTACCAGTGGTCCTTGACAAAATGGCGCCTCGTTCAGCTTTGTGGGCACTGATCGAGGGCATTATCCCTGGGTCTCTGCCTTATAATACAGCAGAGAGCCGGTGGCTGAGGAGTTGAGTGGCCGCCATATTTAAATACTCGACATGTCGGGAAGGGGTTAAAAATTTCTACACTACTTTTTTTTAAATCAACTGGAGTTGGGGCTTAAAGGGAATGTGTTACCAAAATCTTTTAAAACAAGAACATATCACTGAAAAAAGACCTCGCTTATCTGATACCAGATGAAACGGCTCTGTGTATGATACTGGCAGGTCCATGCAGTATATAATAGAAATAGCACAGGTGAAAAATGCTCATAAAGCAACCACTCACACACCTACAATCCATTAGGTAGATGGGTGCCAGCATTTCACATGCAAACTGATAAAGCATATACAAGGTGCCGGTCACATGACGATATGAGGCGCACAGCGCAATATCCTCAATTCATTCCACTGTGCATTTTCTATCTTACTTTCCTGTCTCCAGTTCCCCATTGGACTGCATTTCTTCATAGAGTAAAGTTATTGGTCCTGCATTGCCTCAGATGAAACTAACCTATCTATCTGCAGGGCTGGGAGGATATGCTGGGTCTGGTGACACTAACCTATCTATCTGCAGGACTGGGGTGATATGCTGGTTCTGGTGACACTAACCTATCTATCTGCAGGGCTGGGGTGATATGCTGGGTCTGGTGACACTAACCTATCTATCTGCAGGGCTGAGGTGATATGCTGGTTCTGGTGACACTAACCTATCTATCTGCAGGGCTGGGGTGATATGCTGGTTCTGGTGACACTAACCTATCTATCTGCAGGGCTGGGGTGATATGCTGGGTCTGGTGACACTAACCTATCTATCTGCAGGGCTGGGGTGATATGCTGGTTCTGGTGACACTAACCTATCTATCTGCAGGGCTGGGGTGATATGCTGGGTCTGGTGACACTAACCTATCTATCTGCAGGACTGGGGTGATATGCTGGGTCTGGTGACACTGACCTATCTATCTGCAGGGCTGGTGTGATATGCTGGGTCTGGTGACACTAACCTATCTATCTGCAGGCTGGGGTGATATGCTGGGTCTGGTGACACTCCCTTTAAAGCCTATTCCATAGTAATTGGTACTATAATCTATCAAGCATTATGACTACACCAAAGTACTACTTGTGCGTCTGTTCTACGTGCAGGGTGTGTGGGAGGGTTGTTGTCTTTGTGATTTTGTTGCTTTATGTTGTACCTTATTGTATGTACAAAGACAAAACATGTCTTTAATTAAAAAAAGGCAAACACTGAAACAGAAAAGAACAGAGGACGCTGCATGTAAGAGCTTCTGATCTCTGGGAGATGAGGAGTGGGCACAATAGGCTCAGGACCTGTCCAGCGGACCCGCTGCTTGTTTTGTACAACGGAAAATCTACACAATAGCAATAAAGAGAAAACCCAGGCTTGTCGCTTAATCTTTATAGACAGCCGTACGGTTTGCTTTATAAAGCCAGTTCTCATTACAGATAAGGTCCACAAGCGATAGGACTTTGCAAGCTAAAAATCCAGATCTTTATTAAAGTATCACTCAAAACTGTTACAATCTATCATACCGGGCTAGCAATGGGTGCTGATGTTAGTAGCTCATAGCGGCAGTGCAAGAGGCGAGACATTCTAGAGCAAGGGTGCAGCACGAGTGGAGACTTGGAGATGAGCTGGGCGATTATGGAAGGTGCAGCATCATGGCAAGCTTTAGAAGGAAGTAAACATCAGCGGTCAACCTAGCTCATGTTTAAGGATGTCGAGCAAATATGGATTACAATACTCCAAGTAGTAAGCAGTTACAGTAGTCAAGATGAGAAATGATCAGGTCTTGGAGAACAATTCTAGAGTAAAGTTGACATGATTTGTAAGTGTGTATCGCTGGTGGTCCATGACCGCTGACATCTCTCCTTCTCTCCTTGGAATTATGACTGCTTGGCAACTCAAGTTCCCATTGCTCTGTCCTCTATGAGTGGCTCCAAGCAATACAGTGGCCAGGTACAACCTGGAGATGGTATAAGCTGGATGTGGCAGCAGCACGCCCCCTTTTATCCAGGCCCAAGTATGTCCAGTACTGCCCTGATGGCGGCCCTGCACTTAGGTCCACTACCCCTGAATGGAGACGGCTCCTAGAAGTAGCCACTTGGTGGTCCCCTGCAGTCAAGTTCACATCCTTGTACATGGGTTAAAAGGTGAAAACCAGGAGATGACTTAGATAACACACAGACCACTGGCTAATCCATAGAGGGTCCACACCTGCTGGACTAAATAGAAAGAAAAAGCTGTATGTCAAACGTAGGACAGTGAAATAACAATCTCCTGAGAGAGTCTAAAATGTGATTGTATGGAAAAACAGAAGGTGGCCAAATACACAACCCCAAGAAACCTTCACAAAGAAAAGAAACGGAGATAAAGTAGGATCAGAAACACTAAAGGGGACACGAAGAGATGGAAATCAGGGTGGAAGAGTGCTCAGAATGCAAAGTGGCCAAGGTGGAGATGTATACATATGCAGGACTGTGCAAACTGTTTAAGTAGGCGTGGAGAAAATGCTACAGAGTAAGAATGCTTTCCGGAATAGAAGGGTTAATAGCTTATTTTTGTCAATTGACAAAATAAAGTGAGGGTGGATTCACACCTGCGCTTGAGTCTGTCCGCTGCCAATCCGAGTGAAAATCTCAGGGAACGGAATAGGCATCGGATACCGACAGGTTAGCAACGCATTGCTTAAAAACCCATTCATTTGAATGGGTTTTTAAAGCAATGTGCGGGTGTGTGCTTACACCCTCTGCGCTGCGAATCCTTTTTTTTCGTCGGAAACAAAGTCGGACATGCAGGACTTCGTGTCCGACGAAAAAAAACGGCTTCCAAGACTCCTCCTCCAAAGGCTGATCACAGAACCTAAAGTAGAATACTTGTCTTTAGGCAGAAGGTGGTTCATCAGCTCCCTAAGGAACATCAACAGGGAAAGATAATGGAGATGCTTCAGTACCACAAACACTAAATGAGACCCAAAGAGATGGAAACCACAGTAGAAGACTAGTTTTTATGTACAAGGCAACACAACAAGGATGTTGAGGAACATGAATAAAGAAAGGTAGTGGAGATACTGTAAAAGACAATTAGTCACTAAAGGAGATTTATAGAATTGGATTAAAACTAGCATAAAAGACTCATTTTTATGTAGAAGGGGAATCAACATCCAAACCTGGCGAACCTTGACAGAGAAAGGTAGGACCAGAAACAAAATAGGAGGCTCAAAAGATGGATGGAAAATAGCTTCAATGACTGGTCCTCAAACAGGTGGTGACCCAACATCAAATCCCGAAAGATCTTGCCATAGAAAGGTGGTGGTCATGTAGAACTAGAAACACAAAAGGAGGCTCAAAGACATGGATAGAAAAGAGTGGAGATGACTAGAGATGACCCAACATCCAACCCTGAGGGATATTAATGGAGTAAGGTTGTAGAAACAATAAATAAGACTCCAAGAACTGGATTAGAAGCCAGTTTATTGGAAAGGTACAGATCTAGAAGGACTGAGGATGTTGTCCACAACACTTAACTGTTAAAAATTTTTTTGTTTCTCTTGGATCTTTCCGTCCCATTGCTCATGTCCCTACTGCTATTATGGCCAATCTACAACTGTCCTACTCCAAGTGAGTTATAGTCCACCTTAAGCATCCCGAAGCTGAGAGATACCCCCAATGACAGACTGTGACATCTAATACCACTTTTAGCTGGTCTACAATCATCAGTGATGTCTTGGACAATTGTTGTCCCTACGACAATCATAGGAAATAAAGAAAGTGACAGGGAAATAAATAACGTACCCGGTCACTCGCAGACATCGGTGTCTTCTCCTTTGTGATAACTCATGAATTTTTATTGAAATGATTGTTCCTTATTTCTTCCAGCGTTATCAGAAGACGTTCAACCAAAAGGGAGTAAGACGTAATTCAGAATCTTTATTTTACCTTTTGAAGAATTTGTATATTACGCTGATGTAGCAGAGCCAAATTTGTCTTTGATCCTTCATTTCAATGAGTTATTTGCATTAGGTTTATCTTATGAAAAATTATGGCAAGTTATGGGGAGACTCCCTGGGGAATCGTTATTGGTGACTTGTTGGGCAAGAAGAAGGAGGGACAGGGGTATGGGTGCTATGTCATTGTTGTGGTGGTGCTGTATGTGTAATGTGAAGGGCCTGTATAAATACAGCATGTCTTAGTGGGACTGGTTTGATATGCTGGTTCTGGTGACACTAACCTATCTATCTGCAGGGCTGGGTGATATGCTGGTTCTGGTGACACTAACCTATCTATCTGCAGGGCTGGGGTGATATGCTGGTTCTGGTGACACTAACCTATCTATCTGCAGGGCTGGGGGGATATGCTGAGTCTGGTGACACTAACCTATCTATCTGCAGGGCTGGGGTGATATGCTGGTTCTGGTGACAGTAACCTATCTATCTGCAGGGCTGGGGAGATATGCTGGGTCTGGTGACACTAACCTATCTATCTGCAGGGCTGGGGTGATATGATCTATCACAGTCCTTTATGCTTGTCTTCTGGCCTCCTGAGTGACATTGTGAGCCTTGGGCAAGAAGATGACCAAAGAGAACAGAGAAGGTGCCCAAGAGAACTAAAGAAAGGTATCCCTAAGCCTCCATCAGAAGAAAGTATAATAATGCTTTGTGGGTAGCGAACCCCAAAAATTGACATTTTTAAAAAAAAATTTATAATGAACCCAGCTTAATACAAACCAGATCACTCTTCTTCTATTTGTCATTCCAGATCCGGTTGTATGGAATATTGTCATGTACATTTTAATATAGTGCTAGGGGCGAGATACAGGACGCTTGTACCCAGCCATATTCTCTCCTTTCATTAACCTCCCCTTGAAGTGCACTAGTAGGACATTTTAAAGGAATAGGGCGGGGGAGGGATATCCAGTCAGATGCATTTATTAACCATTTCACAGATCCACAGCACACTCTGCAGCCCCTGGAGTCTAAGTAAATCTATAGACATCATGGAGTTCAATAGACATAATGTAATGTTTGATCCAATGCATCATCGGCTCCCCTGCAAAGACAGCGGACAGCAGGAGACCCCTTAAAAGGAATAGCTCAGTATGGACAATCCTTTTAAGAGTTACTTGCTATATAGTTAAAATTCTTCTGTTGTATAATCACAAAGGACTTCCCATCTATACACATCAGTGATGACTGATTCTCGTCCTCCTCCATTCCGTATATTAGTGACTTGCGGCGGATGTCTCCGCTCTCTATGATCTCGACGTCTTTTATCTGCCATAAACTCGCTGAAATAATTGTGGTGTTTTTGTAGATTCTTTTTATTAGGACACAATATTTCAGTTCTGCAGGAAACTCCCATAAGGAACCTTCAGAGAAAGTAAATGTATAGAGCGAATGACGTCTTCTTAAAGAATTCAGAAGATGATAAACATACAAGTATATAATCCCCGGAGATGTCTGACTACTGTAGTGTAATTAGATTAACCATCGCTGTGGAGTCAGGTAACCCAACATCTATACCAGCCATTATATCAACTTTAGCTATTTATTTTTACTCTTCAATGTAAAAAACTGTGATCTTACCTGGAAACCATCAACAAGCTGGTTAACTACAAATGACAAACTAATCAGAGTATTATAGTTTATTCTAAGAATGATTTTTATAATGATAGATGGCAGCACATAAACATTATAGTATTAATCTGATATATTAGTCATATGAATATCAATACATACCTACAGGGGAATTCAGGGGTTAATGAGCTGGGCAGCAGAGGTATAAATCTATAGACTGAGGCTTATGTACCTAGACATGGCACTTTCAGTATAGTGCGTATTACATACCTGTAGGTCTGATGATCCATAGGTAAAGTATACCTTGTGTCCCCTACATACAAAAATATATGGTGGCTACTATAATACTGCTCCTATGTACAAGAATATAACTACTATAATACTACTATGTACAAGAATATAACTACTATAATACTGCCCCCTATGTACAAGAATATAACTACTATAATACTGCTCCTATGTACAAGAATATAACTACTATAATACTGCCCCCTATGTACAAGAATATAACTACTATAATACTACTCCTATGTACAAGAATATAACTACTATAATACTGCCCCCTATGTACAAGAATATAACTACTATAATACTGCTCCTATGTACAAGAATATAACTACTATAATACTACTCCTATGTACAAGAATATAACTACTATAATACTACCTCCTATGTACAAGAATATAACTACTATAATACTACTCCTATGTACAAGAATATAATTACTATAATACTGCCCCTATGTACAAGAATATAACTACTATAATACTACTCCTATGTACAAGAATATAACTACTATAATACTGTCCCCTATGTACAAGAATATAACTACTATAATACTGCTATGTGCAAGAATATAACTACTATAATACTGCTCCTATGTACAAGAATATAACTACTATAATACTACCTCCTATGTACAAGAATATAACTACTATAATACTGCCCCCTATGTACAAGAATATAACTACTATAATACTGCC
Organism: Leptodactylus fallax; assembly: GCA_947044405.1. Classification (NCBI taxonomy): domain Eukaryota; kingdom Metazoa; phylum Chordata; class Amphibia; order Anura; family Leptodactylidae; genus Leptodactylus; species Leptodactylus fallax. The sequence continues at coordinate 379,049 of CAMRHE010000570.1, read as the reverse complement.
TCCTATGTACAAGAATATAACTACTATAATACTGCCCCTATGTACAAGAATATAACTACTATAATACTACTCCTATGTACAAGAATATAACTACTATAATACTGCCCCTATGTACAAGAATATAACTACTATAATACTACTCCTATGTACAAGAATATAACTACTATAATACTACTCCTATGTACAAGAATATAACTACTATAATACTACCCCCTATGTACAAGAATATAACTACTATAATACTGCTCCTATGTACAAGAATATAACTACTATAATACTACTCCTATGTACAAGAATATAACTACTATAATACTACTCCTATGTACAAGAATATAACTACTATAATACTACCCCCTATGTACAAGAATATAACTACTATAATACTGCTCCTATGTACAAGAATATAACTACTATAATACTGCTCCTATGTACAAGAATATAACTACTATAATACTGCCCCTATGTACAAGAATATAACTACTATAATACTGCCCCCTATGTATAAGAATATAGCTGCTATAATACTGCTCCTATGTACAAGAATATAACTGAATATATCTGAACACATGGGTTGCCTCGTGACTCTGTCCCTTGTAGATTACATACTGCACACATCTCCAGTCTTATATCACTTTTCTCTATATCTTTAGGCCTCGTTATTTTTCTGATGACATTAGAGAATTATTGTTCATTAGATCGGAGTCCGCGCTTCGTCTTCTCACATCTCCAGTCTCTTCTATATCCACCACAGAACATAAAATTGTCCCTTTCTTGTGGCGTCGCTCGGTCTCTTCTGTAGGATATGGCACCTACAGCACACAGTATACAGTACAGAGGCGCTCTGTACGCTGCCTGGACTGTTCCGGCTCCCTTGATGTTTGTAGCTATTGATGTTTGTGGGTAAGACTAATATTAAATCTATTGAAGTTTTCTAGGATAAACCACCATATCAGTGAGGACACAGAGGCCGATACCGTTACGTTACACTCATTTCCATGCTGTTATCTATATACATAGAGGATTCTGTCAACTATTACCCAAGTTGACTCCTTATTCCTAGAAAAATGAATGGGAAGGAATATTTGAGGTCACAATTTACGGTTGTGTGAATGGTTCTGTAGTGCGGTATTTGGCTTCTGGTGTACGACATCTAATGGATGTGACAACATCAAAAAAGACAGTTCACTGACTTCTAAGTACCCATTGGTCTAAGGCAATGTTCACACACGTAAATCCTTATCAAATCTACTGACATTTTGTAAATGTCTTGTCCATCCATGTCTCCTCCCTCTATGGCCGTTGTCCCTCTCAGTACAATCCTGTTCTTGTCCTCTGTGGCTCGCATCCATTTAGGGTCTTCTGTAGCCAATGTCCTCCTCTCCACCCCTGCTCTCCTGCTGGTCCTTCTCAATCTGATGTCCCCACGCCCAGTCATCACGCTCTTCCTAAGGATCCTTCTCGCGATATGTAGCACCTATGCAGTAAGGTTCACTTGGTTGGGTTCTTACAATATTGCTTGGCATATTTTGGTTTCTTCTTCCACTACATTGTCTCCTGCCTGTCTTGACCTTGGCCTGTCTCCTGTTGATGACTGCCTTCCTGTTGCCTTGCTACTATAATTTAGTATCTCCGGCTCATCCATGCACCAGCCATAGCCACATTAAGTGAGACTACTCTAGAGGTAGAAACCTAGGGATTTCTTGTTGGAAAGTCCATTCCATCTTGCAGTTAAAGGGGTTGTGCCATTAAGGACAAACCTATTTAAGAGCCCTAGGCCACTAGAGATTGTGTAGAAACCTCCTTCTTACTGCCCAGAAGTACAAGGTGTACTGACATTAACCCCTTCACTGTCATAGACCATGAGGAATGCTTACATCAACTCCTCTCTATGCCCTAGACCACCAGGCATACTGACATTACTCCATTCAGTGACTTAGATTGCCAGGGATACTAAAATTACCCTCTCACTGACCTAGACCACCAGGTATACAAACATAACTTCTCCTCTGCCGTAGACCACCAGTAATCCTTACATTAACCCTTCACTGTCCTAGGCCTCCATGTATATTAAAATAATCCATTTTCCTGCTCTAAACCACCAGAAATCCTTGCATTATCCTCCTACTGTCCTAGGCCACCAGGTATACTAACATAACCCTTTCAGTGCTCTAAATCACCAAGGATCCTGAGAGTATTGTTACTATGTTTTATAGATAGGTTCCTAGGAGCCCTGACAGTGTTCTACACTATGTTTTATAGATATATAGTCCTAGGAGCCCTGACAGTGTCATACACTATATATTATAGCTATATAGTCCTAGGAGTCCTACAGTGTCATACACTATGTATTATAGATATATAGTCCTAGGAGCCCTGACAGTGTCATACACTATGTTTTATAGATATATAGTCCTAGGAGTCCTGACAGTATCATACACTATGTGTATTATAGATATATAGTCCTAGGAGCCCTGACTGTGTCATACACTATGTATTATAGATATATAGTCCTAGAAGCCCTGACAGTGTCATACACTATGTATTATAGATATATAGTCCTAGGAGTCCTACAGTGTCATACACTATGTATTATAGATATATAGTACTAGGAGTCCTGACATTGTCATACACTATGTTTTAAGCCAATTTAAGTTATGGTTCGTACTGAACTTGTTCAACCAGAAGTGAATCTTGGATCTGAACCTGAAATGAAAAGACTCTTGAGAGGTTTGCCTATCTCTACTCAATTTCTATAGGCACTAAGATGCCTGTAATGTAGCTAGCAGTGGCCACGAGATAAGTTGTGTAGGGCAGTCCCAAGCTGAACATTTGCCCCAGGGCCCTTGAGCTTTTGTGCCACTGACTATGGAACATGCTGCAAAGTGATGTTGTAATGGTTAGCCACTGGAAACTTTTTAACGGGCATGAATGATGTTTTGCAGGATGTAATATTATTCTGAGCTCTATGCGCAGTACATTGGAGATGGGTGGTTGATCCGGGGACTTATTCTGGTGTTTTTTTTGCCTGGATAAATGTTATTACGTTCCCATAATTTATGACCCCTGCAAAAATATTCCAGCTTTTTACCGTAGATAATTTTTGAACTCATTTTTAGATCCTGTTATGCAGACAGAACACATTGCGAAGCTCTTATCGCCTAACCTTTCCATATTTCATGTGAAGACAGCGGATATCTTATAAAATCTTCCAGTTAAATACCAACTGACGGGTTGCATTAATCGCAGCGATGACCTACATTACTTTCTTCTTGGAATGTCATGCAGATCCTCTGTGGGGTTTCAGGGACACTGGTATTCCAGCCATCTCCACCCTTGGGAGACACCTTTCACTTACGTACTTTACAATGTTTCTTTTCCTTCCATAAATGTACAATGACTTTATTTGTGTTGTACATAAATCCCCCTGTGCCTTGTAAGGGCTCGAGCTTCTTGACACGTCTCTAATAAGACAACACATGTCAACAGACTATCCATGTTAGTTATCTAGCTCCTAGGCATGGGGCTGGTGGAGGAAGTGACGGGAAGACGTCTTATCGTGTTCAACCTGTCCATAATACTTTGTGAACCAATTACAAAGGACATAAGCGCCTAAAGCGGAATACACAAGAGAGGAGATGCAGCGCGGCAGGGCAAGATGAGATACCATGTAACAAGAGCAAATCATGTCTGAGACTGAGAGGTTCAGGAAGAAGCCGGAGGAAAAACAAGTGCAAAGAACAAAAATAATTGATTTCAGTGTTTTTAATTTACCTATCTCCTATCTATCTATCTCCTATCATCGATCTCATATCTATCTATCTATCTCATATCTCATATCTATCTCATATCTATCTATCTATCTATCTCCTATCTATCTCATATATATCTATCTACCTCATATCTATCTCATATCTATCTATCTCATATCTATCTCATATCTATCTATCTATCTCATATCTATCTATCTATCTCATATCTATCTATCTCATATCTATCTATCTATCTATCTCATATCTATCTATCTATCTCATATCTATCTATCTCATATC